>CAMAOD020000232.1:740000-1192500 GCA_945859595.2 Megachile willughbiella
GAGAGTGACACAGAGACTGTGACACAGAGACAGTGACACAGAGACAGAGACACAGGGACAGAGACACAGAGACAGACACACAGAGACAGAGACACAGAGCCAGAGACACAGAGACAGAGACACAGAGACAGAGACACAGAGACAGAGACACAGAGACAGAGACACAGAGACAGTGACACAGAGACTGTGACACAGAGACAGTGACACAGAGACAGAGACACAGGGACAGAGACACAGAGACAGAAACACAGAGACAGAGACACAGAGCCAGAGACACAGAGACAGAGACACAGAGACAGAGAGACAGAGACAGAGAGACAGAGACAGAGACACAGAGACAGAGACACAGAGACAGAGACACCGAGACAGAGACACAGAGACAGAGACACAGAGACTGAGACACAGAGACAGGGACACAGAGGCAGAGACACAAAGACAGAGACACAGAGACAGAGACACAGATACATAGGCACAGGGACATAGACACAGAGATAGAGACAGAGAGACAGATACACAGAGACAGGGGCACAGAGACAGAGACACAGGGACAGAGATAAAGAGACAGAGTCGCACAGACGGACACTCGGAGACAGAGACACTGAGACAGAGACAGAGGCAGAGACACAGAAACGGAGATAGAGACAGAGACAGAGACAGAGACAGAGACACACAGACAGGGACACAGAGACAGAGACGCAGAGACAGAGTCACAGAGACAGAGACACAGAGACAGAGACACAGAGACAGAGACAAAGAGACAGAGACACAGAGACAGAGACACAGAGACAGAGACACAGAGACAGAGACACAGAGATAGAGACAGAGAGACAGATACACAGAGACAGAGGCACAGAGGCAGAGACAGATACAGGGGCACAGACACAGATACAGAGACACAGAGACAGAGACACAGAGACAGAGACACAGAGACAGAGACACAGAGGCAGAGACACAGAGACAGAGACACAGAGACAGAGACACAGAGACAGAGACACAGAGATAGAGACAGAGAGACAGATACACAGAGACAGGGGCACAGAGACAGAGACAGAGACACAGAGACAGAGACACAGAGGCAGAGACACAGAGACAGAGACACAGAGACAGAGACACAGAGACAGAGACACAGATACAGAGACCGAGACACAGAGACAGAGACACAGAGACAGAGACACAGACAGAGACAGAGACAGAGACAGAGACAGAGACAGAGACAGAGACAGAGACAGAGACAGAGACAGAGACCGAGACAGAGACAGAGACAGAGACCGAGACAGAGACAGAGACAGAGACAGAGACAGAGACAGAGACAGAGAAAGGGACAGAAACAGAGAAAGAGACAGAGAAAGAGACAGAGACAGAGACAGAGACAGAGACAGAGACAGAGACAGAGACAGAGACAGAGACAGAGACAGAGACAGAGACAGAGACAGAGACAGAGACAGAGACAGAGACAGAGACAGAGACAGAGACAGAGACAGAGACAGAGACAGAGACAGAGACTGAGACAGAGACAGAGACAGAGACAGAGACAGAGACAGAGACAGAGACAGAGACAGAGACAGAGACAGAGACAGAGACAGAGACAGAGACAAAGACAGAGACAGAGACAGAGACAGAGCTGGAGACGGAGGCGGAGACAGAGACAGAGACAGTGACAGGGACAGAGGCAGAGAGACAGGACAGGGAGTCAGAGACACAGAGATAGAGACACAGAGGCAGATACACAAAGACAGAGACAGAGACAGAGACAGAGACAGAGACAGAGACAGAGACAGAGACAGAGACAGAGACAGAGACAGAGACAGAGACAGAGACAGAGACAGAGACAGAGACAGAGACAGAGACAGAGACAGAGACAGAGACAGAGACAGAGACAGAGACAGAGACAGAGACATAGACAGAGACACTAAGACAGAGACGGAGACGTAGGCAGAGACAGAGACAGAGATACAGAGACAGAGACACAGAGACAGAGACACAGAGACAGAGACACAGAGACAGAGACACAGAGACAGAGACACAGAGACAGAGACACAGAGACAGAGACACAGAGACAGAGACACAGAAACAGAGACACAGAGACACAGAGACACAGAGACAGAGACACAGAGACAGAGACACAGAGACAGAGACACAGAGACAGAGACACAGAGACAGAGACACAGAGACAGAGACACAGAGACAGAGACACAGAGACAGAGACACAGAGACAGAGACACAGAGGCAGAGACACAGAGGCAGAGACACAGAGACAGAGACACAGAGACAGAGACACAGAGACAGAGACACAGAGACAGAGACAAAGAGACAGAGACACAGAGACAGAGACACAGAGACAGAGACACAGAGACAGAGACACAGAGACAGAGACACAGAGACAGAGACACAGAGACAGAGACACAGAGACAGAGACACAGAGACAGAGACACAGAGACAGAGACACAGAGACAGAGACACAGAGACAGAGACACAGAGACAGAGACACAGAGAGAGTGACACAGAGACTGTGACACAGAGACAGTGACACAGAGACAGAGACACAGGGACAGAGACACAGAGACAGACACACAGAGACAGAGACACAGAGCCAGAGACACAGAGACAGAGACACAGAGACAGAGACACAGAGACAGAGACACAGAGACAGAGACACAGAGACAGTGACACAGAGACTGTGACACAGAGACAGTGACACAGAGACAGAGACACAGGGACAGAGACACAGAGACAGAAACACAGAGACAGAGACACAGAGCCAGAGACACAGAGACAGAGACACAGAGACAGAGAGACAGAGACAGAGAGACAGAGACAGAGACACAGAGACAGAGACACAGAGACAGAGACACCGAGACAGAGACACAGAGACAGAGACACAGAGACTGAGACACAGAGACAGAGACACAGAGGCAGAGACACAAAGACAGAGACACAGAGACAGAGACACAGATACATAGGCACAGGGACATAGACACAGAGATAGAGACAGAGAGACAGATACACAGAGACAGGGGCACAGAGACAGAGACACAGGGACAGAGATAAAGAGACAGAGTCGCACAGACGGACACTCGGAGACAGAGACACTGAGACAGAGACACAGAGACAGAGACACAGAGACAGAGACACAGAGACAGAGACACAGAGACAGAGACACAGAGGCAGAGACACAGAGGCAGAGACACAGAGACAGAGACACAGAGACAGAGACACAGAGACAGAGACACAGAGACAGAGACAAAGAGACAGAGACACAGAGACAGAGACACAGAGACAGAGACACAGAGACAGAGACACAGAGACAGAGACACAGAGACAGAGACACAGAGACAGAGACACAGAGACAGAGACACAGAGACAGAGACACAGAGACAGAGACACAGAGACAGAGACACAGAGACAGAGACACAGAGACAGAGACACAGAGACAGAGACACAGAGACAGAGACACAGAGACAGAGACACAGAGACAGAGACACAGAGAGAGTGACACAGAGACTGTGACACAGAGACAGTGACACAGAGACAGAGACACAGGGACAGAGACACAGAGACAGACACACAGAGACAGAGACACAGAGCCAGAGACACAGAGACAGAGACACAGAGACAGAGACACAGAGACAGAGACACAGAGACAGAGACACAGAGACAGTGACACAGAGACTGTGACACAGAGACAGTGACACAGAGACAGAGACACAGGGACAGAGACACAGAGACAGAAACACAGAGACAGAGACACAGAGCCAGAGACACAGAGACAGAGACACAGAGACAGAGAGACAGAGACAGAGAGACAGAGACAGAGACACAGAGACAGAGACACAGAGACAGAGACACCGAGACAGAGACACAGAGACAGAGACACAGAGACTGAGACACAGAGACAGAGACACAGAGGCAGAGACACAAAGACAGAGACACAGAGACAGAGACACAGATACATAGGCACAGGGACATAGACACAGAGATAGAGACAGAGAGACAGATACACAGAGACAGGGGCACAGAGACAGAGACACAGGGACAGAGATAAAGAGACAGAGTCGCACAGACGGACACTCGGAGACAGAGACACTGAGACAGAGACAGAGGCAGAGACACAGAAACGGAGATAGAGACAGAGACAGAGACAGAGACAGAGACACACAGACAGGGACACAGAGACAGAGACGCAGAGACAGAGTCACAGAGACAGAGACACAGAGACAGAGACACAGAGACAGAGACAAAGAGACAGAGACACAGAGACAGAGACACAGAGACAGAGACACAGAGACAGAGACACAGAGATAGAGACAGAGAGACAGATACACAGAGACAGAGGCACAGAGGCAGAGACAGATACAGGGGCACAGACACAGATACAGAGACACAGAGACAGAGACACAGAGACAGAGACACAGAGACAGAGACACAGAGGCAGAGACACAGAGACAGAGACACAGAGACAGAGACACAGAGACAGAGACACAGAGATAGAGACAGAGAGACAGATACACAGAGACAGGGGCACAGAGACAGAGACAGAGACACAGAGACAGAGACACAGAGGCAGAGACACAGAGACAGAGACACAGAGACAGAGACACAGAGACAGAGACACAGAGACAGAGACACAGATACAGAGACCGAGACACAGGGACAGAGACACAGAGACAGAGACACAGAGACAGAGACACAGAGACAGAGACACAGAGACAGAGACACAGACAGAGACAGAGACAGAGACAGAGACAGAGACAGAGACAGAGACAGAGACAGAGACAGAGACAGAGACAGAGACCGAGACAGAGACAGAGACAGAGACCGAGACAGAGACAGAGACAGAGACAGAGACAGAGACAGAGACAGAGACAGAGACAGAGACAGAGACAGAGAAAGGGACAGAAACAGAGAAAGAGACAGAGAAAGAGACAGAGACAGAGACAGAGACAGAGACAGAGACAGAGACAGAGACAGAGACAGAGACAGAGACAGAGACAGAGACAGAGACAGAGACAGAGACAGAGACAGAGACAGAGACAGAGACAGAGACAGAGACACTAAGACAGAGACGGAGACGTAGGCAGAGACAGAGACAGAGACAGAGACAGAGACAGAGACAGAGACAGAGACAGAGACAGAGACAGAGACAGAGACAGAGACAGAGACCGAGACAGAGACAGAGACAGAGACAGAGACAGAGACTGAGACAGGGACAGAGACAGAGACAGAGACAGAGGCAGAGACACAGATACAGTGATAGAGACAGAGACAGAGACAGAGACAGAGACAGTAACAGAGAGAGAGAGATAGAGACAGACACAGAGACAGAGATGGATACGGAGTCGGAGACAGAGACAGAGACGGAGACAGAGGCAGAGACAGAGATAGAGATAGAGACAGAGACAGAGACAGAGACTGAGACAGAGACAGAGACAGAGACAGAGACAGAGACAGAGACAGAGACAGAGACAGAGACAGAGACAGAGACAGAGACAAAGACAGAGACAGAGACAGAGACAGAGCTGGAGACGGAGGCGGAGACAGAGACAGAGACAGTGACAGGGACAGAGGCAGAGAGACAGGACAGGGAGTCAGAGACACAGAGATAGAGACACAGAGGCAGATACACAAAGACAGAGACAGAGACAGAGACAGAGACAGAGACAGAGACAGAGACAGAGACAGAGACAGAGACAGAGACAGGGACAGAGACAGAGACAGAGACTGAGACGGCGATAGAGACAGAGACAGAGACAGAGACAGAGACGGAGACAGAGACAGAGACAGAGACAGAGACAGAGACAGAGACCGAGACAGAGACAGAGACAGAGACAGAGACAGAGATAGAGACCGAGACAGAGACAGAGACAGAGACAGAGACAGAGACAGAGACAGAGACAGAGAAAGGGACAGAAACAGAGAAAGAGACAGAGAAAGAGACAGAGACAGAGACAGAGACAGAGACAGAGACAGAGACAGAGACAGAGACAGAGACAGAGACAGAGACAGAGACAGAGACATAGACAGAGACACTAAGACAGAGACGGAGACGTAGGCAGAGACAGAGACAGAGACAGAGACAGAGACAGAGACAGAGACAGAGACAGAGACAGAGACAGAGACCGAGACAGAGACAGAGACAGAGACAGAGACTGAGACAGGGACAGAGACAGAGACAGAGACAGAGGCAGAGACACAGATACAGTGATAGAGGCAGAGACAGAGACAGAGACAGAGACAGTAACAGAGAGAGAGAGATAGAGACAGACACAGAGACAGAGATGGAGACGGAGTCGGAGACAGAGACAGAGACGGAGACAGAGGCAGAGACAGAGATAGAGATAGAGACAGAGACAGAGACAGAGACAGAGACAGAGACAGAGACAGAGACAGAGACAGAGACAGAGACAGAGACAGAGACAGAGACAGAGACAAAGACAGAGACGGAGACAGAGACAGAGCTGGAGACGGAGGCGGAGACGGAGACAGAGACAGTGACAGGGACAGAGGCAGAGAGACAGGACAGGGAGACAGAGACACAGAGATAGAGACACAGAGGCAGATACACAAAGACAGAGACACAGAGACAGAGACAGAGACAGAGACAGAGACAGAGACAGAGACAGAGACAGAGACACAGAGACAGAGACACAGAGACAGAGACACAGAGACAGAGACACAGAGACAGAGACACAGAGACAGAGACACAGAGACAGAGACACAGAGAGAGAGACACAGAGAGAGAGACACAGAGAGAGAGACACAGAGACAGAGACACAGAGACAGAGACACAGAGACAGAGACACAGAGACAGAGACACAGAGACAGAGACACAGAGACAGAGACACAGAGACAGAGACACAGAGACAGAGACACAGAGACAGAGACACAGAGACAGAGACACAGAGACAGAGACACAGAGACAGAGACACAGAGACAGAGACACAGAGACAGAGACACAGAGACAGAGACACAGAGACAGAGACACAGAGACAGAGACACAGAGACAGAGACACAGAGACAGAGACACAGAGACAGAGACACAGAGACAGAGACACAGAGACAGAGACACAGAGACAGAGACACAGAGACAGAGACACAGAGACAGAGACACAGAGACAGAGACACAGAGACAGAGACACAGAGACAGAGACACAGAGACAGAGACACAGAGACAGAGACACAGAGACAGAGACACAGAGACAGAGACACAGAGACAGAGACACAGAGACAGAGACACAGAGACAGAGACACAGAGACAGAGACACAGAGACAGAGACACAGAGACAGAGACACAGAGACAGAGACACAGAGACAGAGACACAGAGACAGGGACACAGAGACAGAGACACAGAGACAGAGACACAGAGACAGAGACACAGAGACAGAGACACAGAGACAGAGACACAGAGACAGAGACACAGAGACAGAGACACAGAGACAGAGACACAGAGACAGAGACACAGAGACAGAGACACAGAGACAGAGACACAGAGACAGAGACAGAGACAGAGACAGAGACAGAGACAGAGACAAAGACAGAGACAGAGACAGAGACAGAGCTGGAGACGGAGGCGGAGACAGAGACAGAGACAGTGACAGGGACAGAGGCAGAGAGACAGGACAGGGAGTCAGAGACACAGAGATAGAGACACAGAGGCAGATACACAAAGACAGAGACAGAGACAGAGACAGAGACAGAGACAGAGACAGAGACAGAGACAGAGACAGAGACAGAGACAGAGACAGAGACAGAGACAGAGACAGAGACAGAGACAGAGACAGAGACAGAGACAGAGACAGAGACAGAGACAGAGACAGAGACATAGACAGAGACACTAAGACAGAGACGGAGACGTAGGCAGAGACAGAGACAGAGATACAGAGACAGAGACACAGAGACAGAGACACAGAGACAGAGACACAGAGACAGAGACACAGAGACAGAGACACAGAGACAGAGACACAGAGACAGAGACACAGAGACAGAGACACAGAAACAGAGACACAGAGACACAGAGACACAGAGACAGAGACACAGAGACAGAGACACAGAGACAGAGACACAGAGACAGAGACACAGAGACAGAGACACAGAGACAGAGACACAGAGACAGAGACACAGAGACAGAGACACAGAGACAGAGACACAGAGGCAGAGACACAGAGGCAGAGACACAGAGACAGAGACACAGAGACAGAGACACAGAGACAGAGACACAGAGACAGAGACAAAGAGACAGAGACACAGAGACAGAGACACAGAGACAGAGACACAGAGACAGAGACACAGAGACAGAGACACAGAGACAGAGACACAGAGACAGAGACACAGAGACAGAGACACAGAGACAGAGACACAGAGACAGAGACACAGAGACAGAGACACAGAGACAGAGACACAGAGACAGAGACACAGAGACAGAGACACAGAGACAGAGACACAGAGACAGAGACACAGAGACAGAGACACAGAGACAGAGACACAGAGAGAGTGACACAGAGACTGTGACACAGAGACAGTGACACAGAGACAGAGACACAGGGACAGAGACACAGAGACAGACACACAGAGACAGAGACACAGAGCCAGAGACACAGAGACAGAGACACAGAGACAGAGACACAGATACATAGGCACAGGGACATAGACACAGAGATAGAGACAGAGAGACAGATACACAGAGACAGGGGCACAGAGACAGAGACACAGGGACAGAGATAAAGAGACAGAGTCGCACAGACGGACACTCGGAGACAGAGACACTGAGACAGAGACAGAGGCAGAGACACAGAAACGGAGATAGAGACAGAGACAGAGACAGAGACAGAGACACACAGACAGGGACACAGAGACAGAGACGCAGAGACAGAGTCACAGAGACAGAGACACAGAGACAGAGACACAGAGACAGAGACAAAGAGACAGAGACACAGAGACAGAGACACAGAGACAGAGACACAGAGACAGAGACACAGAGATAGAGACAGAGAGACAGATACACAGAGACAGAGGCACAGAGGCAGAGACAGATACAGGGGCACAGACACAGATACAGAGACACAGAGACAGAGACACAGAGACAGAGACACAGAGACAGAGACACAGAGGCAGAGACACAGAGACAGAGACACAGAGACAGAGACACAGAGACAGAGACACAGAGATGGAGACAGAGAGACAGATACACAGAGACAGGGGCACAGAGACAGAGACAGAGACACAGAGACAGAGACACAGAGGCAGAGACACAGAGACAGAGACACAGAGACAGAGACACAGAGACAGAGACACAGAGACAGAGACACAGATACAGAGACCGAGACACAGGGACAGAGACACAGAGACAGAGACACAGAGACAGAGACACAGAGACAGAGACACAGAGACAGAGACACAGACAGAGACAGAGACAGAGACAGAGACAGAGACAGAGACAGAGACAGAGACAGAGACAGAGACAGAGACCGAGACAGAGACAGAGACAGAGACCGAGACAGAGACAGAGACAGAGACACAGAGACAGAGACACAGAGACAGAGACACAGAGACAGAGACACAGAGACAGAGACACAGAGACAGAGACACAGAGACAGGGACACAGAGACAGAGACACAGAGACAGAGACACAGAGACAGAGACACAGAGACAGAGACACAGAGACAGAGACACAGAGACAGAGACACAGAGACAGAGACACAGAGACAGAGACACAGAGACAGAGACACAGAGACAGAGACACAGAGACAGAGACACAGAGACAGAGACACAGAGACAGAGACACAGAGAGAGTGACACAGAGACTGTGACACAGAGACAGTGACACAGAGACAGAGACACAGGGACAGAGACACAGAGACAGACACACAGAGACAGAGACACAGAGCCAGAGACACAGAGACAGAGACACAGAGACAGAGACACAGAGACAGAGACACAGAGACAGAGACACAGAGACAGTGACACAGAGACTGTGACACAGAGACAGTGACACAGAGACAGAGACACAGGGACAGAGACACAGAGACAGAAACACAGAGACAGAGACACAGAGCCAGAGACACAGAGACAGAGACACAGAGACAGAGAGACAGAGACAGAGAGACAGAGACAGAGACACAGAGACAGAGACACAGAGACAGAGACACCGAGACAGAGACACAGAGACAGAGACACAGAGACTGAGACACAGAGACAGAGACACAGAGGCAGAGACACAAAGACAGAGACACAGAGACAGAGACACAGATACATAGGCACAGGGACATAGACACAGAGATAGAGACAGAGAGACAGATACACAGAGACAGGGGCACAGAGACAGAGACACAGGGACAGAGATAAAGAGACAGAGTCGCACAGACGGACACTCGGAGACAGAGACACTGAGACAGAGACACAGAGACAGAGACACAGAGACAGAGACACAGAGACAGAGACACAGAGACAGAGACACAGAGGCAGAGACACAGAGGCAGAGACACAGAGACAGAGACACAGAGACAGAGACACAGAGACAGAGACACAGAGACAGAGACAAAGAGACAGAGACACAGAGACAGAGACACAGAGACAGAGACACAGAGACAGAGACACAGAGACAGAGACACAGAGACAGAGACACAGAGACAGAGACACAGAGACAGAGACACAGAGACAGAGACACAGAGACAGAGACACAGAGACAGAGACACAGAGACAGAGACACAGAGACAGAGACACAGAGACAGAGACACAGAGACAGAGACACAGAGACAGAGACACAGAGAGAGTGACACAGAGACTGTGACACAGAGACAGTGACACAGAGACAGAGACACAGGGACAGAGACACAGAGACAGACACACAGAGACAGAGACACAGAGCCAGAGACACAGAGACAGAGACACAGAGACAGAGACACAGAGACAGAGACACAGAGACAGAGACACAGAGACAGTGACACAGAGACTGTGACACAGAGACAGTGACACAGAGACAGAGACACAGGGACAGAGACACAGAGACAGAAACACAGAGACAGAGACACAGAGCCAGAGACACAGAGACAGAGACACAGAGACAGAGAGACAGAGACAGAGAGACAGAGACAGAGACACAGAGACAGAGACACAGAGACAGAGACACCGAGACAGAGACACAGAGACAGAGACACAGAGACTGAGACACAGAGACAGAGACACAGAGGCAGAGACACAAAGACAGAGACACAGAGACAGAGACACAGATACATAGGCACAGGGACATAGACACAGAGATAGAGACAGAGAGACAGATACACAGAGACAGGGGCACAGAGACAGAGACACAGGGACAGAGATAAAGAGACAGAGTCGCACAGACGGACACTCGGAGACAGAGACACTGAGACAGAGACAGAGGCAGAGACACAGAAACGGAGATAGAGACAGAGACAGAGACAGAGACAGAGACACACAGACAGGGACACAGAGACAGAGACGCAGAGACAGAGTCACAGAGACAGAGACACAGAGACAGAGACACAGAGACAGAGACAAAGAGACAGAGACACAGAGACAGAGACACAGAGACAGAGACACAGAGACAGAGACACAGAGACAGAGACACAGAGATAGAGACAGAGAGACAGATACACAGAGACAGAGGCACAGAGGCAGAGACAGATACAGGGGCACAGACACAGATACAGAGACACAGAGACAGAGACACAGAGACAGAGACACAGAGACAGAGACACAGAGGCAGAGACACAGAGACAGAGACACAGACACAGAGACACAGAGACAGAGACACAGAGATAGAGACAGAGAGACAGATACACAGAGACAGGGGCACAGAGACAGAGACAGAGACACAGAGACAGAGACACAGAGGCAGAGACACAGAGACAGAGACACAGAGACAGAGACACAGAGACAGAGACACAGAGACAGAGACACAGATACAGAGACCGAGACACAGGGACAGAGACACAGAGACAGAGACACAGAGACAGAGACACAGAGACAGAGACACAGAGACAGAGACACAGACAGAGACAGAGACAGAGACAGAGACAGAGACAGAGACAGAGACAGAGACAGAGACAGAGACAGAGACCGAGACAGAGACAGAGACAGAGACCGAGACAGAGACAGAGACAGAGACAGAGACAGAGACAGAGACAGAGACAGAGACAGAGACAGAGACAGAGAAAGGGACAGAAACAGAGAAAGAGACAGAGAAAGAGACAGAGACAGAGACAGAGACAGAGACAGAGACAGAGACAGAGACAGAGACAGAGACAGAGACAGAGACAGAGACAGAGACAGAGACAGAGACAGAGACAGAGACAGAGACACTAAGACAGAGACGGAGACGTAGGCAGAGACAGAGACAGAGACAGAGACAGAGACAGAGACAGAGACAGAGACAGAGACAGAGACAGAGACAGAGACAGAGACAGAGACAGAGACCGAGACAGAGACAGAGACAGAGACAGAGACAGAGACTGAGACAGGGACAGAGACAGAGACAGAGACAGAGGCAGAGACACAGATACAGTGATAGAGACAGAGACAGAGACAGAGACAGAGACAGTAACAGAGAGAGAGAGATAGAGACAGACACAGAGACAGAGATGGATACGGAGTCGGAGACAGAGACAGAGACGGAGACAGAGGCAGAGACAGAGATAGAGATAGAGACAGAGACAGAGACAGAGACTGAGACAGAGACAGAGACAGAGACAGAGACAGAGACAGAGACAGAGACAGAGACAGAGACAGAGACAGAGACAGAGACAAAGACAGAGACAGAGACAGAGACAGAGCTGGAGACGGAGGCGGAGACAGAGACAGAGACAGTGACAGGGACAGAGGCAGAGAGACAGGACAGGGAGTCAGAGACACAGAGATAGAGACACAGAGGCAGATACACAAAGACAGAGACAGAGACAGAGACAGAGACAGAGACAGAGACAGAGACAGAGACAGAGACAGAGACAGAGACAGGGACAGAGACAGAGACAGAGACTGAGACGGCGATAGAGACAGAGACAGAGACAGAGACAGAGACGGAGACAGAGACAGAGACAGAGACAGAGACAGAGACAGAGACCGAGACAGAGACAGAGACAGAGACAGAGACAGAGATAGAGACCGAGACAGAGACAGAGACAGAGACAGAGACAGAGACAGAGACAGAGACAGAGAAAGGGACAGAAACAGAGAAAGAGACAGAGAAAGAGACAGAGACAGAGACAGAGACAGAGACAGAGACAGAGACAGAGACAGAGACAGAGACAGAGACAGAGACAGAGACATAGACAGAGACACTAAGACAGAGACGGAGACGTAGGCAGAGACAGAGATAGAGACAGAGACAGAGACAGAGACAGAGACAGAGACAGAGACAGAGACAGAGACCGAGACAGAGACAGAGACAGAGACAGAGACTGAGACAGGGACAGAGACAGAGACAGAGACAGAGGCAGAGACACAGATACAGTGATAGAGGCAGAGACAGAGACAGAGACAGAGACAGTAACAGAGAGAGAGAGATAGAGACAGACACAGAGACAGAGATGGAGACGGAGTCGGAGACAGAGACAGAGACGGAGACAGAGGCAGAGACAGAGATAGAGATAGAGACAGAGACAGAGACAGAGACAGAGACAGAGACAGAGACAGAGACAGAGACAGAGACAGAGACAGAGACAGAGACAGAGACAGAGACAGAGACAAAGACAGAGACGGAGACAGAGACAGAGCTGGAGACGGAGGCGGAGACGGAGACAGAGACAGTGACAGGGACAGAGGCAGAGAGACAGGACAGGGAGACAGAGACACAGAGATAGAGACACAGAGGCAGATACACAAAGACAGAGACACAGAGACAGAGACAGAGACAGAGACAGAGACAGAGACAGAGACAGAGACAGAGACAGAGACACAGAGACAGAGACACAGAGACAGAGACACAGAGACAGAGACACAGAGACAGAGACACAGAGACAGAGACACAGAGACAGAGACACAGAGACAGAGACACAGAGACAGAGACACAGAGAGAGAGACACAGAGAGAGAGACACAGAGACAGAGACACAGAGACAGAGACACAGAGACAGAGACACAGAGACAGAGACACAGAGACAGAGACACAGAGACAGAGACACAGAGACAGAGACACAGAGACAGAGACACAGAGACAGAGACACAGAGACAGAGACACAGAGACAGAGACACAGAGACAGAGACACAGAGACAGAGACACAGAGACAGAGACACAGAGACAGAGACACAGAGACAGAGACACAGAGACAGAGACACAGAGACAGAGACACAGAGACAGAGACACAGAGACAGAGACACAGAGACAGAGACACAGAGACAGAGACACAGAGACAGAGACACAGAGACAGAGACACAGAGACAGAGACACAGAGACAGAGACACAGAGACAGAGACACAGAGACAGAGACACAGAGACAGAGACACAGAGACAGAGACACAGAGACAGAGACACAGAGACAGAGACACAGAGACAGAGACACAGAGACAGAGACACAGAGACAGAGACACAGAGACAGAGACACAGAGACAGAGACACAGAGACAGAGACACAGAGACAGAGACACAGAGACAGAGACACAGAGACAGAGACACAGAGACAGAGACACAGAGACAGGGACACAGAGACAGAGACACAGAGACAGAGACACAGAGACAGAGACACAGAGACAGAGACACAGAGACAGAGACACAGAGACAGAGACACAGAGACAGAGACACAGAGACAGAGACACAGAGACAGAGACACAGAGACAGAGACACAGAGACAGAGACACAGAGACAGAGACACAGAGACATAGACACAGAGACAGAGACACAGAGACAGAGACACAGAGGCAGAGACACAGAGACAGAGACACAGAGACAGAGACACAGAGACAGAGACACAGAGATAGAGACAGAGAGACAGATACACAGAGACAGGGGCACAGAGACAGAGACAGAGACACAGAGGCAGAGACACAGAGACAGAGACACAGAGGCAGAGACACAGAGACAGAGACACAGATACAGAGACCGAGACACAGAGACAGAGACACAGAGACAGAGACACAGAGACAGAGACACAGAGACAGAGACACAGAGACAGAGACACAGAGACAGAGACACAGAGACAGAGACACAGAGACAGAGACACAGAGACAGAGACACAGAGACAGAGACACAGAGACAGAGACACAGAGACAGAGACACAGAGACAGAGACACAGAGACAGAGACACAGAGACAGAGACACAGAGACAGGGACACAGAGACAGAGACACAGAGACAGAGACACAGAGACAGAGACACAGAGACAGTGACACAGAGACTGTGACACAGAGACAGTGACACAGAGACAGAGACACAGAGCCAGAGACACAGAGACAGAGACACAGAGACAGAGAGACAGAGACAGAGAGACAGAGACAGAGACACAGAGACAGAGACACAGAGACAGAGACACAGAGACAGAGACACAGAGACTGAGACACAGAGACAGAGACACAGAGGCAGAGACACAAAGACAGAGACACAGAGACAGAGACACAGATACATAGGCACAGGGACATAGACACAGAGATAGAGACAGAGAGACAGATACACAGAGACAGGGGCACAGGGACAGAGATAAAGAGACAGAGTCGCACAGACGGACACTCGGAGACAGAGACACTGAGACAGAGACAGAGGCAGAGACACAGAAACGGAGATAGAGACAGAGACAGAGACAGAGACAGAGACACACAGACAGGGACACAGAGACAGAGACACAGAGACAGAGACACCGAGACAGAGACACAGAGACAGAGACACAGAGGCAGAGACACAGAGACAGAGACACAGAGACAGAGACACAGATACAGAGACCGAGACACAGAGACAGAGACACAGAGACAGAGACACAGAGACAGAGACACAGAGACAGAGACACAGACAGAGACAGAGACAGAGACAGAGACAGAGACAGAGACAGAGACAGAGACAGAGACAGAGACAGAGACCGAGACAGAGACAGAGACAGAGACAGAGACCGAGACAGAGACAGAGACAGAGACAGAGACAGAGACAGAGACAGAGAAAGGGACAGAAACAGAGAAAGAGACAGAGAAAGAGACAGAGAAAGGGACAGAGACAGAGACAGAGACAGAGACAGAGACAGAGACAGAGACAGAGACAGAGACAGAGACAGAGACAGAGACAGAGACAGAGACATAGACAGAGACACTAAGACAGAGACGGAGACGTAGGCAGAGACAGAGACAGAGACACAGAGACAGAGACACAGAGACAGAGACACAGAGACAGAGACACAGAGACAGAGACACAGAGACAGAGACACAGAGACAGAGACACAGAGGCAGAGACACAGAGGCAGAGACACAGAGACAGAGACACAGAGACAGAGACACAGAGACAGAGACACAGAGACAGAGACACAGAGACAGAGACACAGAGACAGAGACACAGAGACAGAGACACAGAGACAGAGACACAGAGACAGAGACACAGAGACAGAGACACAGAGACAGAGACACAGAGACAGAGACACAGAGACAGAGACACAGAGACAGAGACACAGAGACAGAGACACAGAGAGAGTGACACAGAGACTGTGACACAGAGACAGTGACACAGAGACAGAGACACAGGGACAGAGACACAGAGACAGACACACAGAGACAGAGATACAGAGCCAGAGACACAGAGACAGAGACACAGAGACAGAGACACAGAGACAGAGACACAGAGACAGAGACACAGAGACAGAGACACAGAGACAGAGACACAGAGACAGAGACACAGAGACAGAGACACAGAGACAGAGACACAGAGACAGAGACACAGAGACAGAGACACAGAGACAGAGACACAGAGACAGAGACACAGAGACAGAGACACAGAGACAGAGACACAGAGACAGAGACACAGAGACAGAGACACAGAGACAGAGACACAGAGACAGAGACACAGAGACAGTGACACAGAGACTGTGACACAGAGACAGTGACACAGAGACAGAGACACAGGGACAGAGACACAGAGACCGAAACACAGAGACAGAGACACAGAGCCAGAGACACAGAGACAGAGACACAGAGACAGAGAGACAGAGACAGAGAGACAGAGACAGAGACACAGAGACAGAGACACAGAGACAGAGACACCGAGACAGAGACACAGAGACAGAGACACAGAGACTGAGACACAGAGACAGAGACACAGGGGCAGAGACACAAAGACAGAGACACAGAGACAGAGACACAGATACATAGGCACAGGGACATAGACACAGAGATAGAGACAGAGAGACAGATACACAGAGACAGGGGCACAGAGACAGAGACACAGGGACAGAGATAAAGAGACAGAGTCGCACAGACGGACACTCGGAGACAGAGACACTGAGACAGAGACAGAGGCAGAGACACAGAAACGGAGATAGAGACAGAGACAGAGACAGAGACAGAGACACACAGACAGGGACACAGAGACAGAGACACAGAGACAGAGACACAGAGACAGAGACACAGAGACAGAGACACAGACAGAGACAGAGACAGAGACAGAGACAGAGACAGAGTCAGAGACAGAGACAGAGACAGAGACAGAGACAGAGACCGAGACAGAGACAGAGACAGAGACCGAGACAGAGACAGAGACAGAGACAGAGACAGAGACAGAGACAGAGAAAGGGACAGAAACAGAGAAAGAGACAGAGAAAGAGACAGAGACAGAGACAGAGACAGAGACAGAGACAGAGACAGAGACAGAGACAGAGACAGAGACAGAGACAGAGACAGAGACAGAGACAGAGACATAGACAGAGACACTAAGACAGAGACGGAGACGTAGGCAGAGACAGAGACAGAGACAGAGACAGAGACAGAGACAGAGGCAGAGACAGAGACAGAGACAGAGACAGAGACAGAGACAGAGACCGAGACAGAGACAGAGACAGAGACGGAGACAGAGACTGAGACAGGGACAGAGACAGAGACAGAGACAGAGGCAGAGACACAGATACAGTGATAGAGACAGAGACAGAGACAGAGACAGAGACAGTAACAGAGAGAGAGAGATAGAGACAGACACAGAGACAGAGATGGAGACGGAGTCGGAGACAGAGACAGAGACGGAGACAGAGGCAGAGACAGAGATAGAGATAGAGACAGAGACAGAGACAGAGACTGAGACAGAGACAGAGACAGAGACAGAGACAGAGACAGAGACAGAGACAGAGACAGAGACAGAGACAGAGACAGAGACAGAGACAGAGACAAAGACAGAGACAGAGACAGAGACAGAGCTGGAGACGGAGGCGGAGACAGAGACAGAGACAGTGACAGGGACAGAGGCTGAGAGACAGGACAGGGAGACAGAGACACAGAGATAGAGACACAGAGGCAGATACACAAAGACAGAGACAGAGACAGAGACAGAGACAGAGACAGAGACAGAGACAGAGACAGAGACAGAGACAGGGACAGAGACAGAGACAGAGACTGAGACGGCGATAGAGACAGAGACAGAGACAGAGACAGAGACGGAGACAGAGACAGAGACAGAGACAGAGACAGAGACAGAGACCGAGACAGAGACAGAGACAGAGACAGAGACCGATACAGAGGCAGAGTCGTAGACAGAGAGAGACAGAGACAGGGACAGAGACAGAGACAGAGACTGAGACGGAGATAGAGACAGAGACAGAGACAGAGACAGAGACGGAGACAGAGACAGAGACAGAGACAGAGACAGAGACAGAGACAGAGACAGAGACAGAGACAGAGACAGAGACAGAGACAGAGACAGAGACGGAGGCAGAGACAGAGACAGAGACAGAGATAGAGACAAGTAGGCAGACAAAGACGGAGACAAAGACGGAGACAAAGACGGAGACAAAGACGGAGACAAAAACAGAGACAAGTAGGAAGATAAATACGGAGACTAAGACAGAGACAAAGACGGAGACGAAGAGGAAGACGACGACGGAGACAAAGACAGAGACAAAGACGGAGACAAAGACGGTGACAAAGACGGAGACGAAGGGGAAGACGACAACGGAGACAAAGATGGAGACAAAGACAGAGACAGAGACAGAGGCAGAGGTGGAGACAGAGACGGGAACAGAGACAGAGACATAGATAGGGACAGAGACAGAGGCAGAGACAGAAACAGAGGCAGAGACAGAGACAGAGATGGAGACTGAGACAGAGACAGAGACTCATACAGAGACAGAGACAGAGACAGAGACAGAGACAGAGACAGAGACAGAGACAGAGACAGAGACAGAGACAGAGACAGAGACCGATACAGAAGCAGAGACAGCGACAGAGACACAGACAGAGACAGATACAGAGACAGAGACAGAGACAGAGACCGATACAGAGGCAGAGACAGGGACAGAGACACAGACAAGGACAGAGACAGAGACAGAGACAGAGACAGAGACAGAGACAGAGACAGAGACAGAGGCGGAGGCAGAGACAGAGACAGAGACAGAGATAGAGACAAGTAGGCAGACAAAGACGGAGACAAAGACGGAGACAAAGACGTAGACAAAGACGGAGACAAAGTCGGAGACAAAGACGGAGACACAGACGGAGACAAAGACGGTGACAAAGACGGAGACGAAGGGGAAGACGACAACGGAGACAAAGACGGAGACACAGACGGAGACAAAGATGGAGACAAAGACAGAGACAGAGACAGATGCAGAGGTGGAGACAGAGACGGGAACAGAGACAGAGACATAGATAAGGACAGAGAGAGAGACAGAGGCAGAGACAGAGACAGAGACAGAGACGGAGACAGAGACAGAGACAGAGACAGAGACAGAGACAGAGACAGAGACCGACACAGAGACAGAGTCGTAGACAGAGAGAGACAGAGACAGGGACAGAGACAGAGACAGAGACTGAGACGGAGATAGAGACAGAGACAGAGACAGAGACAGAGACGGAGACAGAGACAGAGACAGAGACAGAGACAGAGACAGAGACAGAGACAGAGACAGAGACAGAGACAGAGACAGAGACCGACACAGAGACAGAGTCGTAGACAGAGAGAGACAGAGACAGAGACAGAGACGGAGATAGAGACAGAGACAGAGACAGGGACAGAGACAGAGACACAGAGACAGAAACACAGAGACAGAAACACAGAGACAGAGACAAAGAGACAGAGGCCGAGACAGAGATAGAGATAGAGACAGAGACAGAGACAGAGACTGAGACAGAGACAGAGACAGAGACAGAGACAGAGACAGAGACAGAGACAGGGACAGAGACAGAGACAAAGACAGAGACAGAGACAGAGACAGAGCTGGAGACGGAGGCGGAGACAGAGACAGAGACAGTGACAGGGACAGAGGCAGAGAGACAGGACAGGGAGACAGAGACACAGAGACAGAGACACTGATACAGAGACCGAGACACAGAGACAGAGACACAGAGACAGAGACACAGAGACAGAGACACAGAGACAGAGACACAGAGACAGAGACACAGAGACAGAGACACCGAGACAGAGACACAGAGACAGAGACACAGAGACAGAGACACAGACAGAGACAGAGACAGAGACAGAGACCGAGACAGAGACAGAGACAGGGACCGAGACAGAGACAGAGACAGAGACAGAGACAGAGACAGAGACAGAGACAGAGAAAGGGACAGAAACAGAGAAAGAGACAGAGACAGAGACAGAGACAGAGACAGAGACAGAGACAGAGACAGAGACAGAGACGGAGACAGAGACAGAGACAGAGACAGAGACAGAGACAGAGACCGACACAGAGACAGAGTCGTAGACAGAGAGAGACAGGGACAGAGACAGAGACAGAGACAGAGACAGAGACAGAGACAGAGACAGAGACAGAGACGGAGATAGAGACAGAGACAGAGACAGGGACAGAGACAGAGACACAGAGACAGAAACACAGAGACAGAAACACAGAGACAGAGACAAAGAGACATAGGCCGAGACAGAGATAGAGATAGAGACAGAGACAGAGACAGAGACTGAGACAGAGACAGAGACAGAGACAGAGACAGAGACAGAGACAGAGACAGAGACAGGGACAGAGACAGAGACAAAGACAGAGACAGAGACAGAGACAGAGCTGGAGACGGAGGCGGAGACAGAGACAGAGACAGTGACAGGGACAGAGGCAGAGAGACAGGACAGGGAGACAGAGACACAGAGACAGAGACACTGATACAGAGACCGAGACACAGAGACAGAGACACAGAGACAGAGACACAGAGACAGAGACACAGACAGAGACAGAGACAGAGACAGAGACCGAGACAGAGACAGAGACAGGGACCGAGACAGAGACAGAGACAGAGACAGAGACAGAGACAGAGACAGAGACAGAGACAGAGAAAGGGACAGAAACAGAGAAAGAGACAGAGACAGAGACAGAGACAGAGACAGAGACAGAGACAGAGACAGAGACAGAGACGGAGGCAGAGACAGAGACAGAGACAGAGATAGAGACAAGTAGGCAGACAAAGACGGAGACAAAGACGGAGACAAAGACGGAGACAAAGACGGAGACAAAAACAGAGACAAGTAGGAAGATAAATACGGAGACAAAGACAGAGACAAAGACGGAGACAGAGTCCGATACGGAGAAAGAGACAGAGTCACAGACACAGACAGAGACAGAGACAGAGTCACAGACACAGACAGAGACAGAGACAGAGACAGAGGTGCATGAGACAAAGACCGAGACAGAGGGGCAGGAGACATGGACGGAGGCAAAGACGTAGACAAAGACGTAGACAAAGACGGAGACAAAGTCGGAGACAAAGACGGAGACACAGACGGAGACAAAGACGGTGACAAAGACGGAGACGAAGGGGAAGACGACAACGGAGACAAAGACGGAGACACAGACGGAGACAAAGATGGAGACAAAGACAGAGACAGAGACAGATGCAGAGGTGGAGACAGAGACGGGAACAGAGACAGAGACATAGATAAGGACAGAGAGAGAGACAGAGGCAGAGTCAGAGACAGAGACAGAGACGGAGACAGAGGCGGAGACAGAGACAGAGACAGAGACAGAGACAGAGACCGACTCAGAGACAGAGTCGTAGACAGAGAGAGACAGAGACAGGGACAGAGACAGAGACAGAGACTGAGACGGAGATAGAGACAGAGACAGAGACAGAGACAGAGACGGAGACAGAGACAGAGACAGAGACAGAGACAGAGACAGAGACAGAGACAGAGACAGAGACAGAGACAGAGACCGACACAGAGACAGAGTCGTAGACAGAGAGAGACAGAGACAGAGACAGAGACAGAGACAGAGACAGAGACAGAGACAGAGACAGAGACGGAGATAGAGACAGAGACAGAGACAGGGACAGAGACAGAGACACAGAGACAGAAACACAGAGACAGAAACACAGAGACAGAGACAAAGAGACAGAGGCAGAGACAGAGATAGAGATAGAGACAGAGACAGCGACAGAGACTGAGACAGAGACAGAGACAGAGACAGAGACAGAGACAGAGACATAGACAGAGACAGGGACAGAGACAGAGACAAAGACAGAGACAGAGACAGAGACAGAGCTGGAGACGGAGGCGGAGACAGAGACAGAGACAGTGACAGGGACAGAGGCAGAGAGACAGGACAGGGAGACAGAGACACAGAGACAGAGACACTGATACAGAGACCGAGACACAGAGACAGAGACACAGAGACAGAGACACAGAGACAGAGACACCGAGACAGAGACACAGAGACAGAGACACAGAGACAGAGACACAGACAGAGACAGAGACAGAGACCGAGACAGAGACAGAGACAGGGACCGAGACAGAGACAGAGACCGAGACAGAGACAGAGACAGAGACTGAGACAGGGACAGAGACAGATACAGAGACAGAGGCAGAGACACAGATACAGTGATAGAGGCAGAGACAGAGACAGAGACGGAGACTGTAACAGAGAGAGAGAGATAGAGACAGACACAGAGACAGAGACAGAGACAGAGACAGAGACAGAGACAGAGACAGAGACAGAGACGTAGGCAGAGACGGAGACAGAGACAGGTACAGAGACACTAAGACAGAGACAGAGATAGAGACGGAGACAGAGACAGAGAGAGAGACAGAGACAGAGACAGAGACAGAGACGTAGGTAGAGACGGAGACAGAGACAGGGACAGAGACACTAAGACGGAGACAGAGACAGAGATAGAGACAGAGACAGAGACAGAGACAGAGACAGAGACAGAGACAGAGACAGAGACAAAGGCAGAGACGAAGAGGAAGACGACGACGGAGACAAAGACGGAGACAAAGACGGAGACAAAGACGGAGACGAAGAGGAAGACGACGACGGAGACAAAGACGGGGACAAAGACGGAGACACAGACGGAGACAAAGGGGGCGACAAAGACAGAGATAGAGACAGAGATAGAGGCAAATGCGGAGACAAAGACGGAGATAAAAACAGAGACAAGTAGGAAGACAAAGACGGTGACAAAGACGGAGACGAAGGGGAAGACGACAACGGAGACAAAGGCGGAGACAAAGACGGTGATAAAGGCGGAGACAAAGGCGGTGACAAAGGCGGAGACAAAGACGGTGACCAAGACGGAGACGAAGAGGAAGACGACGACGGAGACAAAGACGGAGACAAAGACGGAGACACAGACGGAGACAAAGGTGGCGACAAAGACAGAGACAGAGACAGAGACAGAGGCAGAGACAGAGGCAGAGACAGGGACTGAGACAGAGATAGAGACAGGGATAGAGGCAAAGGCGGAGACAAAGACGGAGATAAAAACAGAGACAAGTAGGAAGACAAAGACGGTGACAAAGACGGAGACGAAGAGGAAGACGACGACGGAGACAAAGACGGGGACAAAGACGGAGACAAAGGTGGCGACAAAGACAGAGATAGAGACAGAGATAGAGGCAAATGCGGAGACAAAGACGGAGATAAAAACAGAGACAAGTAGGAAGACAAAGACGGTGACAAAGACGGAGACACAGACGGAGACAAAGGTGGCGACAAAGACAGAGACAGAGACAGAGAAAGGGACAGAAACAGAGAAAGAGACAGAGACAGAGACAGAGACAGAGACAGAGACAGAGACAGAGACAGAGACAGAGACAGAGACAGAGACACAGAGACAGAGACACAGAGACAGAGACACAGAGACAGAGACACAGAGACAGAGACACAGAGAGAGTGACACAGAGACTGTGACACAGAGACAGTGACACAGAGACAGAGACACAGGGACAGAGACACAGAGACAGACACACAGAGACAGAGACACAGAGCCAGAGACACAGAGACAGAGACACAGAGACAGAGACACAGAGACAGAGACACAGAGACAGAGACACAGAGACAGTGACACAGAGACTGTGACACAGAGACAGTGACACAGAGACAGAGACACAGGGACAGAGACACAGAGACAGAAACACAGAGACAGAGACACAGAGCCAGAGACACAGAGACAGAGACACAGAGACAGAGAGACAGAGACAGAGAGACAGAGACAGAGACACAGAGACAGAGACACAGAGACAGAGACACCGAGACAGAGACACAGAGACAGAGACACAGAGACTGAGACACAGAGACAGAGACACAGAGGCAGAGACACAAAGACAGAGACACAGAGACAGAGACACAGATACATAGGCACAGGGACATAGACACAGAGATAGAGACAGAGAGACAGATACACAGAGACAGGGGCACAGAGACAGAGACACAGGGACAGAGATAAAGAGACAGAGTCGCACAGACGGACACTCGGAGACAGAGACACTGAGACAGAGACAGAGGCAGAGACACAGAAACGGAGATAGAGACAGAGACAGAGACAGAGACAGAGACACACAGACAGGGACACAGAGACAGAGACGCAGAGACAGAGTCACAGAGACAGAGACACAGAGACAGAGACACAGAGACAGAGACAAAGAGACAGAGACACAGAGACAGAGACACAGAGACAGAGACACAGAGACAGAGACACAGAGATAGAGACAGAGAGACAGATACACAGAGACAGAGGCACAGAGGCAGAGACAGATACAGGGGCACAGACACAGATACAGAGACACAGAGACAGAGACACAGAGACAGAGACACAGAGACAGAGACACAGAGGCAGAGACACAGAGACAGAGACACAGAGACAGAGACACAGAGACAGAGACACAGAGATAGAGACAGAGAGACAGATACACAGAGACAGGGGCACAGAGACAGAGACAGAGACACAGAGACAGAGACACAGAGGCAGAGACACAGAGACAGAGACACAGAGACAGAGACACAGAGACAGAGACACAGATACAGAGACCGAGACACAGAGACAGAGACACAGAGACAGAGACACAGAGACTGAGACACAGAGACAGAGACACAGAGACAGAGACACAGACAGAGACAGAGACAGAGACAGAGACAGAGACAGAGACAGAGACAGAGACCGAGACAGAGACAGAGACAGAGACCGAGACAGAGACAGAGACGGAGACAGAGACAGAGACAGAGACAGAGACAGAGACAGAGAAAGGGACAGAAACAGAAAAAGAGACAGAGAAAGAGACAGAGACAGAGGCAGAGACAGAGACAGAGACAGAGACAGAGACAGAGACAGAGACAGAGACAGAGACAGAGACAGAGACAGAGACAGAGACAGAGACAGAGACAGAGACAGAGACAGAGACACTAAGACAGAGACGGAGACGTAGGCAGAGACAGAGACAGAGACAGAGACAGAGACAGAGACAGAGACAGAGACAGAGACAGAGACAGAGACAGAGACCGAGACAGAGACAGAGACAGAGACAGAGACAGAGACTGAGACAGGGACAGAGACAGAGACAGAGACAGAGGCAGAGACACAGATACAGTGATAGAGACAGAGACAGAGACAGAGACAGAGACAGTAACAGAGAGAGAGAGATAGAGACAGACACAGAGACAGAGATGGATACGGAGTCGGAGACAGAGACAGAGACGGAGACAGAGGCAGAGACAGAGATAGAGATAGAGACAGAGACGGAGACAGAGACTGAGACAGAGACAGAGACAGAGACAGAGACAGAGACAGAGACAGAGACAGAGACAGAGACAGAGACAGAGACAGAGACAGAGACAGAGACAAAGACAGAGACAGAGACAGAGACAGAGCTGGAGACGGAGGCGGAGACAGAGACAGAGACAGTGACAGGGACAGAGGCAGAGAGACAGGACAGGGAGTCAGAGACACAGAGATAGAGACACAGAGGCAGATACACAAAGACAGAGACAGAGACAGAGACAGAGACAGAGACAGAGACAGAGACAGAGACAGAGACAGAGACAGAGACAGGGACAGAGACAGAGACAGAGACTGAGACGGCGATAGAGACAGAGACAGAGACAGAGACAGAGACGGAGACAGAGACCGAGACAGAGACAGAGACAGAGACAGAGACTGAGACAGGGACAGAGACAGAGACAGAGACAGAGGCAGAGACACAGATACAGTGATAGAGGCAGAGACAGAGACAGAGACAGAGACAGTAACAGAGAGAGAGAGATAGAGACAGACACAGAGACAGAGATGGAGACGGAGTCGGAGACAGAGACAGAGACGGAGACAGAGGCGGAGACAGAGATAGAGATAGAGACAGAGACAGAGACAGAGACTGAGACAGAGACAGAGACAGAGACAGAGACAGAGACAGAGACAGAGACAGAGACAGAGACAGAGACAAAGACAGAGACGGAGACAGAGACAGAGCTGGAGACGGAGGCGGAGACGGAGACAGAGACAGTGACAGGGACAGAGGCAGAGAGACAGGACAGGGAGACAGAGACACAGAGATAGAGACACAGAGGCAGATACACAAAGACAGAGACACAGAGACAGAGACAGAGACAGAGACAGAGACAGAGACAGAGACAGAGACACAGAGACAGAGACACAGAGACAGAGACACAGAGACAGAGACACAGAGACAGAGACACAGAGACAGAGACACAGAGACAGAGACACAGAGACAGAGACAGAGACACAGAGACAGAGACACAGAGACAGAGACACAGAGACAGAGACACAGAGACAGAGACACAGAGACAGAGACACAGAGACAGAGACACAGAGACAGAGACACAGAGACAGAGACACAGAGACAGAGACACAGAGACAGAGACACAGAGACAGAGACACAGAGACAGAGACACAGAGACAGAGACACAGAGACAGAGACACAGAGACAGAGACACAGAGACAGAGACACAGAGACAGAGACACAGAGACAGAGACACAGAGACAGAGACACAGAGACAGAGGCACAGAGACAGAGACACAGAGACAGAGACACAGAGACAGAGACACAGAGACAGAGACACAGAGACAGAGACACAGAGACAGAGACACAGAGACAGAGACACAGAGACAGAGACACAGAGACAGAGACACAGAGACAGAGACACAGAGACAGAGACACAGAGACAGAGACACAGAGACAGAGACACAGAGACAGAGACACAGAGACAGAGACACAGAGACAGAGACACAGAGACAGAGACACAGAGAGAGTGACACAGAGACTGTGACACAGAGACAGTGACACAGAGACAGAGACACAGGGACAGAGACACAGAGACAGACACACAGAGACAGAGATACAGAGCCAGAGACACAGAGACAGAGACACAGAGACAGAGACACAGAGACAGAGACACAGAGACAGAGACACAGAGACAGAGACACAGAGACAGAGACACAGAGACAGAGACACAGAGACAGAGACACAGAGACAGAGACACAGAGACAGAGACACAGAGACAGAGACACAGAGACAGAGACAGAGACAGAGACAGAGACAGAGACAGAGACTGAGACAGGGACAGAGACAGAGACAGAGACAGAG
This sequence comes from Megachile willughbiella, assembly GCA_945859595.2. Classification (NCBI taxonomy): domain Eukaryota; kingdom Metazoa; phylum Arthropoda; class Insecta; order Hymenoptera; family Megachilidae; genus Megachile; species Megachile willughbiella. The sequence goes on from CAMAOD020000232.1 coordinate 767,936, forward strand.
GCAGAGACACAGATACAGTGATAGAGGCAGAGACAGAGACAGAGACAGAGACAGTAACAGAGAGAGAGAGATAGAGACAGACACAGAGACAGAGATGGAGACGGAGTCGGAGACAGAGACAGAGACGGAGACAGAGGCAGAGACAGAGATAGAGATAGAGACAGAGACAGAGACAGAGACTGAGACAGAGACAGAGACAGAGACAGAGACAGAGACAGAGACAGAGACAGAGACAGAGACAGAGACAAAGACAGAGACGGAGACAGAGACAGAGCTGGAGACGGAGGCGGAGACGGAGACAGAGACAGTGACAGGGACAGAGGCAGAGAGACAGGACAGGGAGACAGAGACACAGAGATAGAGACACAGAGGCAGATACACAAAGACAGAGACACAGAGACAGAGACAGAGACAGAGACAGAGACAGAGACAGAGACAGAGACAGAGACAGAGACAGAGACAGAGACACAGAGACAGAGACACAGAGACAGAGACACAGAGACAGAGACACAGAGACAGAGACACAGAGACAGAGACACAGAGACAGAGACACAGAGACAGAGACACAGAGACAGAGACACAGAGACAGAGACACAGAGACAGAGACACAGAGACAGAGACACAGAGACAGAGACACAGAGACAGAGACACAGAGACAGAGACACAGAGACAGAGACACAGAGACAGAGACACAGAGACAGAGACACAGAGACAGAGACACAGAGACAGAGACACAGAGACAGAGACACAGAGACAGAGACACAGAGACAGAGACACAGAGACAGAGACACAGAGACAGAGACACAGAGACAGAGACACAGAGACAGAGACACAGAGACAGAGACACAGAGACAGAGACACAGAGACAGAGACACAGAGACAGAGACACAGAGACAGAGACACAGAGACAGAGACACAGAGACAGAGACACAGAGACAGAGACACAGAGACAGAGACACAGAGACAGAGACACAGAGACAGAGACACAGAGACAGAGACACAGAGACAGAGACACAGAGACAGAGACACAGAGACAGAGACACAGAGACAGAGACACAGAGACAGAGACACAGAGACAGAGACACAGAGACATAGACACAGAGACAGAGACACAGAGACAGAGACACAGAGGCAGAGACACAGAGACAGAGACACAGAGACAGAGACACAGAGACAGAGACACAGAGACAGAGACACAGAGATAGAGACAGAGAGACAGATACACAGAGACAGGGGCACAGAGACAGAGACAGAGACACAGAGACAGAGACACAGAGGCAGAGACACAGAGACAGAGACACAGAGGCAGAGACACAGAGACAGAGACACAGATACAGAGACCGAGACACAGAGACAGAGACACAGAGACAGAGACATAGAGACAGAGACACAGACAGAGACAGAGACAGAGACAGAGACAGAGACAGAGACAGAGACAGAGACAGAGACAGAGACAGAGACCGAGACAGAGACAGAGACAGAGACCGAGACAGAGACAGAGACACAGAGACAGAGACACAGAGACAGAGACAGAGACAGAGACAGAGACAGAGACAGAGACAGAGACAGAGACAGAGACAGAGACAGAGACAGAGACAGAGACAGAGACAGAGACAGAGACAGAGACAGAGACAGAGACAGAGACAGAGACAGAGACAGAGACAGAGACAAAGGCAGAGACGAAGAGGAAGACGACGACGGAGACAAAGACGGAGACAAAGACGGAGACGAAGAGGAAGACGACGACCGAGACAAAGACAGAGACAAAGACGGAGACAAAGACGGTGACAAAGACGGAGACGAAGAGGAAGACGACGACGGAGACAAAGACGGAGACAAAGACGGAGACACAGACGGAGACAAAGGTGGCGACAAAGACAGAGACAGAGACAGAGACAGAGGCAGAGACAGAGGCAGAGACAGGGACAGAGACAGAGATAGAGACAGGGATAGAGGCAAAGGCGAAGACAAAGACGGAGATAAAAACAGAGACAAGTAGGAAGACAAAGACGGTGACAAAGACGGAGACGAAGAGGAAGACGACGACGGAGACAAAGACAGAGACAAAGACGGAGACAAAGACGGTGACAAAGACGGAGACGAAGGGGAAGACGACAACGGAGACAAAGATGGAGACAAAGACAGAGACAGAGACAGAGGCAGAGGTGGAGACAGAGACGGGAACAGAGACAGAGACATAGATAGGGACAGAGACAGAGGCAGAGACAGAAACAGAGGCAGAGACAGAGACAGAGACAGCGACAGAGACACAGACAGAGACAGATACAGAGACAGAGACAGAGACAGAGACCGATACAGAGGCAGAGACAGGGACAGAGACACAGACAAGGACAGAGACAGAGACAGAGACAGAGACAGAGACAGAGACAGAGACAGAGACAGAGACGGAGGCAGAGACAGAGACAGAGACAGAGATAGAGACAAGTAGGCAGACAAAGACGGAGACAAAGACGGAGACAAAGACGGAGACAAAGACGGAGACAAAAACAGAGACAAGTAGGAAGATAAATACGGAGACAAAGACAGAGACAAAGACGGAGACAGAGTCCGATACGGAGAAAGAGACAGAGTCACAGACACAGACAGAGACAGAGACAGAGTCACAGACACAGACACAGACAGAGACAGAGACAGAGACAGAGGTGCATGAGACAAAGACCCAGACAGAGGGGCAGGAGACATGGACGGAGGCAAAGACGTAGACAAAGACGTAGACAAAGACGGAGACAAAGTCGGAGACAAAGACGGAGACACAGACGGAGACAAAGACGGTGACAAAGACGGAGACGAAGGGGAAGACGACAACGGAGACAAAGACGGAGACACAGACGGAGACAAAGATGGAGACAAAGACAGAGACAGAGACAGATGCAGAGGTGGAGACAGAGACGGGAACAGAGACAGAGACATAGATAAGGACAGAGAGAGAGACAGAGGCAGAGACAGAGACAGAGACAGAGACGGAGACAGAGACAGAGACAGAGACAGAGACAGAGACAGAGACCGACACAGAGACAGAGTCGTAGACAGAGAGAGACAGAGACAGGGACAGAGACAGAGACAGAGACTGAGACGGAGATAGAGACAGAGACAGAGACAGAGACAGAGACGGAGACAGAGACAGAGACAGAGACAGAGACAGAGACAGAGACAGAGACAGAGACAGAGACAGAGACAGAGACCGACACAGAGACAGAGTCGTAGACAGAGAGAGACAGAGACAGAGACAGAGACAGAGACAGAGACAGAGACAGAGACAGAGACAGAGACAGAGACAGAGACAGAGACGGAGATAGAGACAGAGACAGAGACAGGGACAGAGACAGAGACACAGAGACAGAAACACAGAGACAGAAACACAGAGACAGAGACAAAGAGACAGAGGCAGAGACAGAGATAGATATAGAGACAGAGACAGAGACAGAGACTGAGACAGAGACAGAGACAGAGACAGAGACAGAGACAGAGACAGAGACAGAGACAGAGACAGGGACAGAGACAGAGACAAAGACAGAGACAGAGACAGAGACAGAGCTGGAGACGGAGGCGGAGACAGAGACAGAGACAGTGACAGGGACAGAGGCAGAGAGACAGGACAGGGAGACAGAGACACAGAGACAGAGACACTGATACAGAGACCGAGACACAGAGACAGAGACACAGAGACAGAGACACAGAGACAGAGACACAGAGACAGAGACACAGAGACAGAGACACAGAGACAGAGACACAGAGACAGAGACACAGAGACAGAGACACAGAGACAGAGACACAGAGACAGAGACAGAGACAGAGACAGAGACAGAGACAGAGACTGAGACAGGGACAGAGACAGAGACAGAGACAGAGGCAGAGACACAGATACAGTGATAGAGGCAGAGACAGAGACAGAGACAGAGACAGTAACAGAGAGAGAGAGATAGAGACAGACACAGAGACAGAGATGGAGACGGAGTCGGAGACAGAGACAGAGACGGAGACAGAGGCAGAGACAGAGATAGAGATAGAGACAGAGACAGAGACAGAGACTGAGACAGAGACAGAGACAGAGACAGAGACAGAGACAGAGACAGAGACAGAGACAGAGACAGAGACAGAGACAAAGACAGAGACGGAGACAGAGACAGAGCTGGAGACGGAGGCGGAGACGGAGACAGAGACAGTGACAGGGACAGAGGCAGAGAGACAGGACAGGGAGACAGAGACACAGAGATAGAGACACAGAGGCAGATACACAAAGACAGAGACACAGAGACAGAGACAGAGACAGAGACAGAGACAGAGACAGAGACAGAGACAGAGACAGAGACAGAGACAGAGACACAGAGACAGAGACACAGAGACAGAGACACAGAGACAGAGACACAGAGACAGAGACACAGAGACAGAGACACAGAGACAGAGACACAGAGACAGAGACACAGAGACAGAGACACAGAGACAGAGACACAGAGACAGAGACACAGAGACAGAGACACAGAGACAGAGACACAGAGACAGAGACACAGAGACAGAGACACAGAGACAGAGACACAGAGACAGAGACACAGAGACAGAGACACAGAGACAGAGACACAGAGACAGAGACACAGAGACAGAGACACAGAGACAGAGACACAGAGACAGAGACACAGAGACAGAGACACAGAGACAGAGACACAGAGACAGAGACACAGAGACAGAGACACAGAGACAGAGACACAGAGACAGAGACACAGAGACAGAGACACAGAGACAGAGACACAGAGACAGAGACACAGAGACAGAGACACAGAGACAGAGACACAGAGACAGAGACACAGAGACAGAGACACAGAGACAGAGACACAGAGACAGAGACACAGAGACAGAGACACAGAGACAGAGACACAGAGACAGAGACACAGAGACAGAGACACAGAGACAGAGACACAGAGACAGAGACACAGAGACAGAGACACAGAGACAGAGACACAGAGACAGAGACACAGAGACAGAGACACAGAGACAGAGACACAGAGACAGAGACACAGAGACAGAGACACAGAGACAGAGACACAGAGACATAGACACAGAGACAGAGACACAGAGACAGAGACACAGAGGCAGAGACACAGAGACAGAGACACAGAGACAGAGACACAGAGACAGAGACACAGAGATAGAGACAGAGAGACAGATACACAGAGACAGGGGCACAGAGACAGAGACAGAGACACAGAGACAGAGACACAGAGGCAGAGACACAGAGACAGAGACACAGAGGCAGAGACACAGAGACAGAGACACAGATACAGAGACCGAGACACAGAGACAGAGACACAGAGACAGAGACATAGAGACAGAGACACAGACAGAGACAGAGACAGAGACAGAGACAGAGACAGAGACAGAGACAGAGACAGAGACAGAGACAGAGACAGAGACAGAGACCGAGACAGAGACAGAGACAGAGACCGAGACAGAGACAGAGACACAGAGACAGAGACACAGAGACAGAGACAGAGACAGAGACAGAGACAGAGACAGAGACAGAGACAGAGACAGAGACAGAGACAGAGACAGAGACAGAGACAGAGACAGAGACAGAGACAGAGACAGAGACAGAGACAGAGACAGAGACAGAGACAGAGACAGAGACAGAGACAAAGGCAGAGACGAAGAGGAAGACGACGACGGAGACAAAGACGGAGACAAAGACGGAGACGAAGAGGAAGACGACGACCGAGACAAAGACAGAGACAAAGACGGAGACAAAGACGGTGACAAAGACGGAGACGAAGAGGAAGACGACGACGGAGACAAAGACGGAGACAAAGACGGAGACACAGACGGAGACAAAGGTGGCGACAAAGACAGAGACAGAGACAGAGACAGAGGCAGAGACAGAGGCAGAGACAGGGACAGAGACAGAGATAGAGACAGGGATAGAGGCAAAGGCGAAGACAAAGACGGAGATAAAAACAGAGACAAGTAGGAAGACAAAGACGGTGACAAAGACGGAGACGAAGAGGAAGACGACGACGGAGACAAAGACAGAGACAAAGACGGAGACAAAGACGGTGACAAAGACGGAGACGAAGGGGAAGACGACAACGGAGACAAAGATGGAGACAAAGACAGAGACAGAGACAGAGGCAGAGGTGGAGACAGAGACGGGAACAGAGACAGAGACATAGATAGGGACAGAGACAGAGGCAGAGACAGAAACAGAGGCAGAGACAGAGACAGAGACAGCGACAGAGACACAGACAGAGACAGATACAGAGACAGAGACAGAGACAGAGACCGATACAGAGGCAGAGACAGGGACAGAGACACAGACAAGGACAGAGACAGAGACAGAGACAGAGACAGAGACAGAGACAGAGACAGAGACAGAGACGGAGGCAGAGACAGAGACAGAGACAGAGATAGAGACAAGTAGGCAGACAAAGACGGAGACAAAGACGGAGACAAAGACGGAGACAAAGACGGAGACAAAAACAGAGACAAGTAGGAAGATAAATACGGAGACAAAGACAGAGACAAAGACGGAGACAGAGTCCGATACGGAGAAAGAGACAGAGTCACAGACACAGACAGAGACAGAGACAGAGTCACAGACACAGACACAGACAGAGACAGAGACAGAGACAGAGGTGCATGAGACAAAGACCCAGACAGAGGGGCAGGAGACATGGACGGAGGCAAAGACGTAGACAAAGACGTAGACAAAGACGGAGACAAAGTCGGAGACAAAGACGGAGACACAGACGGAGACAAAGACGGTGACAAAGACGGAGACGAAGGGGAAGACGACAACGGAGACAAAGACGGAGACACAGACGGAGACAAAGATGGAGACAAAGACAGAGACAGAGACAGATGCAGAGGTGGAGACAGAGACGGGAACAGAGACAGAGACATAGATAAGGACAGAGAGAGAGACAGAGGCAGAGACAGAGACAGAGACAGAGACGGAGACAGAGACAGAGACAGAGACAGAGACAGAGACAGAGACCGACACAGAGACAGAGTCGTAGACAGAGAGAGACAGAGACAGGGACAGAGACAGAGACAGAGACTGAGACGGAGATAGAGACAGAGACAGAGACAGAGACAGAGACGGAGACAGAGACAGAGACAGAGACAGAGACAGAGACAGAGACAGAGACAGAGACAGAGACAGAGACAGAGACCGACACAGAGACAGAGTCGTAGACAGAGAGAGACAGAGACAGAGACAGAGACAGAGACAGAGACAGAGACAGAGACAGAGACAGAGACAGAGACAGAGACGGAGATAGAGACAGAGACAGAGACAGGGACAGAGACAGAGACACAGAGACAGAAACACAGAGACAGAAACACAGAGACAGAGACAAAGAGACAGAGGCAGAGACAGAGATAGATATAGAGACAGAGACAGAGACAGAGACTGAGACAGAGACAGAGACAGAGACAGAGACAGAGACAGAGACAGAGACAGAGACAGGGACAGAGACAGAGACAAAGACAGAGACAGAGACAGAGACAGAGCTGGAGACGGAGGCGGAGACAGAGACAGAGACAGTGACAGGGACAGAGGCAGAGAGACAGGACAGGGAGACAGAGACACAGAGACAGAGACACTGATACAGAGACCGAGACACAGAGACAGAGACACAGAGACAGAGACACAGAGACAGAGACACCGAGACAGAGACACAGAGACAGAGACACAGAGACAGAGACACAGACAGAGACAGAGACAGAGACCGAGACAGAGACAGAGACAGAGACACAGAGACAGAGACACAGAGACAGAGACACAGAGACAGAGACACAGAGACAGAGACACAGAGACAGAGACACAGAGACAGAGACACAGAGACAGAGACACAGATACAGAGACCGAGACACAGAGACAGAGACACAGAGACAGAGACACAGAGACAGAGACACAGAGACAGAGACACAGAGACAGAGACACAGACAGAGACAGAGACAGAGACAGAGACAGAGACAGAGTCAGAGACAGAGACAGAGACAGAGACAGAGACCGAGACAGAGACAGAGACAGAGACCGAGACAGAGACAGAGACAGAGACAGAGACAGAGACAGAGACAGAGAAAGGGACAGAAACAGAGAAAGAGACAGAGACAGAGACAGAGACAGAGACAGAGACAGAGACAGAGACAGAGACAGAGACAGAGACAGAGACAGAGACAGAGACAGAGACAGAGACAGAGACATAGACAGAGACACTAAGACAGAGACGGAGACGTAGGCAGAGACAGAGACAGAGACAGAGACAGAGACAGAGACAGAGACAGAGACAGAGACAGAGACAGAGACAGAGACAGAGACAGAGACAGAGACAGAGACAGAGACAGAGACAGAGACAGAGACAGAGACAGAGACAGAGACAGAGACAGAGACAGAGACAGAGACAGAGACAGAGACATAGACAGAGACACTAAGACAGAGACGGAGACGTAGGCAGAGACAGAGACAGAGACAGAGACAGAGACAGAGACAGAGACAGAGACAGAGACAGAGACCGAGACAGAGACAGAGACAGAGACAGAGACAGAGACAGAGACTGAGACAGGGACAGAGACAGAGACAGAGACAGAGGCAGAGACACAGATACAGTGATAGAGGCAGAGACAGAGACAGAGACAGAGACAGTAACAGAGAGAGAGAGATAGAGACAGACACAGAGACAGAGATGGAGACGGAGTCGGAGACAGAGACAGAGACGGAGACAGAGGCAGAGACAGAGATAGAGATAGAGACAGAGACAGAGACAGAGACTGAGACAGAGACAGAGACAGAGACAGAGACAGAGACAGAGACAGAGACAGAGACAGAGACAGAGACAAAGAGAGAGACGGAGACAGAGACAGAGCTGGAGACGGAGGCGGAGACGGAGACAGAGACAGTGACAGGGACAGAGGCAGAGAGACAGGACAGGGAGACAGAGACACAGAGATAGAGACACAGAGGCAGATACACAAAGACAGAGACACAGAGACAGAGACAGAGACAGAGACAGAGACAGAGACAGAGACACAGAGACAGAGACACAGAGACAGAGACACAGAGACAGAGACACAGAGACAGAGACACAGAGACAGAGACACAGAGACAGAGACACAGAGACAGAGACACAGAGACATAGACACAGAGACAGAGACACAGAGACAGAGACACAGAGGCAGAGACACAGAGACAGAGACACAGAGACAGAGACACAGAGACAGAGACACAGAGACAGAGACACAGAGATAGAGACAGAGAGACAGATACACAGAGACAGGGGCACAGAGACAGAGACAGAGACACAGAGACAGAGACACAGAGGCAGAGACACAGAGACAGAGACACAGACAGAGACAGAGACAGAGACAGAGACAGAGACAGAGACAGAGACAGAGACAGAGACCGAGACAGAGACAGAGACAGAGACCGAGACAGAGACAGAGACACAGAGACAGAGACACAGAGACAGAGACAGAGACAGAGACAGAGACAGAGACAGAGACAGAGACAGAGACAGAGACAGAGACAGAGACAGAGACAGAGACAGAGACAGAGACAGAGACAGAGACAGAGACAGAGACAGAAACAAAGGCAGAGACGAAGAGGAAGACGACGACGGAGACAAAGACGGAGACAAAGACGGAGACGAAGAGGAAGACGACGACCGAGACAAAGACAGAGACAAAGACGGAGACAAAGACGGTGACAAAGACGGAGACGAAGAGGAAGACGACGACGGAGACAAAGACGGAGACAAAGACGGAGACACAGACGGAGACAAAGGTGGCGACAAAGACAGAGACAGAGACAGAGACAGAGGCAGAGACAGAGGCAGAGACAGGGACAGAGACAGAGATAGAGACAGGGATAGAGGCAAAGGCGAAGACAAAGACGGAGATAAAAACAGAGACAAGTAGGAAGACAAAGACGGTGACAAAGACGGAGACGAAGAGGAAGACGACGACGGAGACAAAGACAGAGACAAAGACGGAGACAAAGACGGTGACAAAGACGGAGACGAAGGGGAAGACGACAACGGAGACAAAGATGGAGACAAAGACAGAGACAGAGACAGAGGCAGAGGTGGAGACAGAGACGGGAACAGAGACAGAGACATAGATAGGGACAGAGACAGAGGCAGAGACAGAAACAGAGGCAGAGACAGAGACAGAGACAGCGACAGAGACACAGACAGAGACAGATACAGAGACAGAGACAGAGACAGAGACCGATACAGAGGCAGAGACAGGGACAGAGACACAGACAAGGACAGAGACAGAGACAGAGACAGAGACAGAGACAGAGACAGAGACAGAGACAGAGACAGAGACGGAGGCAGAGACAGAGACAGAGACAGAGATAGAGACAAGTAGGCAGACAAAGACGGAGACAAAGACGGAGACAAAGACGGAGACAAAGACGGAGACAAAAACAGAGACAAGTAGGAAGATAAATACGGAGACAAAGACAGAGACAAAGACGGAGACAGAGTCCGATACGGAGAAAGAGACAGAGTCACAGACACAGACAGAGACAGAGACAGAGTCACAGACACAGACAGAGACAGAGACAGAGACAGAGGTGCATGAGACAAAGACCCAGACAGAGGGGCAGGAGACATGGACGGAGGCAAAGACGTAGACAAAGACGTAGACAAAGACGGAGACAAAGTCGGAGACAAAGACGGAGACACAGACGGAGACAAAGACGGTGACAAAGACGGAGACGAAGGGGAAGACGACAACGGAGACAAAGACGGAGACACAGACGGAGACAAAGATGGAGACAAAGACAGAGACAGAGACAGATGCAGAGGTGGAGACAGAGACGGGAACAGAGACAGAGACATAGATAAGGACAGAGAGAGAGACAGAGGCAGAGACAGAGACAGAGACAGAGACGGAGACAGAGACAGAGACAGAGACCGACACAGAGACAGAGTCGTAGACAGAGAGAGACAGAGACAGAGACAGAGACAGAGACAGAGACAGAGACAGAGACAGAGACAGAGACAGAGACAGAGACAGAGACGGAGATAGAGACAGAGACAGAGACAGGGACAGAGACAGAGACACAGAGACAGAAACACAGAGACAGAAACACAGAGACAGAGACAAAGAGACAGAGGCAGAGACAGAGATAGAGATAGAGACAGAGACAGAGACAGAGACTGAGACAGAGACAGAGACAGAGACAGAGACAGAGACAGAGACAGAGACAGAGACAGGGACAGAGACAGAGACAAAGACAGAGACAGAGACAGAGACAGAGCTGGAGACGGAGGCGGAGACAGAGACAGAGACAGTGACAGGGACAGAGGCAGAGAGACAGGACAGGGACACAGAGACACAGAGACAGAGACACTGATACAGAGACCGAGACACAGAGACAGAGACACAGAGACAGAGACACAGAGACAGAGACACCGAGACAGAGACACAGAGACAGAGACACAGAGACAGAGACACAGACAGAGACAGAGACAGAGACCGAGACAGAGACAGAGACAGGGACCGAGACAGAGACAGAGACAGAGACAGAGACAGAGACAGAGACAGAGACAGAGACAGAGACAGAGACAGAGACAGAGAAAGGGACAGAAATAGAGAAAGAGACAGAGACAGAGACAGAGACAGAGACAGAGACAGAGACAGAGACAGAGACAGAGACAGAGACAGAGACAGAGACAGAGACAGAGACAGGGACAGAGACAGAGACAGAGACAGAGACAGAGACAGAGACGTAGACAGAGACAGAGACGTAGGCAGAGACAGAGACAGAGACAGAGACAGAGACAGAGACAGAGACAGAGACAGAGACAGAGACAGAGACAGAGACAGAGACAGAGACAGAGACAGAGACCGAGACAGAGACAGAGACAGAGACAGAGACAGAGACTGAGACAGGGACAGAGACAGATACAGAGACAGAGGCAGAGACACAGATACAGTGATAGAGGCAGAGACAGAGACAGAGACAGAGACTGTAACAGAGAGAGAGAGATAGAGACAGACACAGAGACAGAGACAGAGACAGAGACAGAGACAGAGACAGAGACAGAGACAGAGACGTAGGCAGAGACGGAGACAGAGACAGGTACAGAGACACTAAGACAGAGACAGAGATAGAGACGGAGACAGAGACAGAGAGAGAGACAGAGACAGAGACAGAGACAGAGACGTAGGTAGAGACGGAGACAGAGACAGGGACAGAGACACTAAGACGGAGACAGAGACAGAGATAGAGACAGAGACAGAGACAGAGACAGAGACAGAGACAGAGACAGAGACAGAGACAAAGGCAGAGACGAAGAGGAAGACGACGACGGAGACAAAGACGGAGACAAAGACGGAGACAAAGACGGAGACGAAGAGGAAGACGACGACGGAGACAAAGACGGGGACAAAGACGGAGACACAGACGGAGACAAAGGGGGCGACAAAGACAGAGATAGAGACAGAGATAGAGGCATATGCGGAGACAAAGACGGAGATAAAAACAGAGACAAGTAGGAAGACAAAGACGGTGACAAAGACGGAGACGAAGGGGAAGACGACAACGGAGACAAAGGCGGAGACAAAGACGGTGATAAAGGCGGAGACAAAGGCGGTGACAAAGGCGGAGACAAAGACGGTGACCAAGACGGAGACGAAGAGGAAGACGACGACGGAGACAAAGACGGAGACAAAGACGGAGACACAGACGGAGACAAAGGTGGCGACAAAGACAGAGACAGAGACAGAGACAGAGGCAGAGACCGAGACAGAGACAGAGACAGAGACCGAGACAGAGACAGAGACAGAGACAGAGACAGAGACAGAGACAGAGAAAGGGACAGAAACAGAGAAAGAGACAGAGAAAGAGACAGAGACAGAGACAGAGACAGAGACAGAGACAGAGACAGAGACAGAGACAGAGACAGAGACAGAGACAGAGACAGAGACAGAGACAGAGACATAGACAGAGACACTAAGACAGAGACGGAGACGTAGGCAGAGACAGAGACAGAGACAGAGACAGAGACAGAGACAGAGACAGAGACAGAGACAGAGACAGAGACAGAGACAGAGACAGAGACAGAGACCGAGACAGAGACAGAGACAGAGACAGAGACAGAGACTGAGACAGGGACAGAGACAGAGACAGAGACAGAGGCAGAGACACAGATACAGTGATAGAGACAGAGACAGAGACAGAGACAGAGACAGTAACAGAGAGAGAGAGATAGAGACAGACACAGAGACAGAGATGGAGACGGAGTCGGAGACAGAGACAGAGACGGAGACAGAGGCAGAGACAGAGATAGAGATAGAGACAGAGACAGAGACAGAGACTGAGACAGAGACAGAGACAGAGACAGAGACAGAGACAGAGACAGAGACAGAGACAGAGACAGAGACAAAGACAGAGACAGAGACAGAGACAGAGCTGGAGACGGAGGCGGAGACAGAGACAGAGACAGTGACAGGGACAGAGGCAGAGAGACAGGACAGGGAGTCAGAGACACAGAGATAGAGACACAGAGGCAGATACACAAAGACAGAGACAGAGACAGAGACAGAGACAGAGACAGAGACAGAGACAGAGACAGAGACAGGGACAGAGACAGAGACAGAGACTGAGACGGCGATAGAGACAGAGACAGAGACAGAGACAGAGACGGAGACAGAGACAGAGACAGAGACAGAGACAGAGACAGAGACCGAGACAGAGACAGAGACAGAGACAGAGACAGAGATAGAGACCGAGACAGAGACAGAGACAGAGACAGAGACAGAGACAGAGACAGAGAAAGGGACAGAAACAGAGAAAGAGACAGAGAAAGAGACAGAGACAGAGACAGAGACAGAGACAGAGACAGAGACAGAGACAGAGACAGAGACAGAGACAGAGACAGAGACAGAGACAGAGACAGAGACATAGACAGAGACACTAAGACAGAGACGGAGACGTTGGCAGAGACAGAGACAGAGACAGAGACAGAGACAGAGACAGAGACAGAGACAGAGACAGAGACAGAGACCGAGACAGAGACAGAGACAGAGACAGAGACAGAGACAGAGACTGAGACAGGGACAGAGACAGAGACAGAGACAGAGGCAGAGATACAGATACAGTGATAGAGGCAGAGACAGAGACAGAGACAGAGACAGTAACAGAGAGAGAGAGATAGAGACAGACACAGAGACAGAGATGGAGACGGAGTCGGAGACAGAGACAGAGACGGAGACAGAGGCAGAGACAGAGATAGAGATAGAGACAGAGACAGAGACAGAGACTGAGACAGAGACAGAGACAGAGACAGAGACAGAGACAGAGACAGAGACAGAGACAGAGGCAGAGACAAAGACAGAGACGGAGACAGAGACAGAGCTGGAGACGGAGGCGGAGACGGAGACAGAGACAGTGACAGGGACAGAGGCAGAGAGACAGGACAGGGAGACAGAGACACAGAGATAGAGACACAGAGGCAGATACACAAAGACAGAGACACAGAGACAGAGACAGAGACAGAGACAGAGACAGAGACAGAGACAGAGACAGAGACAGAGACACAGAGACAGAGACACAGAGACACAGAGACAGAGACACAGAGACAGAGACACAGAGACAGAGACACAGAGACAGAGACACAGAGACAGAGACACAGAGACAGAGACACAGAGACAGAGACACAGAGACAGAGACACAGAGACAGAGACACAGAGACAGAGACACAGAGACAGAGACACAGAGACAGAGACACAGAGACAGAGACACAGAGACAGAGACACAGAGACAGAGACACAGAGACAGAGACACAGAGACAGATACACAGAGACAGGGGCACAGGGACAGAGATAAAGAGACAGAGTCGCACAGACGGACACTCGGAGACAGAGACACTGAGACAGAGACAGAGGCAGAGACACAGAAACGGAGATAGAGACAGAGACAGAGACAGAGACAGAGACACACAGACAGGGACACAGAGACAGAGACGCAGAGACAGAGTCACAGAGACGGAGACACAGAGACAGAGACACAGAGACAGAGACAAAGAGACAGAGACACAGAGACAGAGACACAGAGACAGAGACACAGAGACAGAGACACAGAGACAGAGACACAGAGACAGAGACACAGAGATAGAGACAGAGAGACAGATACACAGAGACAGAGGCACAGAGGCAGAGACAGATACAGGGGCACAGACACAGATACAGAGACACAGAGACAGAGACACAGAGACAGAGACACAGAGACAGAGACACAGAGGCAGAGACACAGAGACAGAGACACAGAGACAGAGACACAGAGACAGAGACACAGAGATAGAGACAGAGAGACAGATACACAGAGACAGAGGCACAGAGGCAGAGACAGAGACAGGGGCACAGACACAGATACAGAGACACAGAGACAGAGACACAGAGACAGAGACACAGAGACAGAGACACAGAGACAGAGACACAGAGACAGAGACACAGAGACAGAGACACAGAGACAGAGACACAGAGACAGAGACACAGAGACAGAGACACAGAGACAGAGACACAGAGACAGAGACACAGAGACAGAGACACAGAGACAGAGACACAGAGACAGAGACACAGGGACAGAGACACAGAGACAGAGACACTGATACAGAGACCGAGACACAGAGACAGAGACACAGAGACAGAGACACCGAGACAGAGACACAGAGACAGAGACACAGAGGCAGAGACACAGAGACAGAGACAGAGACAGAGACAGAGACAGAGACAGAGACAGAGACACTAAGACAGAGACGGAGACGTAGGCAGAGACAGAGACAGAGACACAGAGACAGAGACACAGAGACAGAGACACAGAGACAGAGACACAGAGACAGAGACACAGAGACAGAGACACAGAGACAGAGACACAGAGACAGAGACACAGAAACAGAGACACAGAGACAGAGACACAGAGACAGAGACACAGAGACAGAGACACAGAGACAGATACACAGAGACAGAGACACAGAGACAGAGACACAGAGACAGAGACACAGAGACAGAGACACAGAGACAGAGACACAGAGACAGAGACACAGAGACAGAGACACAGAGACAGAGACACAGAGACAGAGGCACAGAGACAGAGACACAGAGACAGAGACACAGAGACAGAGACACAGAGACAGAGACACAGAGACAGAGACACAGAGACAGAGACACAGAGACAGAGACACAGAGACAGAGACACAGAGACAGAGACACAGAGACAGAGACACAGAGACAGAGACACAGAGACAGAGACACAGAGACAGAGACACAGAGACAGAGACACAGAGACAGAGACACAGAGACAGAGACACAGAGACAGAGACACAGAGACAGAGACACAGAGACAGAGACACAGAGACAGAGACACAGAGACAGAGACACAGAGACAGAGACACAGAGACAGAGACACAGAGACAGAGACACAGAGACAGAGACACAGAGAGAGTGACACAGAGACTGTGACACAGAGACAGTGACACAGAGACAGAGACACAGAGACAGACACACAGAGACAGAGATACAGAGCCAGAGACACAGAGACAGAGACACAGAGACAGAGACACAGAGACAGAGACACAGAGACAGAGACACAGAGACAGAGACACAGAGACAGAGACACAGAGACAGAGACACAGAGACAGAGACACAGAGACAGAGACACAGAGACAGAGACACAGAGACAGAGACACAGAGACAGAGACACAGAGACAGAGACACAGAGACAGAGACACAGTGACAGAGACACAGAGACAGAGACACAGAGACAGAGACACAGAGACAGAGACACAGAGACAGTGACACAGAGACTGTGACACAGAGACAGTGACACAGAGACAGAGACACAGGGACAGAGACACAGAGACAGAAACACAGAGACAGAGACACAGAGCCAGAGACACAGAGACAGAGACACAGAGACAGAGAGACAGAGACAGAGAGACAGAGACAGAGACACAGAGACAGAGACACAGAGACAGAGACACCGAGACAGAGACACAGAGACTGAGACACAGAGACAGAGACACAGGGGCAGAGACACAAAGACAGAGACACAAAGACAGAGACACAGATACATAGGCACAGGGACATAGACACAGAGATAGAGACAGAGAGACAGATACACAGAGACAGGGGCACAGAGACAGAGACACAGGGACAGAGATAAAGAGACAGAGTGGCACAGACGGACACTCGGAGACAGAGACACTGAGACAGAGACAGAGGCAGAGACACAGAAACGGAGATAGAGACAGAGACAGAGACAGAGACAGAGACACACAGACAGGGACACAGAGACAGAGACGCAGAGACAGAGTCACAGAGACAGAGACACAGAGACAGAGACACAGAGACAGAGACAAAGAGACAGAGACACAGAGACAGAGACACAGAGACAGAGACACAGAGACAGAGACACAGAGATAGAGACAGAGAGACAGATACACAGAGACAGAGGCACAGAGGCAGAGACAGATACAGGGGCACAGACACAGATACAGAGACACAGAGACAGAGACACAGAGACAGAGACACAGAGACAGAGACACAGAGGCAGAGACACAGAGACAGAGACACAGAGACAGAGACACAGAGACAGAGACACAGAGATAGAGACAGAGAGACAGATACACAGAGACAGGGGCACAGAGACAGAGACAGAGACACAGAGACAGAGACACAGAGGCAGAGACACAGAGACAGAGACACAGAGACAGAGACACAGAGACAGAGACACAGAGACAGAGACACAGAGACACAGAGACAGAGACCGAGACACAGAGACAGAGACACAGAGACAGAGACACAGAGACAGAGACACAGAGACAGAGACACAGAGACAGAGACACAGACAGAGACAGAGACAGAGACAGAGACAGAGACAGAGACAGAGACAGAGTCAGAGACAGAGACAGAGACAGAGACAGAGACCGAGACAGAGACAGAGACAGAGACCGAGACAGAGACAGAGACAGAGACAGAGACAGAGACAGAGACAGAGAAAGGGACAGAAACAGAGAAAGAGACAGAGAAAGAGACAGAGACAGAGACAGAGACAGAGACAGAGACAGAGACAGAGACAGAGACAGAGACAGAGACAGAGACAGAGACAGAGACATAGACAGAGACACTAAGACAGAGACGGAGACGTAGGCAGAGACAGAGACGGAGACAGAGACAGAGACAGAGACAGAGACAGAGACAGAGACAGAGACAGAGACAGAGACAGAGACAGAGACAGAGACCGAGACAGAGACAGAGACAGAGACAGAGACAGAGACAGAGACTGAGACAGGGACAGAGACAGAGACAGAGACAGAGGCAGAGACACAGATACAGTGATAGAGACAGAGACAGAGACAGAGACAGAGACAGTAACAGAGAGAGAGAGATAGAGACAGACACAGAGACAGAGATGGAGACGGAGTCGGAGACAGAGACAGAGACGGAGACAGAGGCAGAGACAGAGATAGAGATAGAGACAGAGACAGAGACAGAGACTGAGACAGAGACAGAGACAGAGACAGAGACAGAGACAGAGACAGAGACAGAGACAGAGACAGAGACAGAGACAGAGACAAAGACAGAGACAGAGACAGAGACAGAGCTGGAGACGGAGGCGGAGACAGAGACAGAGACAGTGACAGGGACAGAGGCAGAGAGACAGGACAGGGAGTCAGAGACACAGAGATAGAGACACAGAGGCAGATACACAAAGACAGAGACAGAGACAGAGACAGAGACAGAGACAGAGACAGAGACAGAGACAGAGACAGGGACAGAGACAGAGACAGAGACTGAGACGGCGATAGAGACAGAGACAGAGACAGAGACAGAGACGGAGACAGAGACAGAGACAGAGACAGAGACAGAGACAGAGACCGAGACAGAGACAGAGACAGAGACAGAGACCGATACAGAGGCAGAGTCGTAGACAGAGAGAGACAGAGACAGGGACAGAGACAGAGACAGAGACTGAGACGGAGATAGAGACAGAGACAGAGACAGAGACAGAGACGGAGACAGAGACAGAGACAGAGACAGAGACAGAGACAGAGACAGAGACAGAGACAGAGACAGAGACAGAGACAGAGACAGAGACAGAGACAGAGACAGAGACGGAGGCAGAGACAGAGACAGAGACAGAGATAGAGACAAGTAGGCAGACAAAGACGGAGACAAAGACGGAGACAAAGACAGAGACAAAGACGGAGACGAAGAGGAAGACGACGACGGAGACAAAGACAGAGACAAAGACGGAGACAAAGACGGTGACAAAGACGGAGACGAAGGGGAAGACGACAACGGAGACAAAGATGGAGACAAAGACAGAGACAGAGACAGAGGCAGAGGTGGAGACAGAGACGGGAACAGAGACAGAGACATAGATAGGGACAGAGACAGAGGCAGAGACAGAAACAGAGGCAGAGACAGAGACAGAGATGGAGACTGAGACAGAGACAGAGACTCATACAGAGACAGAGACAGAGACAGAGACAGAGACAGAGACAGAGACAGAGACAGAGACAGAGACCGATACAGAAGCAGAGACAGCGACAGAGACACAGACAGAGACAGATACAGAGACAGAGACTGAGACAGGGACAGAGACAGAGACAGAGACAGAGGCAGAGACACAGATACAGTGATAGAGACAGAGACAGAGACAGAGACAGAGACAGTAACAGAGAGAGAGAGATAGAGACAGACACAGAGACAGAGATGGAGACGGAGTCGGAGACAGAGACAGACACGGAGACAGAGGCAGAGACAGAGATAGAGATAGAGACAGAGACAGAGACAGAGACTGAGACAGAGACAGAGACAGAGACAGAGACAGAGACAGAGACAGAGACAGAGACAGAGACAGAGTCAGAGACAGAGACAGAGACAGAGACAGAGACCGAGACAGAGACAGAGACAGAGACCGAGACAGAGACAGAGACAGAGACAGAGACAGAGACAGAGACAGAGAAAGGGACAGAAACAGAGAAAGAGACAGAGAAAGAGACAGAGACAGAGACAGAGACAGAGACAGAGACAGAGACAGAGACAGAGACAGAGACAGAGACATAGACAGAGACACTAAGACAGAGACGGAGACGTAGGCAGAGACAGAGACAGAGACAGAGACAGAGACAGAGACAGAGACAGAGACAGAGACAGAGACAGAGACAGAGACAGAGACAGAGACCGAGACAGAGACAGAGACAGAGACAGAGACAGAGACAGAGACTGAGACAGGGACAGAGACAGAGACAGAGACAGAGGCAGAGACACAGATACAGTGATAGAGACAGAGACAGAGACAGAGACAGAGACAGTAACAGAGAGAGAGAGATAGAGACAGACACAGAGACAGAGATGGAGACGGAGTCGGAGACAGAGACAGAGACGGAGACAGAGGCAGAGACAGAGACTCATACAGAGACAGAGACAGAGACAGAGACAGAGACAGAGACAGAGACAGAGACAGAGACCGATACAGAAGCAGAGACAGCGACAGAGACACAGACAGAGACAGATACAGAGACAGAGACAGAGACAGAGACCGATACAGAGGCAGAGACAGGGACAGAGACACAGACAAGGACAGAGACAGAGACAGAGACAGAGACAGAGACAGAGACAGAGACAGAGACAGAGACAGAGGCGGAGGCAGAGACAGAGACAGAGACAGAGATAGAGACAAGTAGGCAGACAAAGACGGAGACAAAGACGGAGACAAAGACGGAGACAAAGACGGAGACAAAAACAGAGACAAGTAGGAAGATAAATACGGAGACAAAGACAGAGACAAAGACGGAGACAGAGTCCGATACGGAGAAAGAGACAGAGTCACAGACACAGACAGAGACAGAGACAGAGTCACAGACACAGACAGAGACAGAGACAGAGACAGAGACAGAGGTGCATGAGACAAAGACCCAGACAGAGGGGCAGGAGACATGGACGGAGGCAAAGACATAGACAAAGACGTAGACAAAGACGGAGACAAAGTCGGAGACAAAGACGGAGACACAGACGGAGACAAAGACGGTGACAAAGACGGAGACGAAGGGGAAGACGACAACGGAGACAAAGACGGAGACACAGACGGAGACAAAGATGGAGACAAAGACAGAGACAGAGACAGATGCAGAGGTGGAGACAGAGACGGGAACAGAGACAGAGACATAGATAAGGACAGAGAGAGAGACAGAGGCAGAGACAGAGACAGAGACAGAGACGGAGACAGAGACAGAGACAGAGACAGAGACAGAGACCGACACAGAGACAGAGTCGTAGACAGAGAGAGACAGAGACAGGGACAGAGACAGAGACAGAGACTGAGACGGAGATAGAGACAGAGACAGAGACAGAGACGGAGACAGAGACAGAGACAGAGACAGAGACAGAGACAGAGACAGAGACAGAGACAGAGACAGAGACAGAGACAGAGACCGACACAGAGACAGAGTCGTAGACAGAGAGAGACAGAGACAGAGACAGAGACAGAGACAGAGACAGAGACAGAGACAGAGACAGAGACAGAGACGGAGATAGAGACAGAGACAGAGACAGGGACAGAGACAGAGACACAGAGACAGAAACACAGAGACAGAAACACAGAGACAGAGACAAAGAGACAGAGGCAGAGACAGAGATAGAGATAGAGACAGAGACAGAGACAGAGACTGAGACAGAGACAGAGACAGAGACAGAGACAGAGACAGAGACAGAGACAGGGACAGAGACAGAGACAAAGACAGAGACAGAGACAGAGACAGAGCTGGAGACGGAGGCGGAGACAGAGACAGAGACAGTGACAGGGACAGAGGCAGGGAGACAGGACAGGGAGACAGAGACACAGAGACAGAGACACTGATACAGAGACCGAGACACAGAGACAGAGACACAGAGACAGAGACACAGAGACAGAGACACAGAGACAGAGACACCGAGACAGAGACACAGAGACAGAGACACAGAGACAGAGACACAGACAGAGACAGAGACAGAGACAGAGACCGAGACAGAGACAGAGACAGGGACCGAGACAGAGACAGAGACAGAGACAGAGACAGAGACAGAGACAGAGACAGAGACAGAGACAGAGAAAGGGACAGAAACAGAGAAAGAGACAGAGACAGAGACAGAGACAGAGACAGAGACAGAGACAGAGACAGAGACAGAGACGGAGGCAGAGACAGAGACAGAGACAGAGATAGAGACAAGTAGGCAGACAAAGACGGAGACAAAGACGGAGACAAAGACGGAGACAAAGACGGAGACAAAAACAGAGACAAGTAGGAAGATAAATACGGAGACAAAGACAGAGACAAAGACGGAGACAGAGTCCGATACGGAGAAAGAGACAGAGTCACAGACACAGACAGAGACAGAGACAGAGTCACAGACACAGACAGAGACAGAGACAGAGACAGAGGTGCATGAGACAAAGACAGAGACAGAGGGGCAGGAGACATGGACGGAGGCAAAGACGTAGACAAAGACGTAGACAAAGACGGAGACAAAGTCGGAGACAAAGACGGAGACACAGACGGAGACAAAGACGGTGACAAAGACGGAGACGAAGGGGAAGACGACAACGGAGACAAAGACGGAGACACAGACGGAGACAAAGATGGAGACAAAGACAGAGACAGAGACAGATGCAGAGGTGGAGACAGAGACGGGAACAGAGACAGAGACATAGATAAGGACAGAGAGAGAGACAGAGGCAGAGACAGAGACAGAGACAGAGACGGAGACAGAGACGGAGACAGAGACAGAGACAGAGACAGAGACAGAGACCGACTCAGAGACAGAGTCGTAGACAGAGAGAGACAGAGACAGGGACAGAGACAGAGACAGAGACTGAGACGGACATAGAGACAGAGACAGAGACAGAGACAGAGACGGAGACAGAGACAGAGACAGAGACAGAGACAGAGACAGAGACAGAGACAGAGACAGAGACCGACACAGAGACAGAGTCGTAGACAGAGAGAGACAGAGACAGAGACAGAGACAGAGACAGAGACAGAGACAGAGGCAGAGAGAGAGACAGAGACAGAGACGGAGATAGAGACAGAGACAGAGACAGGGACAGAGACAGAGACACAGAGACAGAAACACAGAGACAGAAACACAGAGACAGAGACAAAGAGACAGAGGCAGAGACAGAGATAGAGGTAGAGACAGAGACAGAGACAGAGACTGAGACAGAGACAGAGACAGAGACAGAGACAGAGACAGAGACAGAGACAGGGACAGAGACAGAGACAAAGACAGAGACAGAGACAGAGACAGAGCTGGAGACGGAGGCGGAGACAGAGACAGAGACAGTGACAGGGACAGAGACAGAGACAGAGACAGAGACAGAGACAGAGACAGAGACAGAGACAGAGACTGAGACAGGGACAGAGACAGAGACAGAGACAGAGGCAGAGACACAGATACAGTGATAGAGACAGAGACAGAGACAGAGACAGAGACAGTAACAGAGAGAGAGAGATAGAGACAGACACAGAGACAGAGATGGAGACGGAGTCGGAGACAGAGACAGAGACGGAGACAGAGGCAGAGACAGAGACTCATACAGAGACAGAGACAGAGACAGAGACAGAGACAGAGACAGAGACAGAGACAGAGACCGATACAGAAGCAGAGACAGCGACAGAGACACAGACAGAGACAGATACAGAGACAGAGACAGAGACAGAGACCGATACAGAGGCAGAGACAGGGACAGAGACACAGACAAGGACAGAGACAGAGACAGAGACAGAGACAGAGACAGAGACAGAGACAGAGACAGAGACAGAGGCGGAGGCAGAGACAGAGACAGAGACAGAGATAGAGACAAGTAGGCAGACAAAGACGGAGACAAAGACGGAGACAAAGACGGAGACAAAGACGGAGACAAAAACAGAGACAAGTAGGAAGATAAATACGGAGACAAAGACAGAGACAAAGACGGAGACAGAGTCCGATACGGAGAAAGAGACAGAGTCACAGACACAGACAGAGACAGAGACAGAGTCACAGACACAGACAGAGACAGAGACAGAGACAGAGACAGAGGTGCATGAGACAAAGACCCAGACAGAGGGGCAGGAGACATGGACGGAGGCAAAGACATAGACAAAGACGTAGACAAAGACGGAGACAAAGTCGGAGACAAAGACGGAGACACAGACGGAGACAAAGACGGTGACAAAGACGGAGACGAAGGGGAAGACGACAACGGAGACAAAGACGGAGACACAGACGGAGACAAAGATGGAGACAAAGACAGAGACAGAGACAGATGCAGAGGTGGAGACAGAGACGGGAACAGAGACAGAGACATAGATAAGGACAGAGAGAGAGACAGAGGCAGAGACAGAGACAGAGACAGAGACGGAGACAGAGACAGAGACAGAGACAGAGACAGAGACCGACACAGAGACAGAGTCGTAGACAGAGAGAGACAGAGACAGGGACAGAGACAGAGACAGAGACTGAGACGGAGATAGAGACAGAGACAGAGACAGAGACGGAGACAGAGACAGAGACAGAGACAGAGACAGAGACAGAGACAGAGACAGAGACAGAGACAGAGACAGAGACAGAGACCGACACAGAGACAGAGTCGTAGACAGAGAGAGACAGAGACAGAGACAGAGACAGAGACAGAGACAGAGACAGAGACAGAGACAGAGACAGAGACGGAGATAGAGACAGAGACAGAGACAGGGACAGAGACAGAGACACAGAGACAGAAACACAGAGACAGAAACACAGAGACAGAGACAAAGAGACAGAGGCAGAGACAGAGATAGAGATAGAGACAGAGACAGAGACAGAGACTGAGACAGAGACAGAGACAGAGACAGAGACAGAGACAGAGACAGAGACAGGGACAGAGACAGAGACAAAGACAGAGACAGAGACAGAGACAGAGCTGGAGACGGAGGCGGAGACAGAGACAGAGACAGTGACAGGGACAGAGGCAGGGAGACAGGACAGGGAGACAGAGACACAGAGACAGAGACACTGATACAGAGACCGAGACACAGAGACAGAGACACAGAGACAGAGACACAGAGACAGAGACACAGAGACAGAGACACCGAGACAGAGACACAGAGACAGAGACACAGAGACAGAGACACAGACAGAGACAGAGACAGAGACAGAGACCGAGACAGAGACAGAGACAGGGACCGAGACAGAGACAGAGACAGAGACAGAGACAGAGACAGAGACAGAGACAGAGACAGAGACAGAGAAAGGGACAGAAACAGAGAAAGAGACAGAGACAGAGACAGAGACAGAGACAGAGACAGAGACAGAGACAGAGACAGAGACGGAGGCAGAGACAGAGACAGAGACAGAGATAGAGACAAGTAGGCAGACAAAGACGGAGACAAAGACGGAGACAAAGACGGAGACAAAGACGGAGACAAAAACAGAGACAAGTAGGAAGATAAATACGGAGACAAAGACAGAGACAAAGACGGAGACAGAGTCCGATACGGAGAAAGAGACAGAGTCACAGACACAGACAGAGACAGAGACAGAGTCACAGACACAGACAGAGACAGAGACAGAGACAGAGGTGCATGAGACAAAGACAGAGACAGAGGGGCAGGAGACATGGACGGAGGCAAAGACGTAGACAAAGACGTAGACAAAGACGGAGACAAAGTCGGAGACAAAGACGGAGACACAGACGGAGACAAAGACGGTGACAAAGACGGAGACGAAGGGGAAGACGACAACGGAGACAAAGACGGAGACACAGACGGAGACAAAGATGGAGACAAAGACAGAGACAGAGACAGATGCAGAGGTGGAGACAGAGACGGGAACAGAGACAGAGACATAGATAAGGACAGAGAGAGAGACAGAGGCAGAGACAGAGACAGAGACAGAGACGGAGACAGAGACGGAGACAGAGACAGAGACAGAGACAGAGACAGAGACCGACTCAGAGACAGAGTCGTAGACAGAGAGAGACAGAGACAGGGACAGAGACAGAGACAGAGACTGAGACGGACATAGAGACAGAGACAGAGACAGAGACAGAGACGGAGACAGAGACAGAGACAGAGACAGAGACAGAGACAGAGACAGAGACAGAGACAGAGACCGACACAGAGACAGAGTCGTAGACAGAGAGAGACAGAGACAGAGACAGAGACAGAGACAGAGACAGAGACAGAGGCAGAGAGAGAGACAGAGACAGAGACGGAGATAGAGACAGAGACAGAGACAGGGACAGAGACAGAGACACAGAGACAGAAACACAGAGACAGAAACACAGAGACAGAGACAAAGAGACAGAGGCAGAGACAGAGATAGAGGTAGAGACAGAGACAGAGACAGAGACTGAGACAGAGACAGAGACAGAGACAGAGACAGAGACAGAGACAGAGACAGGGACAGAGACAGAGACAAAGACAGAGACAGAGACAGAGACAGAGCTGGAGACGGAGGCGGAGACAGAGACAGAGACAGTGACAGGGACAGAGACAGAGACAGAGACAGAGACAGAGACAGGGACAGAGACAGAAACAGAGACAGAGACAGAGACAGAGACGTAGACAGAGACACTAAGACAGAGACAGAGACGTAGGCAGAGACAGAGACAGAGACAGAGACAGAGACAGAGACAGAGACAGAGACAGAGACAGAGACAGAGACAGAGACAGAGACTGAGACAGGGACAGAGACAGATACAGAGACAGAGGCAGAGACACAGATACAGTGACAGAGGCAGAGACAGAGACAGAGACAGAGACTGTAACAGAGAGAGAGAGATAGAGACAGACACAGAGACAGAGACAGAGACAGAGACAGAGACAGAGACAGAGACAGAGACGTAGGCAGAGACGGAGACAGAGACAGGTACAGAGACACTAAGACAGAGACAGAGATAGAGACGGAGACAGAGACAGAGAGAGAGACAGAGACAGAGACAGAGACAGAGACGTAGGTAGAGACGGAGACAGAGACAGGGACAGAGAAACTAAGACGGAGACAGAGACAGAGATAGAGACAGAGACAGAGACAGAGACAGAGACAGAGACAGAGACAGAGACAAAGGCAGAGACGAAGAGGAAGACGACGACGGAGACAAAGACGGAGACAAAGACGGAGACAAAGACGGAGACGAAGAGGAAGACGACGACGGAGACAAAGACGGGGACAAAGACGGAGACACAGACGGAGACAAAGGGGGCGACAAAGACAGAGATAGAGACAGAGATAGAGGCAAATGCGGAGACAAAGACGGAGATAAAAACAGAGACAAGTAGGAAGACAAAGTCGGTGACAAAGACGGAGACGAAGGGGAAGACGACAACGGAGACAAAGGCGGAGACAAAGACGGTGATAAAGGCGGAGACAAAGGCGGTGACAAAGGCGGAGACAAAGACGGTGACCAAGACGGAGACGAAGAGGAAGACGAGGACGGAGACAAAGACGGAGACAAAGACGGAGACACAGACGGAGACAAAGGTGGCGACAAAGACAGAGACAGAGACAGAGACAGAGGCAGAGACAGAGGCAGAGACAGGGACTGAGACAGAGATAGAGACAGGGATAGAGGCAAAGGCGGAGACAAAGACGGAGATAAAAACAGAGACAAGTAGGAAGACAAAGACGGTGACAAAGACGGAGACGAAGAGGAAGACGACGACGGAGACAAAGACGGGGACAAAGACGGAGACAAAGGTGGCGACAAAGACAGAGATAGAGACAGAGATAGAGGCAAATGCGGAGACAAAGACGGAGATAAAAACAGAGACAAGTAGGAAGACAAAGACGGTGACAAAGACGGAGACACAGACGGAGACAAAGGTGGCGACAAAGACAGAGACAGAGACAGAGAAAGGGACAGAAACAGAGAAAGAGACAGAGACAGAGACAGAGACAGAGACAGAGACAGAGACAGAGACAGAGACACAGAGACAGAGACACAGAGACAGAGACACAGAGACAGAGACACAGAGACAGAGACACAGAGAGAGTGACACAGAGACTGTGACACAGAGACAGTGACACAGAGACAGAGACACAGGGACAGAGACACAGAGACAGACACACAGAGACAGAGACACAGAGCCAGAGACACAGAGACAGAGACACAGAGACTGTGACACAGAGACAGTGACACAGAGACAGAGACACAGGGACAGAGACACAGAGACAGAAACACAGAGACAGAGACACAGAGCCAGAGAGACAGAGACAGAGACACAGAGACAGAGAGACAGAGACAGACAGACAGAGACAGAGACACAGAGACAGAGACACAGAGACAGAGACACCGAGACAGAGACACAGAGACAGAGACACAGAGACTGAGACACAGAGACAGAGACACAGAGGCAGAGACACAAAGACAGAGACACAGAGACAGAGACACAGATACATAGGCACAGGGACATAGACACAGAGATAGAGACAGAGAGACAGATACACAGAGACAGGGGTACAGAGACAGAGACACAGGGACAGAGATAAAGAGACAGAGTCGCACAGACGGACACTCGGAGACAGAGACACTGAGACAGAGACAGAGGCAGAGACACAGAAACGGAGATGGAGACAGAGACAGATACAGAGACAGAGACACACAGACAGGGACACAGAGACAGAGACGCAGAGACAGAGTCACAGAGACAGAGACACAGAGACAGAGACACAGAGACAGAGACAAAGAGACAGAGACACAGAGACAGAGACACAGAGACAGAGACACAGAGACAGAGACACAGAGACAGAGACACAGAGGTAGAGACAGAGAGACAGTTACACAGAGACAGAGGCACAGAGGCAGAGACAGATACAGGGGCACAGACACAGATACAGAGACACAGAGACAGAGACACAGAGACAGAGACACAGAGACAGAGACACAGAGGCAGAGACACAGAGACAGAGACACAGAGACAGAGACACAGAGACAGAGACACAGAGATAGAGACAGAGAGACAGATACACAGAGACAGGGGCACAGAGACAGAGACAGAGACACAGAGACAGAGACACAGAGGCAGAGACACAGAGACAGAGACACAGAGACAGAGACACAGAGACAGAGACACAGAGACAGAGACACTGATACAGAGACCGAGACACAGAGACAGAGACACAGAGACAGAGACACAGAGACAGAGACACAGAGACAGAGACACAGAGACAGAGACACAGAGACAGAGACACAGACAGAGACAGAGACAGAGACAGAGACAGAGACAGAGACAGAGACAGAGACAGAGACCGAGACAGAGACAGAGACAGAGACCGAGACAGAGACAGAGACAGAGACAGAGACAGAGACAGAGACAGAGACAGAGACAGAGAAAGGGACAGAAACAGAGAAAGAGACAGAGAAAGAGACAGAGACAGAGACAGAGACAGAGACAGAGACAGAGACAGAGACAGAGACAGAGACAGAGACAGAGACAGAGACAGAGACAGAGACAGAGACAGAGACAGAGACAGAGACAGAGACAGAGACAGAGACAGAGACAGAGACAGAGACAGAGACATAGACAGAGACACTAAGACAGAGACGGAGACGTAGGCAGAGACAGAGACAGAGACAGAGACAGAGACAGAGACAGAGACAGAGACAGAGACTGAGACAGGGACAGAGACAGAGACAGAGACAGAGGCAGAGACACAGATACAGTGATAGAGACAGAGACAGAGACAGAGACAGAGACAGTAACAGAGAGAGAGACAGAGACAGAGACAGAGACATAGACAGAGACACTAAGACAGAGACGGAGACGTAGGCAGAGACAGAGACAGAGACAGAGACAGAGACAGAGACAGAGACAGAGACAGAGACAGAGACAGAGACAGAGACAGAGACAGAGACAGAGACAGAGACAGAGACAGAGACCGAGACAGAGACAGAGACAGAGACAGAGACAGAGACAGAGACTGAGACAGGGACAGAGACAGAGACAGAGACAGAGGCAGAGACACAGATACAGTGATAGAGACAGAGACAGAGACAGAGACAGAGACAGTAACAGAGAGAGAGAGATAGAGACAGACACAGAGACAGAGATGGAGACGGAGTCGGAGACAGAGACAGAGACGGAGACAGAGGCAGAGACAGAGACTCATACAGAGACAGAGACAGAGACAGAGACAGAGACAGAGACAGAGACAGAGACAGAGACCGATACAGAAGCAGAGACAGCGACAGAGACACAGACAGAGACAGATACAGAGACAGAGACAGAGACAGAGACCGATACAGAGGCAGAGACAGGGACAGAGACACAGACAAGGACAGAGACAGAGACAGAGACAGAGACAGAGACAGAGACAGAGACAGAGACAGAGACAGAGGCGGAGGCAGAGACAGAGACAGAGACAGAGATAGAGACAAGTAGGCAGACAAAGACGGAGACAAAGACGGAGACAAAGACGGAGACAAAGACGGAGACAAAAACAGAGACAAGTAGGAAGATAAATACGGAGACAAAGACAGAGACAAAGACGGAGACAGAGTCCGATACGGAGAAAGAGACAGAGTCACAGACACAGACAGAGACAGAGACAGAGTCACAGACACAGACAGAGACAGAGACAGAGACAGAGACAGAGGTGCATGAGACAAAGACCCAGACAGAGGGGCAGGAGACATGGACGGAGGCAAAGACATAGACAAAGACGTAGACAAAGACGGAGACAAAGTCGGAGACAAAGACGGAGACACAGACGGAGACAAAGACGGTGACAAAGACGGAGACGAAGGGGAAGACGACAACGGAGACAAAGACGGAGACACAGACGGAGACAAAGATGGAGACAAAGACAGAGACAGAGACAGATGCAGAGGTGGAGACAGAGACGGGAACAGAGACAGAGACATAGATAAGGACAGAGAGAGAGACAGAGGCAGAGACAGAGACAGAGACAGAGACGGAGACAGAGACAGAGACAGAGACAGAGACAGAGACCGACACAGAGACAGAGTCGTAGACAGAGAGAGACAGAGACAGGGACAGAGACAGAGACAGAGACTGAGACGGAGATAGAGACAGAGACAGAGACAGAGACGGAGACAGAGACAGAGACAGAGACAGAGACAGAGACAGAGACAGAGACAGAGACAGAGACAGAGACAGAGACCGACACAGAGACAGAGTCGTAGACAGAGAGAGACAGAGACAGAGACAGAGACAGAGACAGAGACAGAGACAGAGACAGAGACAGAGACAGAGACGGAGATAGAGACAGAGACAGAGACAGGGACAGAGACAGGGACACAGAGACAGAAACACAGAGACAGAAACACAGAGACAGAGACAAAGAGACAGAGGCAGAGACAGAGATAGAGATAGAGACAGAGACAGAGACAGAGACTGAGACAGAGACAGAGACAGAGACAGAGACAGAGACAGAGACAGAGACAGGGACAGAGACAGAGACAAAGACAGAGACAGAGACAGAGACAGAGCTGGAGACGGAGGCGGAGACAGAGACAGAGACAGTGACAGGGACAGAGGCAGGGAGACAGGACAGGGAGACAGAGACACAGAGACAGAGACACTGATACAGAGACCGAGACACAGAGACAGAGACACAGAGACAGAGACACAGAGACAGAGACACAGAGACAGAGACACCGAGACAGAGACACAGAGACAGAGACACAGAGACAGAGACACAGACAGAGACAGAGACAGAGACAGAGACAGAGACCGAGACAGAGACAGAGACAGGGACCGAGACAGAGACAGAGACAGAGACAGAGACAGAGACAGAGACAGAGACAGAGACAGAGACAGAGAAAGGGACAGAAACAGAGAAAGAGACAGAGACAGAGACAGAGACAGAGACAGAGACAGAGACAGAGACAGAGACAGAGACGGAGGCAGAGACAGAGACAGAGACAGAGATAGAGACAAGTAGGCAGACAAAGACGGAGACAAAGACGGAGACAAAGACGGAGACAAAGACGGAGACAAAAACAGAGACAAGTAGGAAGATAAATACGGAGACAAAGACAGAGACAAAGACGGAGACAGAGTCCGATACGGAGAAAGAGACAGAGTCACAGACACAGACAGAGACAGAGACAGAGTCACAGACACAGACAGAGACAGAGACAGAGACAGAGGTGCATGAGACAAAGACAGAGACAGAGGGGCAGGAGACATGGACGGAGGCAAAGACGTAGACAAAGACGTAGACAAAGACGGAGACAAAGTCGGAGACAAAGACGGAGACACAGACGGAGACAAAGACGGTGACAAAGACGGAGACGAAGGGGAAGACGACAACGGAGACAAAGACGGAGACACAGACGGAGACAAAGATGGAGACAAAGACAGAGACAGAGACAGATGCAGAGGTGGAGACAGAGACGGGAACAGAGACAGAGACATAGATAAGGACAGAGAGAGAGACAGAGGCAGAGACAGAGACAGAGACAGAGACGGAGACAGAGACGGAGACAGAGACAGAGACAGAGACAGAGACAGAGACCGACTCAGAGACAGAGTCGTAGACAGAGAGAGACAGAGACAGGGACAGAGACAGAGACACAGAGACAGAAACACAGAGACAGAAACACAGAGACAGAGACAAAGAGACAGAGGCAGAGACAGAGATAGAGGTAGAGACAGAGACAGAGACAGAGACTGAGACAGAGACAGAGACAGAGACAGAGACAGAGACAGAGACAGAGACAGGGACAGAGACAGAGACAAAGACAGAGACAGAGACAGAGACAGAGCTGGAGACGGAGGCGGAGACAGAGACAGAGACAGTGACAGGGACAGAGACAGAGACAGAGACAGAGACAGAGACAGAGACAGGGACAGAGACAGAAACAGAGACAGAGACAGAGACAGAGACGTAGACAGAGACACTAAGACAGAGACAGAGACGTAGGCAGAGACAGAGACAGAGACAGAGACAGAGACAGAGACAGAGACAGAGACAGAGACAGAGACAGAGACAGAGACAGAGACTGAGACAGGGACAGAGACAGATACAGAGACAGAGGCAGAGACACAGATACAGTGACAGAGGCAGAGACAGAGACAGAGACAGAGACTGTAACAGAGAGAGAGAGATAGAGACAGACACAGAGACAGAGACAGAGACAGAGACAGAGACAGAGACAGAGACAGAGACGTAGGCAGAGACGGAGACAGAGACAGGTACAGAGACACTAAGACAGAGACAGAGATAGAGACGGAGACAGAGACAGAGAGAGAGACAGAGACAGAGACAGAGACAGAGACGTAGGTAGAGACGGAGACAGAGACAGGGACAGAGACACTAAGACGGAGACAGAGACAGAGATAGAGACAGAGACAGAGACAGAGACAGAGACAGAGACAGAGACAGAGACAGAGACAAAGGCAGAGACGAAGAGGAAGACGACGACGGAGACAAAGACGGAGACAAAGACGGAGACAAAGACGGAGACGAAGAGGAAGACGACGACGGAGACAAAGACGGGGACAAAGACGGAGACACAGACGGAGACAAAGGGGGCGACAAAGACAGAGATAGAGACAGAGATAGAGGCAAATGCGGAGACAAAGACGGAGATAAAAACAGAGACAAGTAGGAAGACAAAGTCGGTGACAAAGACGGAGACGAAGGGGAAGACGACAACGGAGACAAAGGCGGAGACAAAGACGGTGATAAAGGCGGAGACAAAGGCGGTGACAAAGGCGGAGACAAAGACGGTGACCAAGACGGAGACGAAGAGGAAGACGAGGACGGAGACAAAGACGGAGACAAAGACGGAGACACAGACGGAGACAAAGGTGGCGACAAAGACAGAGACAGAGACAGAGACAGAGGCAGAGACAGAGGCAGAGACAGGGACTGAGACAGAGATAGAGACAGGGATAGAGGCAAAGGCGGAGACAAAGACGGAGATAAAAACAGAGACAAGTAGGAAGACAAAGACGGTGACAAAGACGGAGACGAAGAGGAAGACGACGACGGAGACAAAGACGGGGACAAAGACGGAGACAAAGGTGGCGACAAAGACAGAGATAGAGACAGAGATAGAGGCAAATGCGGAGACAAAGACGGAGATAAAAACAGAGACAAGTAGGAAGACAAAGACGGTGACAAAGACGGAGACACAGACGGAGACAAAGGTGGCGACAAAGACAGAGACAGAGACAGAGAAAGGGACAGAAACAGAGAAAGAGACAGAGACAGAGACAGAGACAGAGACAGAGACAGAGACAGAGACAGAGACACAGAGACAGAGACACAGAGACAGAGACACAGAGACAGAGACACAGAGACAGAGACACAGAGAGAGTGACACAGAGACTGTGACACAGAGACAGTGACACAGAGACAGAGACACAGGGACAGAGACACAGAGACAGACACACAGAGACAGAGACACAGAGCCAGAGACACAGAGACAGAGACACAGAGACTGTGACACAGAGACAGTGACACAGAGACAGAGACACAGGGACAGAGACACAGAGACAGAAACACAGAGACAGAGACACAGAGCCAGAGAGACAGAGACAGAGACACAGAGACAGAGAGACAGAGACAGAGAGACAGAGACAGAGACACAGAGACAGAGACACAGAGACAGAGACACCGAGACAGAGACACAGAGACAGAGACACAGAGACTGAGACACAGAGACAGAGACACAGAGGCAGAGACACAAAGACAGAGACACAGAGACAGAGACACAGATACATAGGCACAGGGACATAGACACAGAGATAGAGACAGAGAGACAGATACACAGAGACAGGGGTACAGAGACAGAGACACAGGGACAGAGATAAAGAGACAGAGTCGCACAGACGGACACTCGGAGACAGAGACACTGAGACAGAGACAGAGGCAGAGACACAGAAACGGAGATGGAGACAGAGACAGATACAGAGACAGAGACACACAGACAGGGACACAGAGACAGAGACGCAGAGACAGAGTCACAGAGACAGAGACACAGAGACAGAGACACAGAGACAGAGACAAAGAGACAGAGACACAGAGACAGAGACACAGAGACAGAGACACAGAGACAGAGACACAGAGACAGAGACACAGAGGTAGAGACAGAGAGACAGTTACACAGAGACAGAGGCACAGAGGCAGAGACAGATACAGGGGCACAGACACAGATACAGAGACACAGAGACAGAGACACAGAGACAGAGACACAGAGACAGAGACACAGAGGCAGAGACACAGAGACAGAGACACAGAGACAGAGACACAGAGACAGAGACACAGAGATAGAGACAGAGAGACAGATACACAGAGACAGGGGCACAGAGACAGAGACAGAGACACAGAGACAGAGACACAGAGGCAGAGACACAGAGACAGAGACACAGAGACAGAGACACAGAGACAGAGACACAGAGACAGAGACACTGATACAGAGACCGAGACACAGAGACAGAGACACAGAGACAGAGACACAGAGACAGAGACACAGAGACAGAGACACAGAGACAGAGACACAGAGACAGAGACACAGACAGAGACAGAGACAGAGACAGAGACAGAGACAGAGACAGAGACAGAGACAGAGACAGAGACAGAGACCGAGACAGAGACAGAGACAGAGACCGAGACAGAGACAGAGACAGAGACAGAGACAGAGACAGAGACAGAGACAGAGACAGAGAAAGGGACAGAAACAGAGAAAGAGACAGAGAAAGAGACAGAGACAGAGACAGAGACAGAGACAGAGACAGAGACAGAGACAGAGACAGAGACAGAGACAGAGACAGAGACAGAGACAGAGACAGAGACAGAGACAGAGACAGAGACAGAGACAGAGACAGAGACAGAGACATAGACAGAGACACTAAGACAGAGACGGAGACGTAGGCAGAGACAGAGACAGAGACAGAGACAGAGACAGAGACAGAGACAGAGACAGAGACAGAGACAGAGACAGAGACAGAGACAGAGACAGAGACAGAGACAGAGACAGAGACCGAGACAGAGACAGAGACAGAGACAGAGACAGAGACAGAGACAGAGACAGAGACACAGAGACAGAGACACAGAGACAGAGACACAGAGACAGAGACACAGAGACAGAGACACAGAGAGAGTGACACAGAGACTGTGACACAGAGACAGTGACACAGAGACAGAGACACAGGGACAGAGACACAGAGACAGACACACAGAGACAGAGACACAGAGCCAGAGACACAGAGACAGAGACACAGAGACAGAGACACAGAGACAGAGACACAGAGACAGAGACACAGAGACAGTGACACAGAGACTGTGACACAGAGACAGTGACACAGAGACAGAGACACAGGGACAGAGACACAGAGACAGAAACACAGAGACAGAGACACAGAGCCAGAGACACAGAGACAGAGACACAGAGACAGAGAGACAGAGACAGAGAGACGGAGACAGAGAGACAGAGACAGAGACACAGAGACAGAGACACAGAGACAGAGACACCGAGACAGAGACACAGAGACAGAGACACAGAGACTGAGACACAGAGACAGAGACACAGAGGCAGAGACACAAAGACAGAGACACAGAGACAGAGACACAGATACATAGGCACAGGGACATAGACACAGAGATAGAGACAGAGAGACAGATACACAGAGACAGGGGCACAGAGACAGAGACACAGGGACAGAGATAAAGAGACAGAGTCGCACAGACGGACACTCGGAGACAGAGACACTGAGACAGAGACAGAGGCAGAGACACAGAAACGGAGATAGAGACAGAGACAGAGACAGAGACAGAGAGATAGAGACAGAGAGACAGATACACAGAGACAGAGGCACAGAGGCAGAGACAGATACAGGGGCACAGACACAGATACAGAGACACAGAGACAGAGACACAGAGACAGAGACACAGAGAAAGAGACACAGAGGCAGAGACACAGAGACAGAGACACAGAGACAGAGACACAGAGACAGAGACACAGAGACAGAGACACAGAGACAGAGACACAGACAGAGACAGAGACAGAGACAGAGACAGAGACAGAGACAGAGACAGAGACAGAGACAGAGACAGAGACAGAGTAAGAGACAGAGACCGAGACAGAGACAGAGACAGAGACCGAGACAGAGACAGAGACGGAGACAGAGACAGAGACAGAGACAGAGACAGAGACAGAAACAGAGAAAGAGACAGAGAAAGAGACAGAGACAGAGACAGAGACAGAGACAGAGACAGAGACAGAGACAGAGACAGAGACAGAGACAGAGACAGAGACAGAGACAGAGACAGAGACAGAGACAGAGACAGAGACAGAGACCGATACAGAAGCAGAGACAGCGACAGAGACACAGACAGAGACAGATACAGAGACAGAGACAGAGACAGAGACCGATACAGAGGCAGAGACAGGGACAGAGACACAGACAAGGACAGAGACAGAGACAGAGACAGAGACAGAGACAGAGACAGAGACAGAGACAGAGACAGAGACAGAGGCGGAGGCAGAGACAGAGACAGAGACAGAGATAGAGACAAGTAGGCAGACAAAGACGGAGACAAAGACGGAGACAAAGACGGAGACAAAGACGGAGACAAAAACAGAGACAAGTAGGAAGATAAATACGGAGACAAAGACAGAGACAAAGACGGAGACAGAGTCCGATACGGAGAAAGAGACAGAGTCACAGACACAGACAGAGACAGAGACAGAGTCACAGACACAGACAGAGACAGAGACAGAGACAGAGACAGAGGTGCATGAGACAAAGACCCAGACAGAGGGGCAGGAGACATGGACGGAGGCAAAGACATAGACAAAGACGTAGACAAAGACGGAGACAAAGTCGGAGACAAAGACGGAGACACAGACGGAGACAAAGACGGTGACAAAGACGGAGACGAAGGGGAAGACGACAACGGAGACAAAGACGGAGACACAGACGGAGACAAAGATGGAGACAAAGACAGAGACAGAGACAGATGCAGAGGTGGAGACAGAGACGGGAACAGAGACAGAGACATAGATAAGGACAGAGAGAGAGACAGAGGCAGAGACAGAGACAGAGACAGAGACGGAGACAGAGACAGAGACAGAGACAGAGACAGAGACCGACACAGAGACAGAGTCGTAGACAGAGAGAGACAGAGACAGGGACAGAGACAGAGACAGAGACTGAGACGGAGATAGAGACAGAGACAGAGACAGAGACGGAGACAGAGACAGAGACAGAGACAGAGACAGAGACAGAGACAGAGACAGAGACAGAGACAGAGACCGACACAGAGACAGAGTCGTAGACAGAGAGAGACAGAGACAGAGACAGAGACAGAGACAGAGACAGAGACAGAGACAGAGACAGAGACAGAGACGGAGATAGAGACAGAGACAGAGACAGGGACAGAGACAGAGACACAGAGACAGAAACACAGAGACAGAAACACAGAGACAGAGACAAAGAGACAGAGGCAGAGACAGAGATAGAGATAGAGACAGAGACAGAGACAGAGACTGAGACAGAGACAGAGACAGAGACAGAGACAGAGACAGAGACAGAGACAGGGACAGAGACAGAGACAAAGACAGAGACAGAGACAGAGACAGAGCTGGAGACGGAGGCGGAGACAGAGACAGAGACAGTGACAGGGACAGAGGCAGGGAGACAGGACAGGGAGACAGAGACACAGAGACAGAGACACTGATACAGAGACCGAGACACAGAGACAGAGACACAGAGACAGAGACACAGAGACAGAGACACAGAGACAGAGACACCGAGACAGAGACACAGAGACAGAGACACAGAGACAGAGACACAGACAGAGACAGAGACAGAGACAGAGACCGAGACAGAGACAGAGACAGGGACCGAGACAGAGACAGAGACAGAGACAGAGACAGAGACAGAGACAGAGACAGAGACAGAGACAGAGAAAGGGACAGAAACAGAGAAAGAGACAGAGACAGAGACAGAGACAGAGACAGAGACAGAGACAGAGACAGAGACAGAGACGGAGGCAGAGACAGAGACAGAGACAGAGATAGAGACAAGTAGGCAGACAAAGACGGAGACAAAGACGGAGACAAAGACGGAGACAAAGACGGAGACAAAAACAGAGACAAGTAGGAAGATAAATACGGAGACAAAGACAGAGACAAAGACGGAGACAGAGTCCGATACGGAGAAAGAGACAGAGTCACAGACACAGACAGAGACAGAGACAGAGTCACAGACACAGACAGAGACAGAGACAGAGACAGAGGTGCATGAGACAAAGACAGAGACAGAGGGGCAGGAGACATGGACGGAGGCAAAGACGTAGACAAAGACGTAGACAAAGACGGAGACAAAGTCGGAGACAAAGACGGAGACACAGACGGAGACAAAGACGGTGACAAAGACGGAGACGAAGGGGAAGACGACAACGGA
The DNA here is from genome assembly GCA_945859595.2 of Megachile willughbiella. Classification (NCBI taxonomy): domain Eukaryota; kingdom Metazoa; phylum Arthropoda; class Insecta; order Hymenoptera; family Megachilidae; genus Megachile; species Megachile willughbiella. The sequence continues at coordinate 807,352 of CAMAOD020000232.1, forward strand.
GACAAAGACGGAGACACAGACGGAGACAAAGATGGAGACAAAGACAGAGACAGAGACAGATGCAGAGGTGGAGACAGAGACGGGAACAGAGACAGAGACATAGATAAGGACAGAGAGAGAGACAGAGGCAGAGACAGAGACAGAGACAGAGACGGAGACAGAGACGGAGACAGAGACACAGACAGAGACAGAGACAGAGACCGACTCAGAGACAGAGTCGTAGACAGAGAGAGACAGAGACAGGGACAGAGACAGAGACAGAGACTGAGACGGACATAGAGACAGAGACAGAGACAGAGACAGAGACGGAGACAGAGACAGAGACAGAGACAGAGACAGAGACAGAGACAGAGACAGAGACAGAGACCGACACAGAGACAGAGTCGTAGACAGAGAGAGACAGAGACAGAGACAGAGACAGAGACAGAGACAGAGACAGAGGCAGAGAGAGAGACAGAGACAGAGACGGAGATAGAGACAGAGACAGAGACAGGGACAGAGACAGAGACACAGAGACAGAAACACAGAGACAGAAACACAGAGACAGAGACAAAGAGACAGAGGCAGAGACAGAGATAGAGGTAGAGACAGAGACAGAGACAGAGACTGAGACAGAGACAGAGACAGAGACAGAGACAGAGACAGAGACAGAGACAGGGACAGAGACAGAGACAAAGACAGAGACAGAGACAGAGACAGAGCTGGAGACGGAGGCGGAGACAGAGACAGAGACAGTGACAGGGACAGAGACAGAGACAGAGACAGAGACAGAGACAGGGACAGAGACAGAAACAGAGACAGAGACAGAGACAGAGACGTAGACAGAGACACTAAGACAGAGACAGAGACGTAGGCAGAGACAGAGACAGAGACAGAGACAGAGACAGAGACAGAGACAGAGACAGAGACAGAGACTGAGACAGGGACAGAGACAGATACAGAGACAGAGGCAGAGACACAGATACAGTGACAGAGGCAGAGACAGAGACAGAGACAGAGACTGTAACAGAGAGAGAGAGATAGAGACAGACACAGAGACAGAGACAGAGACAGAGACAGAGACAGAGACAGAGACAGAGACGTAGGCAGAGACGGAGACAGAGACAGGTACAGAGACACTAAGACAGAGACAGAGATAGAGACGGAGACAGAGACAGAGAGAGAGACAGAGACAGAGACAGAGACAGAGACGTAGGTAGAGACGGAGACAGAGACAGGGACAGAGACACTAAGACGGAGACAGAGACAGAGATAGAGACAGAGACAGAGACAGAGACAGAGACAGAGACAGAGACAGAGACAGAGACAAAGGCAGAGACGAAGAGGAAGACGACGACGGAGACAAAGACGGAGACAAAGACGGAGACAAAGACGGAGACGAAGAGGAAGACGACGACGGAGACAAAGACGGGGACAAAGACGGAGACACAGACGGAGACAAAGGGGGCGACAAAGACAGAGATAGAGACAGAGATAGAGGCAAATGCGGAGACAAAGACGGAGATAAAAACAGAGACAAGTAGGAAGACAAAGTCGGTGACAAAGACGGAGACGAAGGGGAAGACGACAACGGAGACAAAGGCGGAGACAAAGACGGTGATAAAGGCGGAGACAAAGGCGGTGACAAAGGCGGAGACAAAGACGGTGACCAAGACGGAGACGAAGAGGAAGACGAGGACGGAGACAAAGACGGAGACAAAGACGGAGACACAGACGGAGACAAAGGTGGCGACAAAGACAGAGACAGAGACAGAGACAGAGGCAGAGACAGAGGCAGAGACAGGGACTGAGACAGAGATAGAGACAGGGATAGAGGCAAAGGCGGAGACAAAGACGGAGATAAAAACAGAGACAAGTAGGAAGACAAAGACGGTGACAAAGACGGAGACGAAGAGGAAGACGACGACGGAGACAAAGACGGGGACAAAGACGGAGACAAAGGTGGCGACAAAGACAGAGATAGAGACAGAGATAGAGGCAAATGCGGAGACAAAGACGGAGATAAAAACAGAGACAAGTAGGAAGACAAAGACGGTGACAAAGACGGAGACACAGACGGAGACAAAGGTGGCGACAAAGACAGAGACAGAGACAGAGAAAGGGACAGAAACAGAGAAAGAGACAGAGACAGAGACAGAGACAGAGACAGAGACAGAGACAGAGACAGAGACACAGAGACAGAGACACAGAGACAGAGACACAGAGACAGAGACACAGAGACAGAGACACAGAGAGAGTGACACAGAGACTGTGACACAGAGACAGTGACACAGAGACAGAGACACAGGGACAGAGACACAGAGACAGACACACAGAGACAGAGACACAGAGCCAGAGACACAGAGACAGAGACACAGAGACTGTGACACAGAGACAGTGACACAGAGACAGAGACACAGGGACAGAGACACAGAGACAGAAACACAGAGACAGAGACACAGAGCCAGAGAGACAGAGACAGAGACACAGAGACAGAGAGACAGAGACAGAGAGACAGAGACAGAGACACAGAGACAGAGACACAGAGACAGAGACACCGAGACAGAGACACAGAGACAGAGACACAGAGACTGAGACACAGAGACAGAGACACAGAGGCAGAGACACAAAGACAGAGACACAGAGACAGAGACACAGATACATAGGCACAGGGACATAGACACAGAGATAGAGACAGAGAGACAGATACACAGAGACAGGGGTACAGAGACAGAGACACAGGGACAGAGATAAAGAGACAGAGTCGCACAGACGGACACTCGGAGACAGAGACACTGAGACAGAGATAGAGGCAGAGACACAGAAACGGAGATGGAGACAGAGACAGATACAGAGACAGAGACACACAGACAGGGACACAGAGACAGAGACGCAGAGACAGAGTCACAGAGACAGAGACACAGAGACAGAGACACAGAGACAGAGACAAAGAGACAGAGACACAGAGACAGAGACACAGAGACAGAGACACAGAGACAGAGACACAGAGACAGAGACACAGAGGTAGAGACAGAGAGACAGTTACACAGAGACAGAGGCACAGAGGCAGAGACAGATACAGGGGCACAGACACAGATACAGAGACACAGAGACAGAGACACAGAGACAGAGACACAGAGACAGAGACACAGAGGCAGAGACACAGAGACAGAGACACAGAGACAGAGACACAGAGACAGAGACACAGAGATAGAGACAGAGAGACAGATACACAGAGACAGGGGCACAGAGACAGAGACAGAGACACAGAGACAGAGACACAGAGGCAGAGACACAGAGACAGAGACACAGAGACAGAGACACAGAGACAGAGACACAGAGACAGAGACACTGATACAGAGACCGAGACACAGAGACAGAGACACAGAGACAGAGACACAGAGACAGAGACACAGAGACAGAGACACAGAGACAGAGACACAGAGACAGAGACACAGACAGAGACAGAGACAGAGACAGAGACAGAGACAGAGACAGAGACAGAGACAGAGACAGAGACAGAGACCGAGACAGAGACAGAGACAGAGACCGAGACAGAGACAGAGACAGAGACAGAGACAGAGACAGAGACAGAGACAGAGACAGAGAAAGGGACAGAAACAGAGAAAGAGACAGAGAAAGAGACAGAGACAGAGACAGAGACAGAGACAGAGACAGAGACAGAGACAGAGACAGAGACAGAGACAGAGACAGAGACAGAGACAGAGACAGAGACAGAGACAGAGACAGAGACAGAGACAGAGACAGAGACAGAGACAGAGACAGAGACAGAGACATAGACAGAGACACTAAGACAGAGACGGAGACGTAGGCAGAGACAGAGACAGAGACAGAGACAGAGACAGAGACAGAGACAGAGACAGAGACAGAGACAGAGACAGAGACAGAGACAGAGACAGAGACAGAGACAGAGACCGAGACAGAGACAGAGACAGAGACAGAGACAGAGACAGAGACAGAGACACAGAGACAGAGACACAGAGACAGAGACACAGAGACAGAGACACAGAGACAGAGACACAGAGAGAGTGACACAGAGACTGTGACACAGAGACAGTGACACAGAGACAGAGACACAGGGACAGAGACACAGAGACAGACACACAGAGACAGAGACACAGAGCCAGAGACACAGAGACAGAGACACAGAGACAGAGACACAGAGACAGAGACACAGAGACAGAGACACAGAGACAGTGACACAGAGACTGTGACACAGAGACAGTGACACAGAGACAGAGACACAGGGACAGAGACACAGAGACAGAAACACAGAGACAGAGACACAGAGCCAGAGACACAGAGACAGAGACACAGAGACAGAGAGACAGAGACAGAGAGACGGAGACAGAGAGACAGAGACAGAGACACAGAGACAGAGACACAGAGACAGAGACACCGAGACAGAGACACAGAGACAGAGACACAGAGACTGAGACACAGAGACAGAGACACAGAGGCAGAGACACAAAGACAGAGACACAGAGACAGAGACACAGATACATAGGCACAGGGACATAGACACAGAGATAGAGACAGAGAGACAGATACACAGAGACAGGGGCACAGAGACAGAGACACAGGGACAGAGATAAAGAGACAGAGTCGCACAGACGGACACTCGGAGACAGAGACACTGAGACAGAGACAGAGGCAGAGACACAGAAACGGAGATAGAGACAGAGACAGAGACAGAGACAGAGAGATAGAGACAGAGAGACAGATACACAGAGACAGAGGCACAGAGGCAGAGACAGATACAGGGGCACAGACACAGATACAGAGACACAGAGACAGAGACACAGAGACAGAGACACAGAGAAAGAGACACAGAGGCAGAGACACAGAGACAGAGACACAGAGACAGAGACACAGAGACAGAGACACAGAGATAGAGACAGAGAGACAGATACACAGAGACAGGGGCACAGAGACAGAGACAGAGACACAGAGACAGAGACACAGAGGCAGAGACACAGAGACAGAGACACAGAGACAGAGACACAGAGACAGAGACACAGAGACAGAGACACAGATACAGAGACCGAGACACAGAGACAGAGACACAGAGACAGAGACACAGAGACAGAGACACAGAGACAGAGACACAGACAGAGACAGAGACAGAGACAGAGACAGAGACAGAGACAGAGACAGAGACAGAGACAGAGACAGAGACAGAGACAGAGTAAGAGACAGAGACCGAGACAGAGACAGAGACAGAGACCGAGACAGAGACAGAGACGGAGACAGAGACAGAGACAGAGACAGAGACAGAGACAGAAACAGAGAAAGAGACAGAGAAAGAGACAGAGACAGAGACAGAGACAGAGACAGAGACAGAGACAGAGACAGAGACAGAGACAGAGACAGAGACAGAGACAGAGACAGAGACAGAGACAGAGACAGAGACAGAGACAGAGACAGAGACATAGACAGAGACACTAAGACAGAGACGGAGACGTAGGCAGAGACAGAGACAGAGACAGAGACAGAGACGGAGACAGAGACAGAGGCAGAGACAGAGACAGAGACAGAGACAGAGACCGAGACAGAGACAGAGACAGAGACAGAGACAGAGACTGAGACAGGGACAGAGACAGAGACAGAGACAGAGGCAGAGACACAGATACAGTGATAGAGACAGAGACAGAGACAGAGACAGAGACAGTAACAGAGAGAGAGAGATAGAGACAGACACAGAGACAGAGATGGATACGGAGTCGGAGACAGAGACAGAGACGGAGACAGAGGCAGAGACAGAGATACAGATAGAGACAGAGACAGAGACAGAGACTGAGACAGAGACAGAGACAGAGACAGAGACAGAGACAGAGACAGAGACAGAGACAGAGACAGAGACAGAGACAGAGACAGAGACAAAGACAGAGACAGAGACAGAGACAGAGCTGGAGACGGAGGCGGAGACAGAGACAGAGACAGTGACAGGGACAGAGGCAGAGAGACAGGACAGGGAGTCAGAGACACAGAGATAGAGACACAGAGGCAGATACACAAAGACAGAGACAGAGACAGAGACAGAGACAGAGACAGAGACAGAGACAGAGACAGAGACAGAGACAGAGACAGGGACAGAGACAGAGACAGAGACTGAGACGGCGATAGAGACAGAGACAGAGACAGAGACAGAGACGGAGACAGAGACAGAGACAGAGACAGAGACAGAGACAGAGACCGAGACAGCGACAGAGACAGAGACAGAGACAGAGATAGAGACCGAGACAGAGACAGAGACAGAGACAGAGACAGAGACAGAGACAGAGACAGAGAAAGGGACAGAAACAGAGAAAGAGACAGAGAAAGAGACAGAGACAGAGACAGAGACAGAGACAGAGACAGAGACAGAGACAGAGACAGAGACAGAGACAGAGACAGAGACATAGACAGAGACACTAAGACAGAGACGGAGACGTAGGCAGAGACAGAGACAGAGACAGAGACAGAGACAGAGACAGAGACAGAGACAGAGACAGAGACAGAGACCGAGACAGAGACAGAGACAGAGACAGAGACTGAGACAGGGACAGAGACAGAGACAGAGACAGAGGCAGAGACACAGATACAGTGATAGAGGCAGAGACAGAGACAGAGACAGAGACAGTAACAGAGAGAGAGAGATAGAGACAGACACAGAGACAGAGATGGAGACGGAGTCGGAGACAGAGACAGAGACGGAGACAGAGGCAGAGACAGAGATAGAGATAGAGACAGAGACAGAGACAGAGACTGAGACAGAGACAGAGACAGAGACAGAGACAGAGACAGAGACAGAGACAAAGACAGAGACGGAGACAGAGACAGAGCTGGAGACGGAGGCGGAGACGGAGACAGAGACAGTGACAGGGACAGAGGCAGAGAGACAGGACAGGGAGACAGAGACACAGAGATAGAGACACAGAGGCAGATACACAAAGACAGAGACACAGAGACAGAGACAGAGACAGAGACAGAGACACAGAGACAGAGACACAGAGACAGAGACACAGAGACAGAGACACAGAGACAGAGACACAGAGACAGAGACACAGAGACAGAGACACAGAGACAGAGACACAGAGACAGAGACACAGAGACAGAGACACAGAGAGAGAGACACAGAGAGAGAGACACAGAGACAGAGACACAGAGACAGAGACACAGAGACAGAGACACAGATACATAGACCGAGACACAGAGACAGAGACACAGAGACAGAGACACAGAGACAGAGACACAGAGACAGAGACACAGACAGAGACAGAGACAGAGACAGAGACAGAGACAGAGACAGAGACAGAGACAGAGACAGAGACCGAGACAGAGACAGAGACAGAGACAGAGACCGAGACAGAGACAGAGACAGAGACAGAGACAGAGACAGAGACAGAGAAAGGGACAGAAACAGAGAAAGAGACAGAGAAAGAGACAGAGAAAGAGACAGAGACAGAGACAGAGACAGAGACAGAGACAGAGACAGAGACAGAGACAGAGACAGAGACAGAGACAGAGACAGAGACAGAGACATAGACAGAGACACTAAGACAGAGACGGAGACGTAGGCAGAGACAGAGACAGAGACACAGAGACAGAGACACAGAGACAGAGACACAGAGACAGAGACACAGAGACAGAGACACAGAGACAGAGACACAGAGACAGAGACACAGAGACAGAGACACAGAAACAGAGACACAGAGACAGAGACAGAGACCGAGACAGAGACAGAGACAGAGACAGAGACAGAGACAGAGACAGAGAAAGGGACAGAAACAGAGAAAGAGACAGAGAAAGAGACAGAGAAAGAGACAGAGACAGAGACAGAGACAGAGACAGAGACAGAGACAGAGACACTAAGACAGAGACGGAGACGTAGGCAGAGACAGAGACAGAGACACAGAGACAGAGACACAGAGACAGAGACACAGAGACAGAGACACAGAGACAGAGACACAGAAACAGAGACACAGAGACAGAGACACAGAGACAGAGACACAGAGACAGAGACACAGAGACAGAGACAGAGACACAGAGACAGAGACACAGAGACAGAGACACAGAGACAGAGACACAGAGACAGAGACACAGAGACAGAGACACAGAGACAGAGACACAGAGACAGAGACACAGAGACAGAGACACAGAGACAGAGACACAGAGACAGAGACACAGAGACAGAGACACAGAGACAGAGACACAGAGACAGAGACACAGAGACAGAGACACAGAGACAGAGACACAGAGACAGAGACACAGAGACAGAGACACAGAGACAGAGACACAGAGACAGAGACACAGAGACAGAGACACAGAGACAGAGACACAGAGACAGAGACACAGAGACAGAGACACAGAGACAGAGACACAGAGACAGAGACACAGAGACAGAGACACAGAGACAGAGACACAGAGACAGAGACACAGAGACAGAGACACAGAGACAGAGACACAGAGACAGAGACACAGAGACAGAGACACAGAGACAGAGACACAGAGACAGAGACACAGAGACAGAGACACAGAGACAGAGACACAGAGACAGAGACACAGAGAGAGTGACACAGAGACTGTGACACAGAGACAGTGACACAGAGACAGAGACACAGGGACAGAGACACAGGGACAGAGACACAGAGACAGACACACAGAGACAGAGATACAGAGCCAGAGACACAGAGACAGAGACACAGAGACAGAGACACAGAGACAGAGACACAGAGACAGAGACACAGAGACAGAGACACAGAGACAGAGACACAGAGACAGAGACACAGAGACAGAGACACAGAGACAGAGACACAGAGACAGAGACACAGAGACAGAGACACAGAGACAGAGACACAGAGACAGAGACACAGAGACAGAGACACAGAGACACAGAGACAGAGACACAGAGACAGAGACACAGAGACAGAGACACAGAGACAGAGACACAGAGACAGAGACACAGAGACAGAGACACAGAGACAGAGACACAGAGACAGAGACACAGAGACAGAGACACAGAGACAGAGACACAGAGACAGAGACACAGAGACAGAGACACAGAGACAGAGACACAGATACAGAGACCGAGACACAGAGACAGAGACACAGAGACAGAGACACAGAGACAGAGACACAGAGACAGAGACACAGAGACAGAGACACAGAGACAGAGACACAGAGACAGAGACACAGACAGAGACAGAGACAGAGACAGAGACAGAGAAAGAGACAGAGACAGAGACAGAGACAGAGACAGAGACCGAGACAGAGACAGAGACAGAGACAGAGACAGAGACAGAGACTGAGACAGGGACAGAGACAGAGACAGAGACAGAGGCAGAGACACAGATACAGTGATAGAGGCAGAGACAGAGACAGAGACAGAGACAGTAACAGAGAGAGAGAGATAGAGACAGACACAGAGACAGAGATGGAGACGGAGTCGGAGACAGAGACAGAGACGGAGACAGAGGCAGAGACAGAGATAGAGATAGAGACAGAGACAGAGACAGAGACTGAGACAGAGACAGAGACAGAGACAGAGACAGAGACAGAGACAGAGACAGAGACAGAGACAGAGACAAAGACAGAGACGGAGACAGAGACAGAGCTGGAGACGGAGGCGGAGACGGAGACAGAGACAGTGACAGGGACAGAGGCAGAGAGACAGGACAGGGAGACAGAGACACAGAGATAGAGACACAGAGGCAGATACACAAAGACAGAGACACAGAGACAGAGACAGGGACAGAGACAGAGACAGAGACAGAGACAGAGACAGAGACAGAGACAGAGACACAGAGACAGAGACACAGAGACAGAGACACAGAGACAGAGACACAGAGACAGAGACACAGAGACAGAGACACAGAGACAGAGACACAGAGACAGAGACACAGAGACAGAGACACAGAGACAGAGACACAGAGACAGAGACACAGAGACAGAGACACAGAGACAGAGACACAGAGACAGAGACACAGAGACAGAGACACAGAGACAGAGACACAGAGACAGAGACACAGAGACAGAGACACAGAGACAGAGACACAGAGACAGAGACACAGAGACAGAGACACAGAGACAGAGACACAGAGACAGAGACACAGAGACAGAGACACAGAGACAGAGACACAGAGACAGAGACACAGAGACAGAGACACAGAGACAGAGACACAGAGACAGAGACACAGAGACAGAGACACAGAGACAGAGACACAGAGACAGAGACACAGAGACAGAGACACAGAGACAGAGACACAGAGACAGAGACACAGAGACAGAGACACAGAGACAGAGACACAGAGACAGAGACACAGAGACAGAGACACAGAGACAGAGACACAGAGACAGAGACACAGAGACAGAGACACAGAGACAGAGACACAGAGACAGAGACACAGAGACAGAGACACAGAGACAGAGACACAGAGACAGAGACACAGAGACATAGACACAGAGACAGAGACACAGAGACAGAGACACAGAGGCAGAGACACAGAGACAGAGACACAGAGACAGAGACACAGAGACAGAGACACAGAGACAGAGACACAGAGATAGAGACAGAGAGACAGATACACAGAGACAGGGGCACAGAGACAGAGACAGAGACACAGAGACAGAGACACAGAGACAGAGACACAGAGGCAGAGACACAGAGACAGAGACACAGAGGCAGAGACACAGAGACAGAGACACAGATACAGAGACCGAGACACAGAGACAGAGACACAGAGACAGAGACATAGAGACAGAGACACAGACAGAGACAGAGACAGAGACAGAGACAGAGACAGAGACAGAGACAGAGACAGAGACAGAGACAGAGACAGAGACAGAGACCGAGACAGAGACAGAGACAGAGACAGAGACCGAGACAGAGACAGAGACACAGAGACAGAGACACAGAGACAGAGACAGAGACAGAGACAGAGACAGAGACAGAGACAGAGACAGAGACAGAGACAGAGACAGAGACAGAGACAGAGACAGAGACAGAGACAGAGACAGAGACAAAGGCAGAGACGAAGAGGAAGACGACGACGGAGACAAAGACGGAGACAAAGACGGAGACGAAGAGGAAGACGACGACCGAGACAAAGACAGAGACAAAGACGGAGACAAAGACGGTGACAAAGACGGAGACGAAGAGGAAGACGACGACGGAGACAAAGACGGAGACAAAGACGGAGACACAGACGGAGACAAAGGTGGCGACAAAGACAGAGACAGAGACAGAGACAGAGGCAGAGACAGAGGCAGAGACAGGGACAGAGACAGAGATAGAGACAGGGATAGAGGCAAAGGCGAAGACAAAGACGGAGATAAAAACAGAGACAAGTAGGAAGACAAAGACGGTGACAAAGACGGAGACGAAGAGGAAGACGACGACGGAGACAAAGACAGAGACAAAGACGGAGACAAAGACGGTGACAAAGACGGAGACGAAGGGGAAGACGACAACGGAGACAAAGATGGAGACAAAGACAGAGACAGAGACAGAGGCAGAGGTGGAGACAGAGACGGGAACAGAGACAGAGACATAGATAGGGACAGAGACAGAGGCAGAGACAGAAACAGAGGCAGAGACAGGGACAGAGACAGCGACAGAGACACAGACAGAGACAGATACAGAGACAGAGACAGAGACAGAGACCGATACAGAGGCAGAGACAGGGACAGAGACACAGACAAGGACAGAGACAGAGACAGAGACAGAGACAGAGACAGAGACAGAGACAGAGACAGAGACAGAGACGGAGGCAGAGACAGAGACAGAGACAGAGATAGAGACAAGTAGGCAGACAAAGACGGAGACAAAGACGGAGACAAAGACGGAGACAAAGACGGAGACAAAAACAGAGACAAGTAGGAAGATAAATACGGAGACAAAGACAGAGACAAAGACGGAGACAGAGTCCGATACGGAGAAAGAGACAGAGTCACAGACACAGACAGAGACAGAGACAGAGTCACAGACACAGACAGAGACAGAGACAGAGACAGAGGTGCATGAGACAAAGACCCAGACAGAGGGGCAGGAGACATGGACGGAGGCAAAGACGTAGACAAAGACGTAGACAAAGACGGAGACAAAGTCGGAGACAAAGACGGAGACACAGACGGAGACAAAGACGGTGACAAAGACGGAGACGAAGGGGAAGACGACAACGGAGACAAAGACGGAGACACAGACGGAGACAAAGATGGAGACAAAGACAGAGACAGAGACAGATGCAGAGGTGGAGACAGAGACGGGAACAGAGACAGAGACATAGATAAGGACAGAGAGAGAGACAGAGGCAGAGACAGAGACAGAGACAGAGACGGAGACAGAGACAGAGACAGAGACAGAGACAGAGACAGAGACAGAGACCGACACAGAGACAGAGTCGTAGACAGAGAGAGACAGAGACAGGGACAGAGACAGAGACAGAGACTGAGACGGAGATAGAGACAGAGACAGAGACAGAGACAGAGACGGAGACAGAGACAGAGACAGAGACAGAGACAGAGACAGAGACAGAGACAGAGACAGAGACAGAGACCGACACAGAGACAGAGTCGTAGACAGAGAGAGACAGAGACAGAGACAGAGACAGAGACAGAGACAGAGACAGAGACAGAGACAGAGACAGAGACAGAGACAGAGACAGAGACAGAGACAGAGACGGAGATAGAGACAGAGACAGAGACAGGGACAGAGACAGAGACACAGAGACAGAAACACAGAGACAGAAACACAGAGACAGAGACAAGGAGACAGAGGCAGAGACAGAGATAGAGATAGAGACAGAGACAGAGACAGAGACTGAGACGGAGACAGAGACAGAGACAGAGACAGAGACAGAGACAGAGACAGGGACAGAGACAGAGACAAAGACAGAGACAGAGACAGAGACAGAGCTGGAGACGGAGGCGGAGACAGAGACAGAGACAGTGACAGGGACAGAGGCAGAGAGACAGGACAGGGAGACAGAGACACAGAGACAGAGACACTGATACAGAGACCGAGACACAGAGACAGAGACACAGAGACAGAGACACAGAGACAGAGACACCGAGACAGAGACACAGAGACCGAGACACAGAGACAGAGACTCAGACAGAGACAGAGACAGAGACCGAGACAGAGACAGAGACAGGGACCGAGACAGAGACAGAGACAGAGACAGAGACAGAGACAGAGACAGAGACAGAGACAGAGAAAGGGACAGAAACAGAGAAAGAGACAGAGACAGAGACAGAGACAGAGACAGAGACAGAGACAGAGACAGAGACAGAGACAGAGACAGGGACAGAGACAGAGACAGAGACAGAGACAGAGACAGAGACGTAGACAGAGACACTAAGACAGAGACAGAGACGTAGGCAGAGACAGAGACAGAGACAGAGACAGAGACAGAGACAGAGACAGAGACAGAGACAGAGACAGAGACAGAGACCGAGACCGAGACAGAGACAGAGACAGAGACAGAGACAGAGACTGAGACAGGGACAGAGACAGATACAGAGACAGAGGCAGAGACACAGATACAGTGATAGAGGCAGAGACAGAGACAGAGACAGAGACTGTAACAGAGAGAGAGAGAGAGAGACAGACACAGAGACAGAGACAGAGACAGAGACAGAGACAGAGACAGAGACAGAGACAGAGACGTAGGCAGAGACGGAGACAGAGACAGGTACAGAGACACTAAGACAGAGACAGAGATAGAGACGGAGACAGAGACAGAGAGAGAGACAGAGACAGAGACAGAGACAGAGACGTAGGTAGAGACGGAGACAGAGACAGGGACAGAGACACTAAGACGGAGACAGAGACAGAGATAGAGACAGAGACAGAGACAGAGACAGAGACAGAGACAGAGACAGAGACAGAGACAAAGGCAGAGACGAAGAGGAAGACGACGACGGAGACAAAGACGGAGACAAAGACGGAGACAAAGACGGAGACGAAGAGGAAGACGACGACGGAGACAAAGACGGGGACAAAGACGGAGACACAGACGGAGACAAAGGGGGCGACAAAGACAGAGATAGAGACAGAGATAGAGGCAAATGCGGAGACAAAGACGGAGATAAAAACAGAGACAAGTAGGAAGACAAAGACGGTGACAAAGACGGAGACGAAGGGGAAGACGACAACGGAGACAAAGGCGGAGACAAAGACGGTGATAAAGGCGGAGACAAAGGCGGTAACAAAGGCGGAGACAAAGACGGTGACCAAGACGGAGACGAAGAGGAAGACGACGACGGAGACAAAGACGGAGACAAAGACGGAGACACAGACGGAGACAAAGGTGGCGACAAAGACAGAGACAGAGACAGAGACAGAGGCAGAGACCGAGACAGAGACAGAGACAGAGACCGAGACAGAGACAGAGACAGAGACAGAGACAGAGACAGAGACAGAGAAAGGGACAGAAACAGAGAAAGAGACAGAGAAAGAGACAGAGACAGAGACAGAGACAGAGACAGAGACAGAGACAGAGACAGAGACAGAGACAGAGACAGAGACAGAGACAGAGACAGAGACAGAGACAGAGACATAGACAGAGACACTAAGACAGAGACGGAGACGTAGGCAGAGACAGAGACAGAGACAGAGACAGAGACAGAGACAGAGACAGAGACAGAGACAGAGACAGAGACAGAGACAGAGACCGAGACAGAGACAGAGACAGAGACAGAGACAGAGACTGAGACAGGGACAGAGACAGAGACAGAGACAGAGGCAGAGACACAGATACAGTGATAGAGACAGAGACAGAGACAGAGACAGAGACAGTAACAGAGAGAGAGAGATAGAGACAGACACAGAGACAGAGATGGAGACGGAGTCGGAGACAGAGACAGAGACGGAGACAGAGGCAGAGGCAGAGACAGAGATAGAGATAGAGACAGAGACAGAGACAGAGACTGAGACAGAGACAGAGACAGAGACAGAGACAGAGACAGAGACAGAGACAGAGACAGAGACAAAGACAGAGACAGAGACAGAGACAGAGCTGGAGACGGAGGCGGAGACAGAGACAGAGACAGTGACAGGGACAGAGGCAGAGAGACAGGACAGGGAGTCAGAGACACAGAGATAGAGACACAGAGGCAGATACACAAAGACAGAGACAGAGACAGAGACAGAGACAGAGACAGAGACAGAGACAGAGACAGAGACAGGGACAGAGACAGAGACAGAGACAGAGACAGAGACAGAGACAGAGATAGAGACACAGATAGAGACACAGAGACAGAGACACAGAGACAGAGACACAGAGACAGAGACACAGAGACAGAGACACAGAGACAGAGACACAGAGACAGAGACGCAGAGACAGAGACGCAGAGACAGAGACACAGAGACAGAGACACAGAGACAGAGACACAGAGACAGAGACACAGAGACAGAGACACAGAGACAGAGACACAGAGACAGAGACACAGAGACAGAGACACAGAGACAGAGACACAGAGACAGAGACACAGAGACAGAGACACAGAGACAGAGACACAGAGACAGAGACACAGAGACAGAGACACAGAGACAGAGACACAGAGACAGAGACACAGAGACAGAGACACAGAGACAGAGACACAGAGACAGAGACACAGAGACAGAGACACAGAGACAGAGACACAGAGACAGAGACACAGAGACAGAGACACAGAGACAGAGACACAGAGACAGAGACACAGAGACAGAGACACAGAGACAGAGACACAGAGACAGAGACACAGAGACAGAGACACAGAGACAGAGACACAGAGACATAGACACAGAGACAGAGACACAGAGACAGAGACACAGAGGCAGAGACACAGAGACAGAGACACAGAGACAGAGACACAGAGACAGAGACACAGAGACAGAGACACAGAGATAGAGACAGAGAGACAGATACACAGAGACAGGGGCACAGAGACAGAGACAGAGACACAGAGACAGAGACACAGAGGCAGAGACACAGAGACAGAGACACAGAGGCAGAGACACAGAGACAGAGACACAGATACAGAGACCGAGACACAGAGACAGAGACACAGAGACAGAGACCGAGACAGAGACAGAGACAGGGACCGAGACAGAGACAGAGACAGAGACAGAGACAGAGACAGAGACAGAGACAGAGACAGAGAAAGGGACAGAAACAGAGAAAGAGACAGAGACAGAGACAGAGACAGAGACAGAGACAGAGACAGAGACAGAGACAGAGACAGAGACGGAGGCAGAGACAGAGACAGAGACAGAGATAGAGACAAGTAGGCAGACAAAGACGGAGACAAAGACGGAGACAAAGACGGAGACAAAGACGGAGACAAAAACAGAGACAAGTAGGAAGATAAATACGGAGACAAAGACAGAGACAAAGACGGAGACAGAGTCCGATACGGAGAAAGAGACAGAGTCACAGACACAGACAGAGACAGAGACAGAGTCACAGACACAGACAGAGACAGAGACAGAGACAGAGGTGCATGAGACAAAGACCGAGACAGAGGGGCAGGAGACATGGACGGAGGCAAAGACGTAGACAAAGACGTAGACAAAGACGGAGACAAAGTCGGAGACAAAGACGGAGACACAGACGGAGACAAAGACGGTGACAAAGACGGAGACGAAGGGGAAGACGACAACGGAGACAAAGACGGAGACACAGACGGAGACAAAGATGGAGACAAAGACAGAGACAGAGACAGATGCAGAGGTGGAGACAGAGACGGGAACAGAGACAGAGACATAGATAAGGACAGAGAGAGAGACAGAGGCAGAGACAGAGACAGAGACAGAGACGGAGACAGAGACGGAGACAGAGACAGAGACAGAGACAGAGACAGAGACCGACTCAGAGACAGAGTCGTAGACAGAGAGAGACAGAGACAGGGACAGAGACAGAGACAGAGACTGAGACGGAGATAGAGACAGAGACAGAGACAGAGACAGAGACGGAGACAGAGACAGAGACAGAGACAGAGACAGAGACAGAGACAGAGACAGAGACAGAGACAGAGACCGACACAGAGACAGAGTCGTAGACAGAGAGAGACAGAGACAGAGACAGAGACAGAGACAGAGACAGAGACAGAGACAGAGACAGAGACAGAGACGGAGATAGAGACAGAGACAGAGACAGGGACAGAGACAGAGACACAGAGACAGAAACACAGAGACAGAAACACAGAGACAGAGACAAAGAGACAGAGGCAGAGACAGAGATAGAGATAGAGACAGAGACAGAGACAGAGACTGAGACAGAGACAGAGACAGAGACAGAGACAGAGACAGAGACAGAGACAGGGACAGAGACAGAGACAAAGACAGAGACAGAGACAGAGACAGAGCTGGAGACGGAGGCGGAGACAGAGACAGAGACAGTGACAGGGACAGAGGCAGAGAGACAGGACAGGGAGACAGAGACACAGAGACAGGGACACTGATACAGAGACCGAGACACAGAGACAGAGACACAGAGACAGAGACACAGAGACAGAGACACCGAGACAGAGACACAGAGACAGAGACACAGAGACAGAGACACAGACAGAGACAGAGACAGAGACAGAGACCGAGACAGAGACAGAGACAGGGACCGAGACAGAGACAGAGACAGAGACAGAGACAGAGACAGAGACAGAGACAGAGACAGAGACAGCGAAAGGGACAGAAACAGAGAAAGAGACAGAGACAGAGACAGAGACAGAGACAGAGGCAGAGACAGAGACAGAGACAGAGACAGGGACAGAGACAGAGACAGAGACAGAGACAGATACAGAGACGTAGACAGAGACACTAAGACAGAGACAGAGACGTAGGCAGAGACAGAGACAGAGACAGAGACAGAGACAGAGACAGAGACAGAGACAGAGACAGAGACAGAGACCGAGACAGAGACAGAGACAGAGACAGAGACAGAGACTGAGACAGGGACAGAGACAGATACAGAGACAGAGGCAGAGACACAGATACAGTGATAGAGGCAGAGACAGAGACAGAGACAGAGACTGTAACAGAGAGAGAGAGATAGAGACAGACACAGAGACAGAGACAGAGACAGAGACAGAGACAGAGACAGAGACAGAGACAGAGACAGAGACGTAGGCAGAGACGGAGACAGAGACAGGTACAGAGACACTAAGACAGAGACAGAGATAGAGACGGAGACAGAGACAGAGAGAGAGACAGAGACAGAGACAGAGACAGAGACGTAGGTAGAGACGGAGACAGAGACAGGGACAGAGACACTAAGACGGAGACAGAGACAGAGATAGAGACAGAGACAGAGACAGAGACAGAGACAGAGACAGAGACAGAGACAAAGGCAGAGACGAAGAGGAAGACGACGACGGAGACAAAGACGGAGACAAAGACGGAGACAAAGACGGAGACGAAGAGGAAGACGACGACGGAGACAAAGACGGGGACAAAGACGGAGACACAGACGGAGACAAAGGGGGCGACAAAGACAGAGATAGAGACAGAGATAGAGGCAAATGCGGAGACAAAGACGGAGATAAAAACAGAGACAAGTAGGAAGACAAAGACGGTGACAAAGACGGAGACGAAGGGGAAGACAACAACGGAGACAAAGGCGGAGACAAAGACGGTGATAAAGGCGGAGACAAAGGCGGTGACAAAGGCGGAGACAAAGACGGTGACCAAGACGGAGACGAAGAGGAAGACGACGACGGAGACAAAGACGGAGACAAAGACGGAGACACAGACGGAGACAAAGGTGGCGACAAAGACAGAGACAGAGACAGAGACAGAGGCAGAGACAGAGGCAGAGACAGGGACTGAGACAGAGATAGAGACAGGGATAGAGGCAAAGGCGGAGACAAAGACGGAGATAAAAACAGAGACAGGTAGGAAGACAAAGACGGTGACAAAGACGGAGACGAAGAGGAAGACGACGACGGAGACAAAGACGGGGACAAAGACGGAGACAAAGGTGGCGACAAAGACAGAGATAGAGACAGAGATAGAGGCAAATGCGGAGACAAAGACGGAGATAAAAACAGAGACAAGTAGGAAGACAAAGACGGTGACAAAGACGGAGACGAAGGGGAAGACGACAACGGAGACAAAGGCGGAGACAAAGACGGTGACAAAGGCGGTGACAAAGGCGGAGACAAAGACGGTGACCAAGACGGAGACGAAGAGGAAGACGACGACGGAGACAAAGACGGAGACAAAGACGGAGACACAGACGGAGACAAAGGTGGCGACAAAGACAGAGACAGAGACAGAGACAGAGGCAGAGACAGAGGCAGAGACAGGGACTGAGACAGAGATAGAGACAGGGATAGAGGCAAAGGCGGAGACAAAGACGGAGATAAAAACAGAGACAAGTAGGAAGACAAAGACGGTAACAAAGACGGAGACGAAGAGGAAGACGACGACGGAGACAAAGACAGAGACAAAGACGGAGACACAGACGGAGACAAAGATGGAGACAGAGACAGAGACAGAGACAGAGACATAGACAGAGACAGAAACAGAGACAGAGGCAGATACAGAGACAGACACAGAGACAGAGACACAGACACAGACAGAGACAGAGACAGAGACAGAGACAGAGACGGCGACAGAGACAGACGCAGAGACAGAGATAGAGACAAAGACAGAGACAGAGACAGATATAGAGACAAAGACGGAGACAAAAACAGAGACAAGTAGGAAGACAAAGACGGAGAAAAAGACGGTGACAAAGACTGAGACAAAGACGGAGACAAAGACGGAGACAAAGACGGTGACAAAGACTGAGACAAAGACGGAGACGAAGAGGAAGACGAGGACGGAGACAAAGAAGGTGACAAAGACAGAGACATAGACAGAGACAGAGACAGAAACAGAGACAGAGACAGAGACAGAAACAGAAACAGAGGCAGAGACAGAGACAGAGGCAGAGACAGAGACCGATACAGAGGCAGAGACAGAGACAGAGGCACAGACAGCGACAGAGAGAGAGACAGAGGCGCATGAGACAAAGACGGAGATAGAGGGGCAGGAGACATGGGCGGAGACAAAGACGGAGACAAAGACGGTGACAAAGACGGAGGCAAAGACGGAGACAAAGACGGAGACAAAGATGGATACACAGACGGATACAAATACGGAGACAAAGACAGGCACAAAGACGGAGACAAGGATGAAGACAAAGATAGAGACAGAGTGTAATACAGAGACAGAGACAGAGACACAGACAGAGACAGAGACAGAGACACAGGTGCATGAGACAAAGACCGAGACAGAGGGACTGGAGACATGGACGGAGACAAAGACGGAGACAAAGACGTGGACAAAGACGGAGACAAAGACGTGGACAAAGACGGAGACAAAGACGGAGACAAAGACGGAGACAAAGACGGAGACAAAGACGGAGACAAGGATCGAAACAAAGACGGAGACAAAGACGAAGACAAAGACGGAGACAGAGTGTAATACAGAGACAGAGACAGAGACAGAGACAGAGACAGAGACAGAGACAGAGACAGAGACAGAGACAGAGACAGAGACAGAGACAGAGACAGAGACAGAGACAGAGATAGAGACAGACACAGAGACAGAGACGGAGGCGGAGACAGAGACAGAGACAGTGACAGGGACAGAGGCAGAGACAGAGACAGAGACAGAGACAGAGACCGACACAGAGACAGAGTCGTAGATAGAGAGAGACAGAGACAGAGACAGAGACAGAGACAGAGACAGAGACAGAGACACAGATTCACGGAGACAGTTTCACAGAGAAGGAGACGCAGGGAGAGTGAAACAGGGACAGCGACACAGAGACATAGGCACAGAGACAGAGACACACATACAGAGACAGACTCACACAGACAGATTCACAGAGACAGAGACAAAGAGACAGAGACGCATAGACAGAGACACAGAGACAGAGACACAGAGACAGAGACACAGAGACAGAGACACAGAGACAGGGACACAGAGACAGAGACACAAAGACAGAGACACAGAGACAGAGACACAGAGACAGAGACACAGAGACAGAGACACAGAGACAGAGACACAGAGACAGGGACACAGAGACAGGGACACAGGGACAGAGATAAAGAGACAGAGTCGCACAGACGGACACTCGGAGACTAAGACACAGAGACAGAGGCAGAGGCAGAGACACAGATCTAGTCATAGAGACTGAGACAGAGACAGAGACGTAGGCAGAGGCGGAGACAGAGACAGGGACAGAGACACAGAGACAGAGACACAGAGACAGAGACACAGAGACAGGGACACAGAGACAGGGACACAGAGACAGGGACACAGAGACAGAGACACAGAGACAGAGACACAGAGACAGAGACACAGAGACAGAGACACAGAGACAGAGACACAGAGACAGAGACACAGAGAGAGAGACACAGAGACAGTGACACAGAGACAGTGAACCAGAGACAGAGACGCAGGGACAGAGACACAGAGACAGAGACACAGAGACAGAGACACAGAGACAGAGACACAGAGACAGAGACACAGAGACAGAGAGACAGAGACAGAGAGACAGAGACAGAGACACAGAGACAGAGACACAGAGACAGAGACACAGAGACAGAGACAAAGAGACAGAGACACAGAGACACAGAGACAGAGACAGAGACACAGACAGAGACAGAGACAGGGAGAAAGACAGAGACAGAGACACAGAGACAGAGACACAGAGACAGAGACAGAGACAAGACAGACACAGAGACAGAGACAGAGACAGAGACAGAGACAGAGACAGAGACAGAGACAGAGACACAGACAGAGACAGAGACAGAGACAGAGACAGAGACAGAGACAGAGACAGAGACAGAGACAGAGACAGAGACAGAGACAGAGACTGAGACGGATATAGAGACAGAGACAGAGACAGAGACAGAGACAGAGACAGAGACAGAGACCGAGACAGAGACAGAGGCAGAGACAGAGACAGAGACAGAGACAGAGACAGAGACAGAGACAGAGACAGAGACAGAGACAGAGACAGAGGCAGAGACAGAGACAGAGACAGAGACAGAGACAGAGACAGAGACAGAGACAGAGACAGAGACAGAGACAGAGACAAAGGCAGAGACGAAGAGGAAGACGACGACGGAGACAAAAACGGAGACAAAGACGGAGACAAAGACGGAGACAAAGACGGAGACGAAGAGGAAGACGACGACGGAGACAAAGACGGTGATAAAGACGGAGACAAAGACGGATACAAAGACAGAGACAGAGACAGAGACAGAGACAGAGACAGAGACAGAGACAGAGACAGAGACAGAGACAGAGACAGAGACAGAGACAGAGACAGAGACAGAGACAGAGACAGAGACAGAGACAGAGACAGAGACATAGACAGAGACAGAGACAGAGACAGAGACAGAGACAGAGACAGAGACAGAGACAGAGACAGGGACAGAGACAGAGACAGAGACAGAGACAGAGACAGAGACTGAGACGGATATAGAGACAGAGACAGAGACAGAGACAGAGACAGAGACAGAGACAGAGACCGAGACAGAGACAGAGGCAGAGACAGAGACAGAGACAGAGACAGAGACAGAGACAGAGACAGAGACAGAGACAGAGACAGAGACAGAGACAGAGGCAGAGACAGAGACAGAGACAGAGACAGAGACAGAGACAGAGACAGAGACAGAGACAGAGACAAAGGCAGAGACGAAGAGGAAGACGACGACGGAGACAAAAACGGAGACAAAGACGGAGACAAAGACGGAGACAAAGACGGAGACGAAGAGGAAGACGACGACGGAGACAAAGACGGTGATAAAGACGGAGACAAAGACGGATACAAAGACAGAGACAGAGACAGAGACAGAGACAGAGACAGAGACAGAGACAGAGACAGAGACAGAGACAGAGACAGAGACAGAGACAGAGACAGAGACAGAGACAGAGACAGAGACAGAGACAGAGACAGAGACAGAGACAGAGACATAGACAGAGACAGAGACAGAGACAGAGACAGAGACAGAGACAGAGACAGAGACAGAGACAGGGACAGAGACAGAGACAGAGACAGAGACAGAGACAGAGACAGAGACAGAGAAAAAGGCAGAGACGAAGAGGAAGACGACGACAGAGACAGAGACAGAGACAGAGACAGAGACAGACACAGAGACAGAGACAGAGACAGAGACCGATACAGAAGCAGAGACAGCGACAGAGACACAGACAGAGACAGATACAGAGACAGAGACAGAGACAGAGACAGAGACCGATACAGAGGCAGAGACAGGGACAGAGACACAGACAAGGACAGAGACAGAGACAGAGACAGACACAGAGACAGAGACAGAGACAGAGACAGAGACAGAGACAGAGACAGAGAGAGACGCACATGAGACAAAGACCGAGACAGAGGGGAAGGAGACACTGACTGAGACAAAGACGTAGACAAAGACGGTGACAAAGACGGAGACAAAGACGGAGACGAAGAGGAAGACGAGGACGGAGACAAAGACGGTGACAAAGACAGAGATATAGACAGAGACAGAGACAGAAACAGAGACAGAGACAGAGACAGAGACAGAAACAGAGACAGAGGCAGAGACAGAGACAGAGACAGAGACCGATACAGAGGCAGAGACAGAGACAGAGACAGAGACCGATACAGAGGCAGAGACAGAGACAGAGACACAGACAGAGACAGAGACAGAGGTGCATGAGACAAAGACCGAGACAGAGGGGCAGGAGACATGGACGGAGGCAAAGACGGAGACAAAGACGTAGACAAAGACGGAGACAAAGGCGGAGGCAAAGACGGAGACAAAGACGGAGACAAAGACAGAGACAGAGACAGAGACAGAGACAGAGACCGAGACAGAGACAGAGACAGAGACAGAGACAGAGACAGAGACAGAGACAGAGACAGAGAAAAAGGCAGAGACGAAGAGGAAGACGACGACGGAGACAAAGACGGAGACAAAGACGGAGACAAAGACGGAGACGAAGAGGAAGACGACGACGGAGACAAAGACGGTGATAAAGACGGAGACAAAGACGGATACAAAGACAGAGACAGAGACAGAGACAGGGACAGAGACAGAGACAGAGACAGAGACAGAGACAGAGACAGAGACAGAGACAGAGTCACAGACTCAGACAGAGACAGAGACAGAGTCACAGACACAGACAGAGACAGAGACAGAGACAGAGGTGCATGAGACAAAGACCGAGACAGAGGGGCAGGAGACATGGACGGAGGCAAAGACGTAGACAAAGACGTAGACAAAGACGGAGACAAAGACGGAGACAAAGACGGAGACACAGACGGAGACAAAGACGGTGACTAAGACGGAGACGAAGGGGAAGACGACAACGGAGACAAAGACGGAGACACAGACGGAGACAAAGATGGAGACAAAGACAGAGACAGAGACAGATGCAGAGGTGGAGACAGAGACGGGAACAGAGACAGAGACTTAGATAAGGACAGAGAGAGGGACAGAGGCAGAGACAGAGACAGAGACAGAGACGGAGACAGAGACAGAGACAGAGGTGCATGAGACTAAGACCGAGACAGAGGGGCAGGAGACATGGACGGAGGCAAAGACAGAGACAAAGACGTAGACAAAGACGGAGACAAAGGCGGAGGCAAAGACGGAGACAAAGACGGAGACAAAGATGGATACACAGACGGATACAAATACGGAGACAAATGCAGGCACAAAGACGGAGACAAAGACAAAGACAAAGACGGAGACAGAGTTTAATACAGAGACAGAGACAGAGACACAGACAGAGACAGAAACACAGGTGCATGAGACAAAGACCGAGACAGAGGGGAAGGAGACACTGACTGAGACAAAGACGTAGACAAAGACGGTGACAAAGACGGAGACAAAGACGGAGACGAAGAGGAAGACGAGGACGGAGACAAAGACGGTGACAAAGACAGAGATATAGACAGAGACAGGGACAGAAACAGAGACAGAGACAGAGACAGAGACAGAGGTGCATGAGACTAAGACCGAGACAGAGGGGCAGGAGACATGGACGGAGGCAAAGACAGAGACAAAGACGTAGACAAAGACGGAGACAAAGGCGGAGGCAAAGACGGAGACAAAGACGGAGACAAAGATGGATACACAGACGGATACAAATACGGAGACAAATGCAGGCACAAAGACGGAGACAAAGACAAAGACAAAGACGGAGACAGAGTTTAATACAGAGACAGAGACAGAGACACAGACAGAGACAGAAACACAGGTGCATGAGACAAAGACCGAGACAGAGGGGAAGGAGACACTGGATGAGACAAAGACGTAGACAAAGACGGTGACAAAGACGGAGACAAAGACAGAGACAGAGACAGAGACAGAGCTGGAGACGGAGGCGGAGACAGAGACAGAGACAGTGACAGGGACAGAGGCAGAGAGACAGGACAGGGAGACAGAGACACAGAGACAGGGACACTGATACAGAGACCGAGACACAGAGACAGAGACACAGAGACAGAGACACAGAGACAGAGACACAGAGACAGAGACACAGAGACAGAGACACCGAGACAGAGACACAGAGACAGAGACACAGAGACAGAGACACAGACAGAGACAGAGACAGAGACAGAGACCGAGACAGAGACAGAGACAGGGACCGAGACAGAGACAGAGACAGAGACAGAGACAGAGACAGAGACAGAGACAGAGACAGAGACAGAGACAGAGAAAGGGACAGAAACAGAGAAAGAGACAGAGACAGAGACAGAGACAGAGAAAGAGACAGAGACAGAGACAGAGACAGAGACAGAGACAGGGACAGAGACAGAGACAGAGACAGAGACAGATACAGAGACGTAGACAGAGACACTAAGACAGAGACAGAGACGTAGGCAGAGACAGAGACAGAGACAGAGACAGAGACAGAGACAGAGACAGAGACAGAGACAGAGACAGAGACCGAGACAGAGACAGAGACAGAGACAGAGACAGAGACTGAGACAGGGACAGAGACAGATACAGAGACAGAGGCAGAGACACAGATACAGTGATAGAGGCAGAGACAGAGACAGAGACAGAGACTGTAACAGAGAGAGAGAGATAGAGACAGACACAGAGACAGAGACAGAGACAGAGACAGAGACAGAGACAGAGACAGAGACAGAGACAGAGACGTAGGCAGAGACGGAGACAGAGACAGGTACAGAGACACTAAGACAGAGACAGAGATAGAGATGGAGACAGAGACAGAGAGAGAGACAGAGACAGAGACAGAGACAGAGACGTAGGTAGAGACGGAGACAGAGACAGGGACAGAGACACTAAGACGGAGACAGAGACAGAGATAGAGACAGAGACAGAGACAGAGACAGAGACAGAGACAGAGACAGAGACAGAGACAAAGGCAGAGACGAAGAGGAAGACGACGACGGAGACAAAGACGGAGACAAAGACGGAGACAAAGACGGAGACGAAGAGGAAGACGACGACGGAGACAAAGACGGGGACAAAGACGGAGACACAGACGGAGACAAAGGGGGCGACAAAGACAGAGATAGAGACAGAGATAGAGGCAAATGCGGAGACAAAGACGGAGATAAAAACAGAGACAAGTAGGAAGACAAAGACGGTGACAAAGACGGAGACGAAGGGGAAGACGACAACGGAGACAAAGGCGGAGACAAAGACGGTGACAAAGGCGGAGACAAAGGCGGTGACAAAGGCGGAGACAAAGACGGTGACCAAGACGGAGACGAAGAGGAAGACGACGACGGAGACAAAGACGGAGACAAAGACGGAGACACAGACGGAGACAAAGGTGGCGACAAAGACAGAGACAGAGACAGAGACAGAGGCAGAGACAGAGGCAGAGACAGGGACTGAGACAGAGATAGAGACAGGGATAGAGGCAAAGGCGGAGACAAAGACGGAGATAAAAACAGAGACAAGTAGGAAGACAAAGACGGTAACAAAGACGGAGACGAAGAGGAAGACGACGACGGAGACAAAGACAGAGACAAAGACGGAGACACAGACGGAGACAAAGATGGAGACAGAGACAGAGACAGAGACAGAGACATAGACAGAGACAGAAACAGAGACAGAGGCAGATACAGAGACAGACACAGAGACAGAGACACAGACACAGACAGAGACAGAGACAGAGACAGAGACAGAGACGGCGACAGAGACAGACGCAGAGACAGAGATAGAGACAAAGACAGAGACAGAGACAGATATAGAGACAAAGACGGAGACAAAGACGGAGACAAAAACAGAGACAAGTAGGAAGACAAAGACGGAGAAAAAGACGGTGACAAAGACTGAGACAAAGACGGAGACAAAGACGGAGACAAAGACGGTGACAAAGACTGAGACAAAGACGGAGACGAAGAGGAAGACGAGGACGGAGACAAAGAAGGTGACAAAGACAGAGACATAGACAGAGACAGAGACAGAAACAGAGACAGAGACAGAGACAGAAACAGAAACAGAGGCAGAGACAGAGACAGAGGCAGAGACAGAGACCGATACAGAGGCAGAGACAGAGACAGAGGCACAGACAGCGACAGAGAGAGAGACAGAGGCGCATGAGACAAAGACGGAGATAGAGGGGCAGGAGACATGGGCGGAGACAAAGACGGAGACAAAGACGGTGACAAAGACGGAGGCAAAGACGGAGACAAAGACGGAGACAAAGATGGATACACAGACGGATACAAATACGGAGACAAAGACAGGCACAAAGACGGAGACAAGGATGAAGACAAAGATAGAGACAGAGTGTAATACAGAGACAGAGACAGAGACACAGACAGAGACAGAGACAGAGACACAGGTGCATGAGACAAAGACCGAGACAGAGGGACTGGAGACATGGACGGAGACAAAGACGGAGACAAAGACGTGGACAAAGACGGAGACAAAGACGTGGACAAAGACGGAGACAAAGACGGAGACAAAGACGGAGACAAAGACGGAGACAAAGACGGAGACAAGGATCGAAACAAAGACGGAGACAAAGACGAAGACAAAGACGGAGACAGAGTGTAATACAGAGACAGAGACAGAGACAGAGACAGAGACAGAGACAGAGACAGAGACAGAGACAGAGACAGAGACAGAGACAGAGACAGAGACAGAGACAGAGACAGAGACAGAGATAGAGACAGACACAGAGACAGAGACGGAGGCGGAGACAGAGACAGAGACAGTGACAGGGACAGAGGCAGAGACAGAGACAGAGACAGAGACAGAGACCGACACAGAGACAGAGTCGTAGATAGAGAGAGACAGAGACAGAGACAGAGACAGAGACAGAGACAGAGACAGAGACACAGATTCACGGAGACAGTTTCACAGAGAAGGAGACGCAGGGAGAGTGAAACAGGGACAGCGACACAGAGACATAGGCACAGAGACAGAGACACACATACAGAGACAGACTCACACAGACAGATTCACAGAGACAGAGACAAAGAGACAGAGACGCATAGACAGAGACACAGAGACAGAGACACAGAGACAGAGACACAGAGACAGGGACACAGAGACAGAGACACAAAGACAGAGACACAGAGACAGAGACACAGAGACAGAGACACAGAGACAGAGACACAGAGACAGAGACACAGAGACAGGGACACAGAGACAGGGACACAGGGACAGAGATAAAGAGACAGAGTCGCACAGACGGACACTCGGAGACTAAGACACAGAGACAGAGGCAGAGGCAGAGACACAGATCTAGTCATAGAGACTGAGACAGAGACAGAGACGTAGGCAGAGGCGGAGACAGAGACAGGGACAGAGACACAGAGACAGAGACACAGAGACAGAGACACAGAGACAGGGACACAGAGACAGGGACACAGAGACAGGGACACAGAGACAGAGACACAGAGACAGAGACACAGAGACAGAGACACAGAGACAGAGACACAGAGACAGAGACACAGAGACAGAGACACAGAGAGAGAGACACAGAGACAGTGACACAGAGACAGTGAACCAGAGACAGAGACGCAGGGACAGAGACACAGAGACAGAGACACAGAGACAGAGACACAGAGACAGAGACACAGAGACAGAGACACAGAGACAGAGAGACAGAGACAGAGAGACAGAGACAGAGACACAGAGACAGAGACACAGAGACAGAGACACAGAGACAGAGACAAAGAGACAGAGACACAGAGACACAGAGACAGAGACAGAGACACAGACAGAGACAGAGACAGGGAGAGAGACAGAGACAGAGACACAGAGACAGAGACACAGAGACAGAGACAGAGACAGAGACAGACACAGAGACAGAGACAGAGACAGAGACAGAGACAGAGACAGAGACAGAGACACAGACAGAGACAGAGACAGAGACAGAGACAGAGACAGAGACAGAGACAGAGACAGAGACAGAGACAGAGACTGAGACGGATATAGAGACAGAGACAGAGACAGAGACAGAGACAGAGACAGAGACAGAGACCGAGACAGAGACAGAGGCAGAGACAGAGACAGAGACAGAGACAGAGACAGAGACAGAGACAGAGACAGAGACAGAGACAGAGGCAGAGACAGAGACAGAGACAGAGACAGAGACAGAGACAGAGACAGAGACAGAGACAGAGACAAAGGCAGAGACGAAGAGGAAGACGACGACGGAGACAAAAACGGAGACAAAGACGGAGACAAAGACGGAGACAAAGACGGAGACGAAGAGGAAGACGACGACGGAGACAAAGACGGTGATAAAGACGGAGACAAAGACGGATACAAAGACAGAGACAGAGACAGAGACAGAGACAGAGACAGAGACAGAGACAGAGACAGAGACAGAGACAGAGACAGAGACAGAGACAGAGACAGAGACAGAGACAGAGACAGAGACAGAGACAGAGACAGAGACAGAGACAGAGACAGAGACAGAGACATAGACAGAGACAGAGACAGAGACAGAGACAGAGACAGAGACAGAGACAGAGACAGGGACAGAGACAGAGACAGAGACAGAGACAGAGACAGAGACAGAGACAGAGACAGAGACAGAGAAAAAGGCAGAGACGAAGAGGAAGACGACGACGGAGACAAAGACGGAGACAAAGACGGAGACAAAGGCGGAGACGAAGAGGAAGACGACGACGGAGACAAAGACGGAGACAAAGACGGAGACGAAGAGGAAGACGACGACGGAGACAAAGACGGAGACAAAGACGGAGACACAGACGGAGACAAAGGTGGCGACAAAGACAGAGACAGAGACAGAGACAGAGGCAGAGACAGAGGCAGAGACAGGGACAGAGACAGAGATAGAGACAGGGATAGAGGCAAAGGCGGAGACAAAGACGGAGATAAAAACAGAGACAAGTAGGAAGACAAAGACGGTGACAAAGACGGAGACAAAGACGGTGACAAAGACGGAGACGAAGGGGAAGACGACAACGGAGACAAAGATGGAGACAAAGACAGAGACAGAGACAGAGGCAGAGGTGGAGACAGAGACGGGAACAGAGACAGAGACATAGATAGGGACAGAGACAGAGGCAGAGACAGAAACAGAGGCAGAGACAGAGACTGAGACAGAGACAGAGACAGAGACAGAGACGGAGACAGAGACAGAGACAGAGGTGCATGAGACTAAGACCGAGACAGAGGGGCAGGAGACATGGACGGAGGCAAAGACAGAGACAAAGACGTAGACAAAGACGGAGACAAAGGCGGAGGCAAAGACGGAGACAAAGACGGAGACAAAGATGGATACACAGACGGATACAAATACGGAGACAAATGCAGGCACAAAGACGGAGACAAAGACAAAGACAAAGACGGAGACAGAGTTTAATACAGAGACAGAGACAGAGACACAGACAGAGACAGAAACACAGGTGCATGAGACAAAGACCGAGACAGAGGGGAAGGAGACACTGACTGAGACAAAGACGTAGACAAAGACGGTGACAAAGACGGAGACAAAGACGGAGACGAAGAGGAAGACGAGGACGGAGACAAAGACGGTGACAAAGACAGAGATATAGACAGAGACAGGGACAGAAACAGAGACAGAGACAGAGACAGAGACAGAGGTGCATGAGACTAAGACCGAGACAGAGGGGCAGGAGACATGGACGGAGGCAAAGACAGAGACAAAGACGTAGACAAAGACGGAGACAAAGGCGGAGGCAAAGACGGAGACAAAGACGGAGACAAAGATGGATACACAGACGGATACAAATACGGAGACAAATGCAGGCACAAAGACGGAGACAAAGACAAAGACAAAGACGGAGACAGAGTTTAATACAGAGACAGAGACAGAGACACAGACAGAGACAGAAACACAGGTGCATGAGACAAAGACCGAGACAGAGGGGAAGGAGACACTGACTGAGACAAAGACGTAGACAAAGACGGTGACAAAGACGGAGACAAAGACAGAGACAGAGACAGAGACAGAGCTGGAGACGGAGGCGGAGACAGAGACAGAGACAGTGACAGGGACAGAGGCAGAGAGACAGGACAGGGAGACAGAGACACAGAGACAGGGACACTGATACAGAGACCGAGACACAGAGACAGAGACACAGAGACAGAGACACAGAGACAGAGACACAGAGACAGAGACACAGAGACAGAGACACCGAGACAGAGACACAGAGACAGAGACACAGAGACAGAGACACAGACAGAGACAGAGACAGAGACAGAGACCGAGACAGAGACAGAGACAGGGACCGAGACAGAGACAGAGACAGAGACAGAGACAGAGACAGAGACAGAGACAGAGACAGAGACAGAGACAGAGAAAGGGACAGAAACAGAGAAAGAGACAGAGACAGAGACAGAGACAGAGACAGAGAAAGAGACAGAGACAGAGACAGAGACAGAGACAGGGACAGAGACAGAGACAGAGACAGAGACAGATACAGAGACGTAGACAGAGACACTAAGACAGAGACAGAGACGTAGGCAGAGACAGAGACAGAGACAGAGACAGAGACAGAGACAGAGACAGAGACGGAGACAGAGACAGAGACCGAGACAGAGACAGAGACAGAGACAGAGACAGAGACAGAGACTGAGACAGGGACAGAGACAGATACAGAGACAGAGGCAGAGACACAGATACAGTGATAGAGGCAGAGACAGAGACAGAGACAGAGACTGTAACAGAGAGAGAGAGATAGAGACAGACACAGAGACAGAGACAGAGACAGAGACAGAGACAGAGACAGAGACAGAGACAGAGACAGAGACGTAGGCAGAGACGGAGACAGAGACAGGTACAGAGACACTAAGACAGAGACAGAGATAGAGACGGAGACAGAGACAGAGAGAGAGACAGAGACAGAGACAGAGACAGAGACGTAGGTAGAGACGGAGACAGAGACAGGGACAGAGACACTAAGACGGAGACAGAGACAGAGATAGAGACAGAGACAGAGACAGAGACAGAGACAGAGACAGAGACAGAGACAGAGACAAAGGCAGAGACGAAGAGGAAGACGACGACGGAGACAAAGACGGAGACAAAGACGGAGACAAAGACGGAGACGAAGAGGAAGACGACGACGGAGACAAAGACGGGGACAAAGACGGAGACACAGACGGAGACAAAGGGGGCGACAAAGACAGAGATAGAGACAGAGATAGAGGCAAATGCGGAGACAAAGACGGAGATAAAAACAGAGACAAGTAGGAAGACAAAGACGGTGACAAAGACGGAGACGAAGGGGAAGACGACAACGGAGACAAAGGCGGAGACAAAGACGGTGACAAAGGCGGAGACAAAGGCGGTGACAAAGGCGGAGACAAAGACGGTGACCAAGACGGAGACGAAGAGGAAGACGACGACGGAGACAAAGACGGAGACAAAGACGGAGACACAGACGGAGACAAAGGTGGCGACAAAGACAGAGACAGAGACAGAGACAGAGGCAGAGACAGAGGCAGAGACAGGGACTGAGACAGAGATAGAGACAGGGATAGAGGCAAAGGCGGAGACAAAGACGGAGATAAAAACAGAGACAAGTAGGAAGACAAAGACGGTAACAAAGACGGAGACGAAGAGGAAGACGACGACGGAGACAAAGACAGAGACAAAGACGGAGACACAGACGGAGACAAAGATGGAGACAGAGACAGAGACAGAGACAGAGACATAGACAGAGACAGAAACAGAGACAGAGGCAGATACAGAGACAGACACAGAGACAGAGACACAGACACAGACAGAGACAGAGACAGAGACAGAGACAGAGACGGCGACAGAGACAGACGCAGAGACAGAGATAGAGACAAAGACAGAGACAGAGACAGATATAGAGACAAAGACGGAGACAAAGACGGAGACAAAAACAGAGACAAGTAGGAAGACAAAGACGGTGACAAAGACTGAGACAAAGACGGAGACAAAGACGGAGACAAAGACGGTGACAAAGACTGAGACAAAGACGGAGACGAAGAGGAAGACGAGGACGGAGACAAAGAAGGTGACAAAGACAGAGACATAGACAGAGACAGAGACAGAAACAGAGACAGAGACAGAGACAGAAACAGAAACAGAGGCAGAGACAGAGACAGAGGCAGAGACAGAGACCGATACAGAGGCAGAGACAGAGACAGAGGCACAGACAGCGACAGAGAGAGAGACAGAGGCGCATGAGACAAAGACGGAGATAGAGGGGCAGGAGACATGGGCGGAGACAAAGACGGAGACAAAGACGGTGACAAAGACGGAGGCAAAGACGGAGACAAAGACGGAGACAAAGATGGATACACAGACGGATACAAATACGGAGACAAAGACAGGCACAAAGACGGAGACAAGGATGAAGACAAAGATAGAGACAGAGTGTAATACAGAGACAGAGACAGAGACACAGACAGAGACAGAGACAGAGACACAGGTGCATGAGACAAAGACCGAGACAGAGGGACTGGAGACATGGACGGAGACAAAGACGGAGACAAAGACGTGGACAAAGACGGAGACAAAGACGTGGACAAAGACGGAGACAAAGACGGAGACAAAGACGGAGACAAAGACGGAGACAAAGACGGAGACAAGGATCGAAACAAAGACGGAGACAAAGACGAAGACAAAGACGGAGACAGAGTGTAATACAGAGACAGAGACAGAGACAGAGACAGAGACAGAGACAGAGACAGAGACAGAGACAGAGACAGAGACAGAGACAGAGACAGAGACAGAGACAGAGATAGAGACAGACACAGAGACAGAGACGGAGGCGGAGACAGAGACAGAGACAGTGACAGGGACAGAGGCAGAGACAGAGACAGAGACAGAGACAGAGACCGACACAGAGACAGAGTCGTAGATAGAGAGAGACAGAGACAGAGACAGAGACAGAGACAGAGACAGAGACAGAGACACAGATTCACGGAGACAGTTTCACAGAGAAGGAGACGCAGGGAGAGTGAAACAGGGACAGCGACACAGAGACATAGGCACAGAGACAGAGACACACATACAGAGACAGACTCACACAGACAGATTCACAGAGACAGAGACAAAGAGACAGAGACGCATAGACAGAGACACAGAGACAGAGACACAGAGACAGAGACACAGAGACAGGGACACAGAGACAGAGACACAAAGACAGAGACACAGAGACAGAGACACAGAGACAGAGACACAGAGACAGAGACACAGAGACAGAGACACAGAGACAGGGACACAGAGACAGGGACACAGGGACAGAGATAAAGAGACAGAGTCGCACAGACGGACACTCGGAGACTAAGACACAGAGACAGAGGCAGAGGCAGAGACACAGATCTAGTCATAGAGACTGAGACAGAGACAGAGACGTAGGCAGAGGCGGAGACAGAGACAGGGACAGAGACACAGAGACAGAGACACAGAGACAGAGACACAGAGACAGGGACACAGAGACAGGGACACAGAGACAGGGACACAGAGACAGAGACACAGAGACAGAGACACAGAGACAGAGACACAGAGACAGAGACACAGAGACAGAGACACAGAGACAGAGACACAGAGAGAGAGACACAGAGACAGTGACACAGAGACAGTGAACCAGAGACAGAGACGCAGGGACAGAGACACAGAGACAGAGACACAGAGACAGAGACACAGAGACAGAGACACAGAGACAGAGACACAGAGACAGAGAGACAGAGACAGAGAGACAGAGACAGAGACACAGAGACAGAGACACAGAGACAGAGACACAGAGACAGAGACAAAGAGACAGAGACACAGAGACACAGAGACAGAGACAGAGACACAGACAGAGACAGAGACAGGGAGAGAGACAGAGACAGAGACACAGAGACAGAGACACAGAGACAGAGACAGAGACAGAGACAGACACAGAGACAGAGACAGAGACAGAGACAGAGACAGAGACAGAGACAGAGACACAGACAGAGACAGAGACAGAGACAGAGACAGAGACAGAGACAGAGACAGAGACAGAGACAGAGACAGAGACTGAGACGGATATAGAGACAGAGACAGAGACAGAGACAGAGACAGAGACAGAGACAGAGACCGAGACAGAGACAGAGGCAGAGACAGAGACAGAGACAGAGACAGAGACAGAGACAGAGACAGAGACAGAGACAGAGACAGAGGCAGAGACAGAGACAGAGACAGAGACAGAGACAGAGACAGAGACAGAGACAGAGACAGAGACAAAGGCAGAGACGAAGAGGAAGACGACGACGGAGACAAAAACGGAGACAAAGACGGAGACAAAGACGGAGACAAAGACGGAGACGAAGAGGAAGACGACGACGGAGACAAAGACGGTGATAAAGACGGAGACAAAGACG
The DNA here is from genome assembly GCA_945859595.2 of Megachile willughbiella. Lineage (NCBI taxonomy): Eukaryota > Metazoa > Arthropoda > Insecta > Hymenoptera > Megachilidae > Megachile > Megachile willughbiella. Next base: position 843,121 of record CAMAOD020000232.1, read on the forward strand.
GATACAAAGACAGAGACAGAGACAGAGACAGAGACAGAGACAGAGACAGAGACAGAGACAGAGACAGAGACAGAGACAGAGACAGAGACAGAGACAGAGACAGAGACAGAGACAGAGACAGAGACAGAGACAGAGACAGAGACAGAGACAGAGACAGAGACAGAGACATAGACAGAGACAGAGACAGAGACAGAGACAGAGACAGAGACAGAGACAGAGACAGGGACAGAGACAGAGACAGAGACAGAGACAGAGACAGAGACAGAGACAGAGACAGAGACAGAGAAAAAGGCAGAGACGAAGAGGAAGACGACGACGGAGACAAAGACGGAGACAAAGACGGAGACAAAGGCGGAGACGAAGAGGAAGACGACGACGGAGACAAAGACGGAGACAAAGACGGAGACGAAGAGGAAGACGACGACGGAGACAAAGACGGAGACAAAGACGGAGACACAGACGGAGACAAAGGTGGCGACAAAGACAGAGACAGAGACAGAGACAGAGGCAGAGACAGAGGCAGAGACAGGGACAGAGACAGAGATAGAGACAGGGATAGAGGCAAAGGCGGAGACAAAGACGGAGATAAAAACAGAGACAAGTAGGAAGACAAAGACGGTGACAAAGACGGAGACAAAGACGGTGACAAAGACGGAGACGAAGGGGAAGACGACAACGGAGACAAAGATGGAGACAAAGACAGAGACAGAGACAGAGGCAGAGGTGGAGACAGAGACGGGAACAGAGACAGAGACATAGATAGGGACAGAGACAGAGGCAGAGACAGAAACAGAGGCAGAGACAGAGACTGAGACAGAGACAGAGACAGAGACAGAGACGGAGACAGAGACAGAGACAGAGGTGCATGAGACTAAGACCGAGACAGAGGGGCAGGAGACATGGACGGAGGCAAAGACAGAGACAAAGACGTAGACAAAGACGGAGACAAAGGCGGAGGCAAAGACGGAGACAAAGACGGAGACAAAGATGGATACACAGACGGATACAAATACGGAGACAAATGCAGGCACAAAGACGGAGACAAAGACAAAGACAAAGACGGAGACAGAGTTTAATACAGAGACAGAGACAGAGACACAGACAGAGACAGAAACACAGGTGCATGAGACAAAGACCGAGACAGAGGGGAAGGAGACACTGACTGAGACAAAGACGTAGACAAAGACGGTGACAAAGACGGAGACAAAGACGGAGACGAAGAGGAAGACGAGGACGGAGACAAAGACGGTGACAAAGACAGAGATATAGACAGAGACAGGGACAGAAACAGAGACAGAGACAGAGACAGAGACAGAGGTGCATGAGACTAAGACCGAGACAGAGGGGCAGGAGACATGGACGGAGGCAAAGACAGAGACAAAGACGTAGACAAAGACGGAGACAAAGGCGGAGGCAAAGACGGAGACAAAGACGGAGACAAAGATGGATACACAGACGGATACAAATACGGAGACAAATGCAGGCACAAAGACGGAGACAAAGACAAAGACAAAGACGGAGACAGAGTTTAATACAGAGACAGAGACAGAGACACAGACAGAGACAGAAACACAGGTGCATGAGACAAAGACCGAGACAGAGGGGAAGGAGACACTGACTGAGACAAAGACGTAGACAAAGACGGTGACAAAGACGGAGACAAAGACAGAGACAGAGACAGAGACAGAGCTGGAGACGGAGGCGGAGACAGAGACAGAGACAGTGACAGGGACAGAGGCAGAGAGACAGGACAGGGAGACAGAGACACAGAGACAGGAACACTGATACAGAGACCGAGACACAGAGACAGAGACACAGAGACAGAGACACAGAGACAGAGACACAGAGACAGAGACACCGAGACAGAGACACAGAGACAGAGACACAGAGACAGAGACACAGACAGAGACAGAGACAGAGACAGAGGCAGAGACAGAGGCAGAGACAGGGACTGAGACAGAGATAGAGACAGGGATAGAGGCAAAGGCGGAGACAAAGACGGAGATAAAAACAGAGACAAGTAGGAAGACAAAGACGGTAACAAAGACGGAGACGAAGAGGAAGACGACGACGGAGACAAAGACAGAGACAAAGACGGAGACACAGACGGAGACAAAGATGGAGACAGAGACAGAGACAGAGACAGAGACATAGACAGAGACAGAAACAGAGACAGAGGCAGATACAGAGACAGACACAGAGACAGAGACACAGACACAGACAGAGACAGAGACAGAGACAGAGACAGAGACGGCGACAGAGACAGACGCAGAGACAGAGATAGAGACAAAGACAGAGACAGAGACAGATATAGAGACAAAGACGGAGACAAAGACGGAGACAAAAACAGAGACAAGTAGGAAGACAAAGACGGAGAAAAAGACGGTGACAAAGACTGAGACAAAGACGGAGACAAAGACGGAGACAAAGACGGTGACAAAGACTGAGACAAAGACGGAGACGAAGAGGAAGACGAGGACGGAGACAAAGAAGGTGACAAAGACAGAGACATAGACAGAGACAGAGACAGAAACAGAGACAGAGACAGAGACAGAAACAGAAACAGAGGCAGAGACAGAGACAGAGGCAGAGACAGAGACCGATACAGAGGCAGAGACAGAGACAGAGGCACAGACAGCGACAGAGAGAGAGACAGAGGCGCATGAGACAAAGACGGAGATAGAGGGGCAGGAGACATGGGCGGAGACAAAGACGGAGACAAAGACGGTGACAAAGACGGAGGCAAAGACGGAGACAAAGACGGAGACAAAGATGGATACACAGACGGATACAAATACGGAGACAAAGACAGGCACAAAGACGGAGACAAGGATGAAGACAAAGATAGAGACAGAGTGTAATACAGAGACAGAGACAGAGACACAGACAGAGACAGAGACAGAGACACAGGTGCATGAGACAAAGACCGAGACAGAGGGACTGGAGACATGGACGGAGACAAAGACGGAGACAAAGACGTGGACAAAGACGGAGACAAAGACGTGGACAAAGACGGAGACAAAGACGGAGACAAAGACGGAGACAAAGACGGAGACAAAGACGGAGACAAGGATCGAAACAAAGACGGAGACAAAGACGAAGACAAAGACGGAGACAGAGTGTAATACAGAGACAGAGACAGAGACAGAGACAGAGACAGAGACAGAGACAGAGACAGAGACAGAGACAGAGACAGAGACAGAGACAGAGACAGAGACAGAGACAGAGACAGAGACAGAGATAGAGACAGACACAGAGACAGAGACGGAGGCGGAGACAGAGACAGAGACAGTGACAGGGACAGAGGCAGAGACAGAGACAGAGACAGAGACAGAGACCGACACAGAGACAGAGTCGTAGATAGAGAGAGACAGAGACAGAGACAGAGACAGAGACAGAGACAGAGACAGAGACACAGATTCACGGAGACAGTTTCACAGAGAAGGAGACGCAGGGAGAGTGAAACAGGGACAGCGACACAGAGACATAGGCACAGAGACAGAGACACACATACAGAGACAGACTCACACAGACAGATTCACAGAGACAGAGACAAAGAGACAGAGACGCATAGACAGAGACACAGAGACAGAGACACAGAGACAGAGACACAGAGACAGAGACACAGAGACAGGGACACAGAGACAGAGACACAAAGACAGAGACACAGAGACAGAGACACAGAGACAGAGACACAGAGACAGAGACACAGAGACAGAGACACAGAGGCAGGGACACAGAGACAGGGACACAGGGACAGAGATAAAGAGACAGAGTCGCACAGACGGACACTCGGAGACTAAGACACAGAGACAGAGGCAGAGGCAGAGACACAGATCTAGTCATAGAGACTGAGACAGAGACAGAGACGTAGGCAGAGGCGGAGACAGAGACAGGGACAGAGACACAGAGACAGAGACACAGAGACAGAGACACAGAGACAGGGACACAGAGACAGGGACACAGAGACAGGGACACAGAGACAGAGACACAGAGACAGAGACACAGAGACAGAGACACAGAGACAGAGACACAGAGACAGAGACACAGAGACAGAGACACAGAGAGAGAGACACAGAGACAGTGACACAGAGACAGTGAACCAGAGACAGAGACGCAGGGACAGAGACACAGAGACAGAGACACAGAGACAGAGACACAGAGACAGAGACACAGAGACAGAGACACAGAGACAGAGAGACAGAGACAGAGAGACAGAGACAGAGACACAGAGACAGAGACACAGAGACAGAGACACAGAGACAGAGACAAAGAGACAGAGACACAGAGACACAGAGACAGAGACAGAGACACAGACAGAGACAGAGACAGGGAGAGAGACAGAGACAGAGACACAGAGACAGAGACACAGAGACAGAGACAGAGACAGAGACAGACACAGAGACAGAGACAGAGACAGAGACAGAGACAGAGACAGAGACAGAGACACAGACAGAGACAGAGACAGTGACAGAGACAGAGACAGAGACAGAGACAGAGACAGAGACAGAGACAGAGACAGAGACTGAGACGGATATAGAGACAGAGACAGAGACAGAGACAGAGACAGAGACAGAGACCGAGACAGAGACAGAGGCAGAGACAGAGACAGAGACAGAGACAGAGACAGAGACAGAGACAGAGACAGAGACAGAGACAGAGACAGAGGCAGAGACAGAGACAGAGACAGAGACAGAGACAGAGACAGAGACAGAGACAGAGACAGAGACAAAGGCAGAGACGAAGAGGAAGACGACGACGGAGACAAAAACGGAGACAAAGACGGAGACAAAGACGGAGACAAAGACGGAGACGAAGAGGAAGACGACGACGGAGACAAAGACGGTGATAAAGACGGAGACAAAGACGGATACAAAGACAGAGACAGAGACAGAGACAGAGACAGAGACAGAGACAGAGACAGAGACAGAGACAGAGACAGAGACAGAGACAGAGACAGAGACAGAGACAGAGACAGAGACAGAGACAGAGACAGGGACAGAGACAGAGACAGAGACAGAGACAGAGACAGAGACAGAGACAGAGACAGAGACAGAGAAAAAGGCAGAGACGAAGAGGAAGACGACGACGGAGACAAAGACGGAGACAAAGACGGAGACAAAGGCGGAGACGAAGAGGAAGACGACGACGGAGACAAAGACGGAGACAAAGACGGAGACGAAGAGGAAGACGACGACGGAGACAAAGACGGAGACAAAGACGGAGACACAGACGGAGACAAAGGTGGCGACAAAGACAGAGACAGAGACAGAGACAGAGGCAGAGACAGAGGCAGAGACAGGGACAGAGACAGAGATAGAGACAGGGATAGAGGCAAAGGCGGAGACAAAGACGGAGATAAAAACAGAGACAAGTAGGAAGACAAAGACGGTGACAAAGACGGAGACAAAGACGGTGACAAAGACGGAGACGAAGGGGAAGACGACAACGGAGACAAAGATGGAGACAAAGACAGAGACAGAGACAGAGGCAGAGGTGGAGACAGAGACGGGAACAGAGACAGAGACATAGATAGGGACAGAGACAGAGGCAGAGACAGAAACAGAGGCAGAGACAGAGACTGAGACAGAGACAGAGACAGAGACAGAGACAGAGACAGAGACAGAGACTGAGACAGAGACAGAGATGGAGACTGAGACAGAGACAGAGACTCATACAGAGACAGAGACAGAGACAGAGACAGAGACAGAGACAGAGACAGAGACAGAGACAGAGACAGAGACAGAGACAGGGACAGAGACAGAGACAGAGACAGAGACAGACACAGAGACAGAGACAGAGACAGAGACCGATACAGAAGCAGAGACAGCGACAGAGACACAGACAGAGACAGATACAGAGACAGAGACAGAGACAGAGACAGAGGCAGAGACAGGGACTGAGACAGAGACAGGGACAGAGACAGAGACATAGATAGGGACAGAGACAGAGGCAGAGACAGAAACAGAGGCAGAGACAGAGACTGAGACAGAGACAGAGACTCATACAGAGACAGAGACAGAGACAGAGACAGAGACAGAGACAGAGACAGAGACAGAGACAGAGACAGAGACAGAGACAGGGACAGAGACAGAGACAGAGACAGAGACAGACACAGAGACAGAGACAGAGACAGAGACCGATACAGAGGCAGAGACAGAGACAGAGACAGAGACCGATACAGAGGCAGAGACAGAGACAGAGACACAGACAGAGACAGAGACAGAGGTGCATGAGACAAAGACCGTGACAGAGGGGCAGGAGACATGGACGGAGGCAAAGACGGAGACAAAGACGTAGACAAAGACGGAGACAAAGGCGGAGGCAAAGACGGAGACAAAGACGGAGACAAAGACAGAGACAGAGACAGAGACAGAGACAGAGACAGAGACCGAGACAGAGACAGAGACAGAGACAGAGACAGAGACAGAGACAGAGACAGAGACAGAGACAGAGACAGAGACAGAGACAGAGACAGAGACAGAGACAGAGACAGAGACAGAGACAGAGACAGAGACAAGTAGGCAGTCAAAGACGGAGACAAAGACGGAGACAAAGGGGAAGACGACAACGGAGACAAAGGCGGAGACAAAGACGGTGACAAAGGCGGAGACAAAGGCGGTGACAAAGGCGGAGACAAAGACGGTGACCAAGACGGAGACGAAGAGGAAGACGACGACGGAGACAAAGACGGAGACAAAGACGGAGACACAGACGGAGACAAAGGTGGCGACAAAGACAGAGACAGAGACAGAGACAGAGGCAGAGACAGAGGCAGAGACAGGGACTGAGACAGAGATAGAGACAGGGATAGAGGCAAAGGCGGAGACAAAGACGGAGATAAAAACAGAGACAAGTAGGAAGACAAAGACGGTAACAAAGACGGAGACGAAGAGGAAGACGACGACGGAGACAAAGACAGAGACAAAGACGGAGACACAGACGGAGACAAAGATGGAGACAGAGACAGAGACAGAGACAGAGACATAGACAGAGACAGAAACAGAGACAGAGGCAGATACAGAGACAGACACAGAGACAGAGACACAGACACAGACAGAGACAGAGACAGAGACAGAGACAGAGACAGAGACGGCGACAGAGACAGACGCAGAGACAGAGATAGAGACAAAGACAGAGACAGAGACAGATATAGAGACAAAGACGGAGACAAAGACGGAGACAAAAACAGAGACAAGTAGGAAGACAAAGACGGAGAAAGAGACGGTGACAAAGACTGAGACAAAGACGGAGACAAAGACGGAGACAAAGACGGTGACAAAGACTGAGACAAAGACGGAGACGAAGAGGAAGACGAGGACGGAGACAAAGAAGGTGACAAAGACAGAGACATAGACAGAGACAGAGACAGAAACAGAGACAGAGACAGAGACAGAAACAGAAACAGAGGCAGAGACAGAGACAGAGGCAGAGACAGAGACCGATACAGAGGCAGAGACAGAGACAGAGGCACAGACAGCGACAGAGAGAGAGACAGAGGCGCATGAGACAAAGACGGAGATAGAGGGGCAGGAGACATGGGCGGAGACAAAGACGGAGACAAAGACGGTGACAAAGACGGAGGCAAAGACGGAGACAAAGACGGAGACAAAGATGGATACACAGACGGATACAAATACGGAGACAAAGACAGGCACAAAGACGGAGACAAGGATGAAGACAAAGATAGAGACAGAGTGTAATACAGAGACAGAGACAGAGACACAGACAGAGACAGAGACAGAGACACAGGTGCATGAGACAAAGACCGAGACAGAGGGACTGGAGACATGGACGGAGACAAAGACGGAGACAAAGACGTGGACAAAGACGGAGACAAAGACGTGGACAAAGACGGAGACAAAGACGGAGACAAAGACGGAGACAAAGACGGAGACAAAGACGGAGACAAGGATCGAAACAAAGACGGAGACAAAGACGAAGACAAAGACGGAGACAGAGTGTAATACAGAGACAGAGACAGAGACAGAGACAGAGACAGAGACAGAGACAGAGACAGAGACAGAGACAGAGACAGAGACAGAGACAGAGATAGAGACAGACACAGAGACAGAGACGGAGGCGGAGACAGAGACAGAGACAGTGACAGGGACAGAGGCAGAGACAGAGACAGAGACAGAGACAGAGACCGACACAGAGACAGAGTCGTAGATAGAGAGAGACAGAGACAGAGACAGAGACAGAGACAGAGACAGAGACAGAGACACAGATTCACGGAGACAGTTTCACAGAGAAGGAGACGCAGGGAGAGTGAAACAGGGACAGCGACACAGAGACATAGGCACAGAGACAGAGACACACATACAGAGACAGACTCACACAGACAGATTCACAGAGACAGAGACACAGAGACAGAGACACAGAGACAGAGACACAGAGACAGAGACACAGAGACAGGGACACAGAGACAGGGACACAGGGACAGAGATAAAGAGACAGAGTCGCACAGACGGACACTCGGAGACTAAGACACAGAGACAGAGGCAGAGGCAGAGACACAGATCTAGTCATAGAGACTGAGACAGAGACAGAGACGTAGGCAGAGGCGGAGACAGAGACAGGGACAGAGACACAGAGACAGAGACACAGAGACAGAGACACAGAGACAGGGACACAGAGACAGGGACACAGAGACAGGGACACAGAGACAGAGACACAGAGACAGAGACACAGAGACAGAGACACAGAGACAGAGACACAGAGACAGAGACACAGAGACAGAGACACAGAGAGAGAGACACAGAGACAGTGACACAGAGACAGTGAACCAGAGACAGAGACGCAGGGACAGAGACACAGAGACAGAGACACAGAGACAGAGACACAGAGACAGAGACACAGAGACAGAGAGACAGAGACAGAGAGACAGAGACAGAGACACAGAGACAGAGACACAGAGACAGAGACACAGAGACAGAGACAAAGAGACAGAGACACAGAGACACAGAGACAGAGACAGAGACACAGACAGAGACAGAGACAGGGAGAGAGACAGAGACAGAGACACAGAGACAGAGACACAGAGACAGAGACAGAGACAGAGACAGACACAGAGACAGAGACAGAGACAGAGACAGAGACAGAGACAGAGACAGAGACACAGACAGAGACAGAGACAGAGACAGAGACAGAGACAGAGACAGAGACAGAGACAGAGACAGAGACAGAGACAGAGACTGAGACGGATATAGAGACAGAGACAGAGACAGAGACAGAGACAGAGACAGAGACAGAGACAGAGACCGAGACAGAGACAGAGGCAGAGACAGAGACAGAGACAGAGACAGAGACAGAGACAGAGACAGAGACAGAGACAGAGACAGAGGCAGAGACAGAGACAGAGACAGAGACAGAGACAGAGACAGAGACAGAGACAGAGACAGAGACAGAGACAAAGGCAGAGACGAAGAGGAAGACGACGACGGAGACAAAAACGGAGACAAAGACGGAGACAAAGACGGAGACAAAGACGGAGACGAAGAGGAAGACGACGACGGAGACAAAGACGGTGATAAAGACGGAGACAAAGACGGATACAAAGACAGAGACAGAGACAGAGACAGAGACAGAGACAGAGACAGAGACAGAGACAGAGACAGAGACAGAGACAGAGACAGAGACAGAGACAGAGACAGAGACAGAGACAGAGACAGAGACAGAGACAGAGACAGAGACAGAGACAGAGACATAGACAGAGACAGAGACAGAGACAGAGACAGAGACAGAGACAGAGACAGAGACAGAGACAGGGACAGAGACAGAGACAGAGACAGAGACAGAGACAGAGACAGAGACAGAGACAGAGACAGAGAAAAAGGCAGAGACGAAGAGGAAGACGACGACGGAGACAAAGACGGAGACAAAGACGGAGACAAAGGCGGAGACGAAGAGGAAGACGACGACGGAGACAAAGACGGAGACAAAGACGGAGACGAAGAGGAAGACGACGACGGAGACAAAGACGGAGACAAAGACGGAGACACAGACGGAGACAAAGGTGGCGACAAAGACAGAGACAGAGACAGAGACAGAGGCAGAGACAGAGGCAGAGACAGGGACAGAGACAGAGATAGAGACAGGGATAGAGGCAAAGGCGGAGACAAAGACGGAGATAAAAACAGAGACAAGTAGGAAGACAAAGACGGTGACAAAGACGGAGACAAAGACGGTGACAAAGACGGAGACGAAGGGGAAGACGACAACGGAGACAAAGATGGAGACAAAGACAGAGACAGAGACAGAGGCAGAGGTGGAGACAGAGACGGGAACAGAGACAGAGACATAGATAGGGACAGAGACAGAGGCAGAGACAGAAACAGAGGCAGAGACAGAGACTGAGACAGAGACAGAGACAGAGACAGAGACAGAGACAGAGACAGAGACTGAGACAGAGACAGAGATGGAGACTGAGACAGAGACAGAGACTCATACAGAGACAGAGACAGAGACAGAGACAGAGACAGAGACAGAGACAGAGACAGAGACAGAGACAGAGACAGAGACAGAGACAGAGACAGAGACAGGGACAGAGACAGAGACAGAGACAGAGACAGACACAGAGACAGAGACAGAGACAGAGACCGATACAGAAGCAGAGACAGCGACAGAGACACAGACAGAGACAGATACAGAGACAGAGACAGAGACAGAGACAGAGACCGATACAGAGGCAGAGACAGGGACAGAGACACAGACAAGGACAGAGACAGAGACAGAGACAGACACAGAGACAGAGACAGAGACAGAGACAGAGACAGAGACAGAGACGGAGAGAGACGCACATGAGACAAAGACCGAGACAGAGGGGAAGGAGACACTGACTGAGACAAAGACGTAGACAAAGACGGTGACAAAGACGGAGACAAAGACGGAGACGAAGAGGAAGACGAGGACGGAGACAAAGACGGTGACAAAGACAGAGATATAGACAGAGACAGAGACAGAAACAGAGACAGAGACAGAGACAGAGACAGAAACAGAGACAGAGGCAGAGACAGAGACAGAGACAGAGACCGATACAGAGGCAGAGACAGAGACAGAGACAGAGACCGATACAGAGGCAGAGACAGAGACAGAGACACAGACAGAGACAGAGACAGAGGTGCATGAGACAAAGACCGAGACAGAGGGGCAGGAGACATGGACGGAGGCAAAGACGGAGACAAAGACGTAGACAAAGATGGAGACAAAGGCGGAGGCAAAGACGGAGACAAAGACGGAGACAAAGACAGAGACAGAGACAGAGACAGGGACAGAGACAGAGACCGAGACAGAGACAGAGACAGAGACAGAGACAGAGACAGAGACAGAGACAGAGACAGAGAAAAAGGCAGAGACGAAGAGGAAGTCGACGACGGAGACAAAGACGGAGACAAAGACGGAGACAAAGACGGAGACGAAGAGGAAGACGACGACGGAGACAAAGACGGTGATAAAGACGGAGACAAAGACGGATACAAAGACAGAGACAGAGACAGAGACAGGGACAGAGACAGAGACAGAGACAGAGACAGAGACAGAGACAGAGACAGAGACAGAGACAGTGTCACAGACTCAGACAGAGACAGAGACAGAGTCACAGACACAGACAGAGACAGAGACAGAGACAGAGGTGCATGAGACAAAGACCGAGACAGAGGGGCAGGAGACATGGACGGAGGCAAAGACGTAGACAAAGACGTAGACAAAGACGGAGACAAAGACGGAGACAAAGACGGAGACACGGACGGAGACAAAGACGGTGACAAAGACGGAGACGAAGGGGAAGACGACAACGGAGACAAAGACGGAGACACAGACGGAGACAAAGATGGAGACAAAGACAGAGACAGAGACAGATGCAGAGGTGGAGACAGAGACGGGAACAGAGACAGAGACATAGATAAGGACAGAGAGAGGGACAGAGGCAGAGACAGAGACAGAGACAGAGACGGAGACAGAGACAGAGACAGAGGTGCATGAGACTAAGACCGAGACAGAGGGGCAGGAGACATGGACGGAGGCAAAGACAGAGACAAAGACGTAGACAAAGACGGAGACAAAGGCGGAGGCAAAGACGGAGACAAAGACGGAGACAAAGATGGATACACAGACGGATACAAATACGGAGACAAATGCAGGCACAAAGACGGAGACAAAGACAAAGACAAAGACGGAGACAGAGTTTAATACAGAGACAGAGACAGAGACACAGACAGAGACAGAAACACAGGTGCATGAGACAAAGACCGAGACAGAGGGGAAGGAGACACTGACTGAGACAAAGACGTAGACAAAGACGGTGACAAAGACGGAGACAAAGACGGAGACGAAGAGGAAGACGAGGACGGAGACAAAGACGGTGACAAAGACAGAGATATAGACAGAGACAGGGACAGAAACAGAGACAGAGACAGAGACAGAGACAGAAACAGAGACAGAGACAGAGACAGAGACAGAGACCGATACAGAGGCAGAGACAGAGACAGAGACAGAGACCGATACAGAGGCAGAGACAGAGACAGAGACACAGACAGAGACAGAGACAGAGGTGCATGAGACAAAGACCGTGACAGAGGGGCAGGAGACATGGACGGAGGCAAAGACGGAGACAAAGACGTAGACAAAGACGGAGACAAAGGCGGAGGCAAAGACGGAGACAAAGACGGAGACAAAGACGGAGACACAGACGGAGACAAAGGTGGCGACAAAGACAGAGACAGAGACAGAGACAGAGGCAGAGACAGAGGCAGAGACAGGGACAGAGACAGAGATAGAGACAGGGATAGAGGCAAAGGCGGAGACAAAGACGGAGATAAAAACAGAGACAAGTAGGAAGACAAAGACGGTGACAAAGACGGAGACAAAGACGGTGACAAAGACGGAGACGAAGGGGAAGACGACAACGGAGACAAAGATGGAGACAAAGACAGAGACAGAGACAGAGGCAGAGGTGGAGACAGAGACGGGAACAGAGACAGAGACATAGATAGGGACAGAGACAGAGGCAGAGACAGAAACAGAGGCAGAGACAGAGACTGAGACAGAGACAGAGACAGAGACAGAGACAGAGACAGAGACAGAGACTGAGACAGAGACAGAGATGGAGACTGAGACAGAGACAGAGACTCATACAGAGACAGAGACAGAGACAGAGACAGAGACAGAGACAGAGACAGAGACAGAGACAGAGACAGAGACAGAGACAGAGACAGAGACAGAGACAGGGACAGAGACAGAGACAGAGACAGAGACAGACACAGAGACAGAGACAGAGACAGAGACCGATACAGAAGCAGAGACAGCGACAGAGACACAGACAGAGACAGATACAGAGACAGAGACAGAGACAGAGACAGAGACCGATACAGAGGCAGAGACAGGGACAGAGACACAGACAAGGACAGAGACAGAGACAGAGACAGACACAGAGACAGAGACAGAGACAGAGACAGAGACAGAGACAGAGACGGAGAGAGACGCACATGAGACAAAGACCGAGACAGAGGGGAAGGAGACACTGACTGAGACAAAGACGTAGACAAAGACGGTGACAAAGACGGAGACAAAGACGGAGACGAAGAGGAAGACGAGGACGGAGACAAAGACGGTGACAAAGACAGAGATATAGACAGAGACAGAGACAGAAACAGAGACAGAGACAGAGACAGAGACAGAAACAGAGACAGAGGCAGAGACAGAGACAGAGACAGAGACCGATACAGAGGCAGAGACAGAGACAGAGACAGAGACCGATACAGAGGCAGAGACAGAGACAGAGACACAGACAGAGACAGAGACAGAGGTGCATGAGACAAAGACCGAGACAGAGGGGCAGGAGACATGGACGGAGGCAAAGACGGAGACAAAGACGTAGACAAAGATGGAGACAAAGGCGGAGGCAAAGACGGAGACAAAGACGGAGACAAAGACAGAGACAGAGACAGAGACAGGGACAGAGACAGAGACCGAGACAGAGACAGAGACAGAGACAGAGACAGAGACAGAGACAGAGACAGAGACAGAGACAGAGAAAAAGGCAGAGACGAAGAGGAAGTTGACGACGGAGACAAAGACGGAGACAAAGACGGAGACAAAGACGGAGACGAAGAGGAAGACGACGACGGAGACAAAGACGGTGATAAAGACGGAGACAAAGACGGATACAAAGACAGAGACAGAGACAGAGACAGGGACAGAGACAGAGACAGAGACAGAGACAGAGACAGAGACAGAGACAGAGACAGAGACAGAGACAGTGTCACAGACTCAGACAGAGACAGAGACAGAGTCACAGACACAGACAGAGACAGAGACAGAGACAGAGGTGCATGAGACAAAGACCGAGACAGAGGGGCAGGAGACATGGACGGAGGCAAAGACGTAGACAAAGACGTAGACAAAGACGGAGACAAAGACGGAGACAAAGACGGAGACACGGACGGAGACAAAGACGGTGACAAAGACGGAGACGAAGGGGAAGACGACAACGGAGACAAAGACGGAGACACAGACGGAGACAAAGATGGAGACAAAGACAGAGACAGAGACAGATGCAGAGGTGGAGACAGAGACGGGAACAGAGACAGAGACATAGATAAGGACAGAGAGAGGGACAGAGGCAGAGACAGAGACAGAGACAGAGACGGAGACAGAGACAGAGACAGAGGTGCATGAGACTAAGACCGAGACAGAGGGGCAGGAGACATGGACGGAGGCAAAGACAGAGACAAAGACGTAGACAAAGACGGAGACAAAGGCGGAGGCAAAGACGGAGACAAAGACGGAGACAAAGATGGATACACAGACGGATACAAATACGGAGACAAATGCAGGCACAAAGACGGAGACAAAGACAAAGACAAAGACGGAGACAGAGTTTAATACAGAGACAGAGACAGAGACACAGACAGAGACAGAAACACAGGTGCATGAGACAAAGACCGAGACAGAGGGGAAGGAGACACTGACTGAGACAAAGACGTAGACAAAGACGGTGACAAAGACGGAGACAAAGACGGAGACGAAGAGGAAGACGAGGACGGAGACAAAGACGGTGACAAAGACAGAGATATAGACAGAGACAGGGACAGAAACAGAGACAGAGACAGAGACAGAGACAGAAACAGAGACAGAGACAGAGACAGAGACAGAGACCGATACAGAGGCAGAGACAGAGACAGAGACAGAGACCGATACAGAGGCAGAGACAGAGACAGAGACACAGACAGAGACAGAGACAGAGGTGCATGAGACAAAGACCGTGACAGAGGGGCAGGAGACATGGACGGAGGCAAAGACGGAGACAAAGACGTAGACAAAGACGGAGACAAAGGCGGAGGCAAAGACGGAGACAAAGACGGAGACAAAGACAGAGACAGAGACAGAGACAGAGACAGAGACAGAGACCGAGACAGAGACAGAGACAGAGACAGAGACAGAGACAGAGACAGAGACAGAGACAGAGACAGAGACAGAGACAGAGACAGAGACAGAGACAGAGACAGAGACAGAGACAGAGACAGAGACAGAGACAGAGACAGAGACAAGTAGGCAGTCAAAGACGGAGACAAAGACGGAGACAAAGGGGAAGACGACAACGGAGACAAAGGCGGAGACAAAGACGGTGACCAAGACGGAGACGAAGAGGAAGACGACGACGGAGACAAAGACGGAGACAAAGACGGAGACACAGACGGAGACAAAGGTGGCGACAAAGACAGAGACAGAGACAGAGACAGAGGCAGAGACAGAGGCAGAGACAGGGACTGAGACAGAGATAGAGACAGGGATAGAGGCAAAGGCGGAGACAAAGACGGAGATAAAAACAGAGACAAGTAGGAAGACAAAGACGGTAACAAAGACGGAGACGAAGAGGAAGACGACGACGGAGACAAAGACAGAGACAAAGACGGAGACACAGACGGAGACAAAGATGGAGACAGAGACAGAGACAGAGACAGAGACATAGACAGAGACAGAAACAGAGACAGAGGCAGATACAGAGACAGACACAGGGACAGAGACACAGACACAGACAGAGACAGAGACAGAGACAGAGACAGAGACGGCGACAGAGACAGACGCAGAGACAGAGATAGAGACAAAGACAGAGACAGAGACAGATATCGAGACAAAGACGGAGACAAAGACGGAGACAAAAACAGAGACAAGTAGGAAGACAAAGACGGAGAAATAGACGGTGACAAAGACTGAGACAAAGACGGAGACAAAGACGGAGACAAAGACGGTGACAAAGACTGAGACAAAGACGGAGACGAAGAGGAAGACGAGGACGGAGACAAAGAAGGTGACAAAGACAGAGGCATAGACAGAGACAGAGACAGAAACAGAGACAGAGACAGAGACAGAAACAGAAACAGAGGCAGAGACAGAGACAGAGACAGAGACAGACACCGATACAGAGGCAGAGACAGAGACAGAGGCACAGACAGCGACAGAGAGAGAGACAGAGGCGCATGAGACAAAGACGGAGATAGAGGGGCAGGAGACATGGGCGGAGACAAAGACGGAGACAAAGACGGTGACAAAGACGGAGGCAAAGACGGAGACAAAGACGGAGACAAGGATGGATACACAGACGGATACAAATACGGAGACAAAGACAGGCACAAAGACGGAGACAAGGATGAAGACAAAGATAGAGACAGAGTGTAATACAGAGACAGAGACAGAGACACAGACAGAGACAGAGACAGAGACACAGGTGCATGAGACAAAGACCGAGACAGAGGGACTGGAGACATGGACGGAGACAAAGACGGAGACAAAGACGTGGACAAAGACGGAGACAAAGACGGAGACGAAGAGGAAGACGAGGACGGAGACAAAGAAGGTGACAAAGGCAGAGACATAGACAGAGACAGAGACAGAAACAGAGACAGGGACAGAGACAGAGACAGAGACAGAGACAGAGACAGAGACAGGGACAGATATACAGTGATAGAGGCAGAGACAGAGACTGAGACAGAGACAGGGACAGAGAGATAGAGACAGACACAGAGACAGAGATGGAGTCGGAGACAGAGACACAGAGACAGAGACACAGAGACAGTTTCACAAAGACATAGAAACAGAGACAGATTCACAGAGACAGAGACTCAGGGACGGAGATAAAGAGACAGAGTCGCACAGACGGACACTCGGAGACACAGACACAGAGACAGACACAGAGGCATAGAAACAGATACAGAGATAGAGACGGAGACAGAGACAGAGAGAGAGACAGAGACAGAGACAGAGACTGAGACTGAGACAGAGACAGAGACAGAGACAGAGACAGAGACAGAGACAGAGACAGAGACAGAGACAGAGACAGAGACAGAGACAGAGACAAAGACAGAGACAGAGACAGAGACAGAGCTGGAGACGGAGGCGGAGACAGAGACAGAGGCAGTGACAGGGACAGAGGCAGAGAGACAGGACAGGGAGACAGAGACACAGAGATAGAGACACAGAGGCAGATACAAAAAGACAGATTCACAGAGACAGAGACAAAGAGACAGAGACGCATAGACAGAGACACAGAGACAGAGACACAGAGACAGAGACACAGAGACAGAGACACAGAGACAGAGACACAGAGACAGAGACACAGAGACAGGGACACAGAGACAGAGACACAAAGACAGAGACACAGAGACAGAGACACAGAGACAGAGACACAGAGACAGAGACACAGAGACAGGGACACAGAGACAGGGACACAGGGACAGAGATAAAGAGACAGAGTCGCACAGACGGACACTCGGAGACTAAGACACAGAGACAGAGGCAGAGGCAGAGACACAGATCTAGTCATAGAGACTGAGACAGAGAGAGAGACGTAGGCAGAGGCGGAGACAGAGACAGGGACAGAGACACAGAGACAGAGACACAGAGACAGAGACACAGAGACAGGGACACAGAGACAGGGACACAGAGACAGGGACACAGAGACAGAGACACAGAGACAGAGACACAGAGACAGAGACACAGAGACAGAGACACAGAGACAGAGACACAGAGACAGAGACACAGAGAGAGAGACACAGAGACAGTGACACAGAGACAGTGAACCAGAGACAGAGACGCAGGGACAGAGACACAGAGACAGAGACACAGAGACAGAGACACAGAGACAGAGACACAGAGACAGAGACACAGAGACAGAGAGACAGAGACAGAGATACAGAGACAGAGAGACAGAGACAGAGACACAGAGACAGAGACACAGAGACAGAGACACAGAGACAGAGACAAAGAGACAGAGACACAGAGACACAGAGACAGAGACAGAGACACAGACAGAGACAGAGACAGAGAGAGAGACAGAGACAGAGACACAGAGACAGAGACACAGAGACAGAGACAGAGACAGAGACAGAGACAGAGACAGAGACAGAGACAGAGACAGAGACAGAGACAGAGACAGAGACAGAGACAGAGACAGAGACACAGACAGAGACAGAGACAGAGACAGAGACAGAGACAGAGACAGAGACAGAGACAGAGACAGAGACAGAGACAGAGACAGAGACAGAGACAGATACAGAGACAAAGGCAGAGACGAAGAGGAAGACGACGACGGAGACAAAGACGGAGACAAAGACGGAGACAAAGACGGAGACGAAGAGGAAGACGACGACGGAGACAAAGGCGGAGACAAAGACGGTGACAAAGACGGAGACGAAGAGGAAGACGACGACGGAGACAAAGACGGAGACAAAGACGGAGACACAGACGGAGACAAAGGTGGCGACAAAGACAGAGACAGAGACAGAGACAGAGGCAGAGACAGAGGCAGAGACAGGGACAGAGACAGAGATAGAGACAGGGATAGAGGC
Organism: Megachile willughbiella; assembly: GCA_945859595.2. Taxonomy (NCBI): domain Eukaryota; kingdom Metazoa; phylum Arthropoda; class Insecta; order Hymenoptera; family Megachilidae; genus Megachile; species Megachile willughbiella. Next base: position 861,966 of record CAMAOD020000232.1, read on the forward strand.
AAAGGCGGAGACAAAGACGGAGATAAAAACAGAGACAAGTAGGAAGACAAAGACGGTGACAAAGACGGAGACGAAGAGGAAGACGACGACGGAGAAAAAGACAGAGACAAAGACGGAGACAAAGACGGTGACAAAGACGGAGACGAAGGGGAAGACGACAACGGAGACAAAGATGGAGACAAAGACAGAGACAGAGACAGAGGCAGAGGTGGAGACAGAGACGGGAACAGAGACAGAGACATAGATAGGGACAGAAACAGAGGCAGAGACAGAAACAGAGGCAGAGACAGAGACAGAGACAGAGACAGAGACAGAGACAGAGACTGAGACAGAGACAGAGATGGAGACTGAGACAGAGACAGAGACTCATACAGAGACAGAGACAGAGACAGAGACAGAGACAGAGACAGAGACAGAGACAGAGACAGAGACAGAGACAGAGACAGAGACAGAGACAGAGACAGAGACAGAGACAGGGACAGAGACAGAGACAGAGACAGAGACAGACACAGAGACAGAGACAGAGACAGAGACCGATACAGAAGCAGAGACAGCGACAGAGACACAGACAGAGACAGATACAGAGACAGAGACAGAGACAGAGACCGATACAGAGGCAGAGACAGGGACAGAGACACAGACAAGGACAGAGACAGAGACAGAGACAGACACAGAGACAGAGACAGAGACAGAGACAGAGACAGAGACAGAGACAGAGACAGAGACAGAGACAGAGAGAGACGCACATGAGACAAAGACCGAGACAGAGGGGAAGGAGACACTGACTGAGACAAAGACGTAGACAAAGACGGTGACAAAGACGGAGACAAAGACGGAGACGAAGAGGAAGACGAGGACGGAGACAAAGACGGTGACAAAGACAGAGATATAGACAGAGACAGAGACAGAAACAGAGACAGAGACAGAGACAGAGACAGAAACAGAGACAGAGGCAGAGACAGAGACAGAGACAGAGACCGATACAGAGGCAGAGACAGAGACAGAGACAGAGACCGATACAGAGGCAGAGACAGAGACAGAGACACAGACAGAGACAGAGACAGAGGTACATGAGACAAAGACCGAGACAGAGGGGCAGGAGACATGGACGGAGGCAAAGACGGAGACAAAGACGTAGACAAAGACGGAGACAAAGACGGAGACAAAGACAGAGACAGAGACAGAGACAGAGACAGAGACAGAGACAGAGACAGAGACCGAGACAGAGACAGAGACAGAGACAGAGACAGAGACAGAGACAGAGACAGAGACAGAGACAGAGACAGAGACAGAGAGAGAGAAAAAGGCAGAGACGAAGAGGAAGACGACGACGGAGACAAAGACGGAGACAAAGACGGAGACAAAGACGGAGACGAAGAGGAAGACGACGACGGAGACAAAGACGGTGATAAAGACGGAGACAAAGACGGATACAAAGACAGAGACAGAGACAGAGACAGGGACAGAGACACAGAGCCAGAGACACAGAGACAGAAACACAGAGACAGAGACACAGAGACAGAGACACAGAGACAGAGACACTGATACAGAGACAGAGACACAGAGACAGAGACACAGAGACAGAGACACAGAGACAGAGACACAGAGGCAGAGACACAGAGACAGAGACACAGAGACAGAGACACAGAGACAGAGACACAGACACAGAGACACTGATACAGAGACCGAGACACAGAGACAGAGATACAGAGACAGAGACACAGAGACAGAGACACAGAGACAGAGACACAGAGACAGAGACACAGAGACAGAGACACAGAGACAGAGACACAGAGACAGAGACACAGAGACAGAGACACAGAGACAGAGACACAGAGACAGAGACACAGAGACAGAGACACAGAGACAGAGACACAGAGACAGAGACACAGAGACAGAGACACAGAGACAGAGACACAGAGACAGAGACACAGAGACAGTGACACAGAGACTGTGACACAGAGACAGTGACACAGAGACAGAGACACAGGGACAGAGACACAGAGACAGAAACACAGAGACAGAGACACAGAGCCAGAGACACAGAGACAGAGACACAGAGACAGAGAGACAGAGACAGAGAGACAGAGACAGAGAGACAGAGACAGAGAGACAGAGACAGAGACGCAGAGACAGAGTCACAGAGACAGAGACACCGAGACAGAGACACAGAGACAGAGACACAGAGACAGAGACACAGAGACAGAGACACAGAGACAGAGACACAGATACAGAGACACAGATACAGAGACACAGAGACAGAGACACAGAGACAGAGATAGAGAGACAGATACACAGAGACAGGGGCTCAGAGACAGAGACAGAGACAGGGGCACAGACACAGAGACAGAGACACAGTGACAGAGACACAGAGACAGAGACACAGAGACAGAGACACAGAGACAGAGACACAGAGACAGAGACACAGAGACAGAGGCACAGAGACTGAGACACAGAGACAGAGACACAGAGACAGAGACACAAAGACAGAGACACAGAGACAGAGACACAGATACATAGGCACAGGGACATAGACACAGAGATAGAGACAGAGAGACAGATACACAGAGACAGGGGCACAGAGACAGAGACACAGGGACAGAGATAAAGAGACAGAGTCGCACAGACGGACACTCGGAGACAGAGACACTGAGACAGAGACAGAGGCAGAGACACAGAAACGGAGATAGAGACAGAGACAGAGACAGAGACAGAGACACACAGACAGGGACACAGAGACAGAGACGCAGAGACAGAGTCACAGAGACAGAGACACAGAGACAGAGACACAGAGACAGAGACAAAGAGACAGAGACACAGAGACAGAGACACAGAGACAGAGACACAGAGATAGAGACAGAGAGACAGATACACAGAGACACAGGCACAGAGGCAGAGACAGATACAGGGGCACAGACACAGATACAGAGACACAGAGACAGAGACACAGAGACAGAGACACAGAGACAGAGACACAGAGGCAGAGACACAGAGACAGAGACACAGAGACAGAGACACAGAGACAGAGACACAGAGACAGAGACACAGAGATAGAGACAGAGAGACAGATACACAGAGACAGGGGCACAGAGACAGAGACAGAGACAGGGGCACAGACACAGAGAAAGAGTCACAGAGTCAGAGACACAGAGACAGAGACACAGAGACAGAGACACAGAGGCAGAGACACAGAGACAGAGACACAGAGACAGAGACACAGAGACAGAGACACAGATACAGAGACCGAGACACAGAGGCAGAGACACAGAGACAGAGACACAGAGACAGAGACACAGAGATAGAGACAGAGAGACAGATACACAGAGACAGGGGCACAGAGACAGAGACAGAGACAGGGGCACAGACACAGAGAAAGAGACACAGAGTCAGAGACACAGAGACAGAGACACAGAGACAGAGACACAGAGGCAGAGACACAGAGACAGAGACACAGAGACAGAGACACAGAGACAGAGACACAGATACAGAGACCGAGACACAGAGGCAGAGACACAGAGACAGAGACACAGAGACAGAGACACAGAGACAGAGACACAGAGACAGAGACACAGAGATAGAGACAGAGAGACAGATACACAGAGACAGGGGCACAGAGACAGAGACAGAGACAGGGGCACAGACACAGAGAAAGAGACACAGAGTCAGAGACACAGAGACAGAGACACAGAGACAGAGACACAGAGGCAGAGACACAGAGACAGAGACACAGAGACAGAGACACAGAGACAGAGACACAGATACAGAGACCGAGACACAGAGACAGAGACACAGAGACAGAGACACAGAGACAGAGACACAGAGACAGAGACACAGACAGAGACAGAGACAGAGACAGAGACAGAGACAGAGACAGAGACAGAGACAGAGACAGAGACCGAGACAGAGACAGAGACAGAGACCGAGACAGAGACAGAGACAGAGACAGAGAAAGGGACAGAAACAGAGAAAGAGACAGAGAAAGAGACAGAGACAGAGACAGAGACAGAGACAGAGACAGAGACAGAGACAGAGACAGAGACAGAGACAGAGACAGAGACATAGACAGAGACACTAAGACAGAGACGGAGACGTAGGCAGAGACAGAGACAGAGACAGAGACAGAGACAGAGACAGAGACAGAGACAGAGACAGAGACAGAGACCGAGACAGAGACAGAGACAGAGACAGTAACAGAGAGAGAGAGATAGAGACAGACACAGAGACAGAGATGGAGACGGAGTCGGAGACAGAGACAGAGACGGAGACAGAGGCAGAGACAGAGATAGAGATAGAGACAGAGACAGAGACAGAGACTGAGACAGAGACAGAGACAGAGACAGAGACAGAGACAGAGACAGAGACAGAGACAGAGACAGAGACAGAGACAGAGACAGAGACAGAGACAGAGACAGAGACAGAGGCAGAGGCAGAGACAGAGACATAGACACAGACAGAGACAGAGGCGCATGAGACAAAGACCGAGACTGAGGGGCAGGAGACATGGACGGACGCAAAGACGGAGACAAAGACGTAGACAAAGACGGAGACAAAGACGGAGGCAAAGACGGTGACAAAGACGGAGACAAAGGCGGAGACAGAGACAGAGGCAGAGGCGGAGACAGAGACACAGACAGAGACAGAGAGAGACGCGCATGAGACAGAGACCGAGACAAAGGGCCGGACGTACACAAAGACAGAGACAAAGACGGAGACAAAGACGGTGACAAAGACAGAGACGAAGAGGAGGACGACGACGGACACAGAGACGGAGACAAAGAAAGAGACAAAGACGGTGACAAAGGCGGAGACAAGGACGGAGACGAAGAGGAAGACGACGACGGAGACAAAGACGGAGACAAAGACGTACACAAAGACGGATACAAAGACAGAGAAAGAGACAGAGACAGCGACAGAGACAGAGGCGCATGAGACAAAGACCGAGACTGAGGGGCAGGAGACATGGACGGAGACAAAGACGGAGACAAAGACGTAGACGAAGACGGAGACAAAGACGGAGGCAAAGACGGTGACAAAGACGGAGACAAAGGCGGAGACGAAGAGGAAGACGAGGACGGAGACGAAGACGGAGACACGGACGGAGACAAAGACGGAGGCAAAGACGGAGACAGAGACAGAGGCAGAGGCGGAGACAGAGACACAGACAGAGACAGAGTGAGACGCGCATGAGACAGAGACCGAGACAAAGGGCCGGAGACACTGACGGAGACAAAGACGGAGACAAAGACGGTGACAAAGACGGAGACAAAGACGGAGACGAAGAGGAAGACGAGGACGGAGACAAAGACAGAGACAGAGACACAGACAGAGACAGAGACAGAGACAGACGCGCATGAGACAAAGACCGAGACAGGGGGGCAGGAGACACGGACGGAGACAAATACGGAGACAAAGACGGAGACAAAGACGGAGACAAAGACGGAGACGAAGAGGAAGACGACGACGGAGACAAAGACGGTGACAAAGACGGAGACAGAGACAGAGGCAGAGGCGGAGACAGAGACGGGAACAGAGCCAGAGACAGAGACAGAGACAGAGACAGAGACAGAGAAACGGACACGGACAGAGACAGAAACAGAAACAGAGACAGAGGCGCATGAGACATAGACCGAGACAGAGGTACAGGAGACATGGGCGGAGACAAAGACGGATACAAAGACGGAGACAAGGGCGGAGGCAGAGAAAGAGACAGAGACAGAGACAGCGACAGAGACAGAGACAGAGACAGAGACAGAGACAGAGACAGAGACGGGGACAGAGACAGAGACAAACTCGGAGACAAAGATGGATACACAGACGGATACAAATACGGAGACAAAGACAGGCACAAAGACGGAGACAGAGACAGAGACAGAGACAGAGACAGAGACAGAGACAGAGACAGAGACAGAGACAAAGGCAGAGACGAAGAGGAAGACGACGACGGAGACAAAGACGGAGACAAAGACGGAGACAAAGACGGAGACAAAGACGGAGACGAAGAGGAAGACGACGACGGAGACAAAGACGGTGATAAAGACGGAGGCAAAGACGGATACAAAGACAGAGACAGAGACAGAGACAGAGACAGAGACAGAGACAGAGACACAGAGACAGAGACAAAGAGACAGAGACACAGAGACACAGAGACAGAGACAGAGACACAGACAGAGACAGAGACAGAGAGAGAGACAGAGACAGAGACACAGAGACAGAGACAGAGACAGAGACAGAGACAGAGACAGAGACACAGACAGAGACAGAGACAGAGGCAGAGACAGAGACAGAGACAGAGACAGAGACAGAGACAGAGACAGAGACAGAGACTGAGACGGATATAGAGACAGAGACAGAGACAGAGACAGAGACAGAGACAGAGACCGAGACAGAGACAGAGGCAGAGACAGAGACAGAGACAGAGACAGAGACAGAGACAGAGACAGAGACAGAGACAGAGACAGAGGCAGAGACAGAGACAGAGACAGAGACAGAGACAGAGACAGAGACAGAGACAGAGACAGAGACAAAGGCAGAGACGAAGAGGAAGACGACGACGGAGACAAAGACGGAGACAAAGACGGAGACAAAGACGGAGACAAAGACGGAGACGAAGAGGAAGACGACGACGGAGACAAAGACGGTGATAAAGACGGAGACAAAGACGGATACAAAGACAGAGACAGAGACAGAGACAGAGACAGAGACAGAGACAGAGACAGAGACAGAGACAGAGACAGAGACAGAGACAGAGACAGAGACAGAGACAGAGACAGAGACAGAGACAGAGACAGAGACAGAGACAGAGACAGAGACAGAGACAGAGACAGAGACAGAGACAGAGACAGAGACAGGGACAGAGACAGAGACAGAGACAGAGACAGAGACAGAGACAGAGAAAAAGGCAGAGACGAAGAGGAAGACGACGACGGAGACAAAGACAGAGACAAAGACGGAGACAAAGACGGTGACAAAGACGGAGACGAAGGGGAAGACGACAACGGAGACAAAGATGGAGACAAAGACAGAGACAGAGACAGAGGCAGAGGTGGAGACAGAGACGGGAACAGAGACAGAGACATAGATAGGGACAGAGACAGAGGCAGAGACAGAAACAGAGGCAGAGACAGAGACTGCGACAGAGACAGAGACAGAGACAGAGACAGAGACTGAGACAGAGACAGAGATGGAGACTGAGACAGAGACAGAGACAGAGACAGAGACAGAGACAGAGACAGAGACAGAGACAGAGACAGAGACAGAGACAGAGACAGAGGCAGAGACAGGGACAGAGACAGAGACAGAGACAGAGACAGAGACAGAGACAGAGACAGAGAAAAAGGCAGAGACGAAGAGGAAGACGACGACGGAGACAAAGACGGAGACAAAGACGGAGACAAAGGCGGAGACGAAGAGGAAGACGACGACGGAGACAAAGACGGAGACAAAGACGGAGACACAGACGGAGACAAAGGTGGCGACAAAGACAGAGATAGAGACAGAGATAGAGGCAAAGGCGGGGACAAAGACGGAGATAAAAACAGAGACAAGTAGGAAGACAAAGACGGTGACAAAGACGGAGACGAAGGGGAAGACGACAACGGAGACAAAGGCGGAGACAAAGACGGTGACAAAGGCGGAGACAAAGACGGTGACAAAGACGGAGACGAAGAGGAAGACGACGACGGAGACAAAGACGGAGACAAAGACGGAGACACAGACGGAGACAAAGGTGGCGACAAAGACAGAGACAGAGACAGAGACAGAGGCAGAGACAGAGGCAGAGACAGGGACAGAGACAGAGATAGAGACAGGGATAAAGGCAAAGGCGGAGACAAAGACGGAGATAAAAACAGAGACAAGTAGGAAGACAAAGACGGTGACAAAGACGGAGACGAAGAGGAAGACGACGACGGAGACAAAGACAGAGACAAAGACGGAGACAAAGACGGTGACAAAGACGGAGACGAAGGGGAAGACGACAACGGAGACAAAGATGGAGACAAAGACAGAGACAGAGACAGAGGCAGAGGTGGAGACAGAGACGGGAACAGAGACAGAGACATAGATAGGGACAGAGACAGAGGCAGAGACAGAAACAGAGGCAGAGTCAGAGACTGAGACAGAGACAGAGACAGAGACAGAGACAGAGACTGAGACAGAGACAGAGATGGAGACTGAGACAGAGACAGAGACTCATACAGAGACAGAGACAGAGACAGAGACAGAGACAGAGACAGAGACAGAGACAGAGACAGAGACAGAGACAGAGACAGAGACAGAGACAGAGACAGAGACAGAGACAGAGACAGAGACAGAGACAGAGACAGAGACAGAGACAGACACAGAGACAGAGACAGAGACAGAGACCGATACAGAAGCAGAGACAGCGACAGAGACACAGACAGAGACAGATACAGAGACAGAGACAGAGACAGAGACCGATACAGAGGCAGAGACAGGGACAGAGACACAGACAAGGACAGAGACAGAGACAGAGACAGAGACAGAGACAGAGACAGAGACAGAGACAGAGAGAGACGCGCATGAGACAAAGACCGAGACAGAGGGGAAGGAGACACTGACTGAGACAAAGACGTAGACAAAGACGGTGACAAAGACGGAGACAAAGACGGAGACGAGGAGGAAGACGAGGACGGAGACAAAGACGGTGACAAAGACAGAGATATAGACAGAGACAGAGACAGAAACAGAGACAGAGACAGAGACAGAGACAGAAACAGAGACAGAGGCAGAGACAGAGACAGAGGCAGAGACCGATACAGAGGCAGAGACAGAGACAGAGACAGAGACCGATACAGAGGCAGAGACAGAGACAGAGACACAGACAGAGACAGAGACAGAGGTGCATGAGACAAAGGCCGAGACAGAGGGGCAGGAGACATGGACGGAGGCAAAGACGGAGACAAAGACGTAGACAAAGACGGAGACAAAGGCGGAGGCAAAGACGGAGACAAAGACGGAGACAAAGACAGATACAGAGACAGAGACAGAGACAGAGACCGAGACAGAGACAGAGACAGAGACAGAGACAGAGACAGAGACAGAGACAGAGACAGAGACAGAGACAGAGACAGAGACAGAGACAGAGACAGAGACAGAGCCAGAGACAGAGAAAAAGGCAGAGACGAAGAGGAAGACGACGACGGAGACAAAGACGGAGACAAAGACGGAGACAAAGACGGAGACGAAGAGGAAGACGACGACGGAGACAAAGACGGTGATAAAGACGGAGACAAAGACGGATACAAAGACAGAGACAGAGACAGGGACAGAGACAGAGACAGAGACAGAGACAGAGACAGAGACAGAGACAGAGACAGAGTCACAGACACAGACAGAGACAGAGACAGAGTCACAGACACAGACAGAGACAGAGACAGTGACAGAGGTGCATGAGACAAAGACCGAGACAGAGGGGCAGGAGACATGGACGGAGGCAAAGACGTAGACAAAGACGTAGACAAAGACGGAGACAAAGACGGAGACAAAGACGGAGACACAGACGGAGACAAAGACGGTGACAAAGACGGAGACGAAGGGGAAGACGACAACGGAGACAAAGACGGAGACACAGACGGAGACAAAGATGGAGACAAAGACAGAGACAGAGACAGATGCAGAGGTGGAGACAGAGACGGGAACAGAGACAGAGACATAGATAAGGACAGAGAGAGGGACAGAAGCAGAGACAGAGACAGAGACAGAGACGGAGACAGAGACAGAGACAGAGGTGCATGAGACTAAGACCGAGACAGAGGGGCAGGAGACATGGACGGAGGCAAAGACGGAGACAAAGACGTAGACAAAGACGGAGACAAAGGCGGAGGCAAAGACGGAGACAAAGACGGAGACAAAGATGGATACACAGACGGATACAAATACGGAGACAAAGGCAGGCACAAAGACGGAGACAAAGACAAAGACAAAGACGGAGACAGAGTTTAATACAGAGACAGAGACAGAGACACAGACAGAGACAGAGACAGAGACAGAAACACAGGTGCATGAGACAAAGACCGAGACAGAGGGGCAGGAGACATCGACGGAGACATAGACGGAGACAAAGACGGAGACACAGACGGAGACAAAGATGGAGACAGAGACAGGGACAGTGACAGAGACAGAGACACAGAGACAGAGACACAGAGACAGAGACACAGAGACAGAGACAGAGACAGAGACAGAGACAGAGGCAGAGACAGAGACAGAGACAGAGACAGAGACAGAGACAGAGACAGAGACAGAGGCAGAGACAGAGACAGAGACATAGGCAGAGACAGGGATGGAGACGGAGGCGGAGACAGAGACAGAGACAGGGTCAGAGACAGAGGCAGAGACAGAGACGGAGACAGAGAAATGGACCCTAAGACAGACACAGAAGCAGTGACAGAGACAGAGACGGAGGCAGGGACAGAGATAGAGACAGAGGCAGAGACAGAGACAGAGACAGAGACACAGAGACAGAGGCACAGAGACAGAGACACAGAGCCACAGACACCGGGACAGATACACAGAGACAGGGGCACAGAGACAGACACAGAGACGGAGACAGAGACAGAGACGGAGACAGACACTGAGACAGAGAGAGAGACAGAGACAGAGACAGAGACAGAGACAGAGACAGAGACAGAGACAGAGACGGAGACAGAGACAGAGATAGAGACAGAGACAGAGACAGCGAAAGAGACAGAGACAGAGACAGAGACAGCGACAGAGACAGAGACAGAGACACAGACAGAGACAGAGACAGAGACAGAGAAAAAGGCAGAGACGAAGAGGAAGACGACGACGGAGACAAAGACGGAGACAAAGACGGAGACAAAGACGGAGACGAAGAGGAAGACGACGACGGAGACAAAGACGGAGACAAAGACGGAGACAAAGACGGAGACAAAGATGGATACACAGACGGATACAAATACGGAGACAAAGGCAGGCACAAAGACGCAGACAAAGACAAAGACAAAGACGGAGACAGAGTTTAATACAGAGACAGAGACAGAGACACAGACAGAGACAGAGACAGAGACAGAGACAGAAACACAGGTGCATGAGACAAAGACCGAGACAGAGGGGCAGGAGACATGGACGGAGACATAGACGGAGGCAAAGACGGTGACAAAGACAGAGATATAGACAGAGACAGAGACAGAAACAGAGACAGAGACAGAGACAGAAACAGAGACAGAGGCAGAGACAGAGACAGAGACAGAGACCGATGGAGAGGCAGAGACAGAGACAGAGACACAGACAGGGACAGAGAGAGACGCGCATGAGACAAAGACCGAGACAGAGGGGCAGGAGACACTGACTGAGACAAAGACGTAGACAAAGACGGTGACAAAGGCGGAGACAAAGACGGAGACGAAGAGGAAGACGAGGACGGAGACAAAGACGGCGACAAAGACAGAGATATAGACAGAGACAGAGACAGAAACAGAGACAGAGACAGAGACAGAAACAGAGACAGAGGCAGAGACAGAGACAGAGACAGAGACCGATACAGAGGCAGAGACAGAGACAGAGACAGAGACCGATACAGAGGCAGAGACAGAGACAGAGACACAGACAGAGACAGAGATAGACGCGCATGAGACAAAGACCGAGACAGAGGGGCAGGAGACACGGACTGAGACAAGGCGTAGACAAAGACGGTGACAAAGACGGAGACAAAGACGGAGACGAAGAGGAAGACGAGGACGGAGACAAAGACGGTGACAAAGACAGAGACACAGGCAGAGACAGAGACAGAGACAGAGACAGAGACAGAGACAGAGACAGAGACAGAGACAGAGACAGAGACAGAGACAGAGACAGAGACAGAGACAGAGACAGAGACAGAGACAGAGACAGAGACAGAGACAGAGACAGAGACAGAGACAGAGACAGAGACAGAGACAGAGACAGAGACAGAGACAGAGACCGATACAGAAGCAGAGACAGCGACAGAGACGCAGACAGAGACAGAGACAGAGACAGAGAGAGAGACAGAGACAGAGAGAGAGACAGAGACAGAGACAGAGGCAGAGACAGAGACAGAGGCAGAGACAGAAACTGACACAGAGACAGAGACAGAGACAGAGACAGAGACAGAGACAGAGACAGAGACTGAGACTGAGACAGAGATGGAGACTGAGACAGAGACAGAGTCACAGACACAGACAGAGACGGAGACAGAGTCACAGACACAGACAGAGACAGAGACAGAGACAGAGGTGCATGAGACAAAGACCGAGACAGAGGGGCAGGAGACATGGACGGAGGCAAAGACGGAGACAAAGACGTAGACAAAGACGGAGACAAAGGCGGAGGCAAAGACGGAGACAAAGACGGAGACAAAGATGGATACACAGACGGATACAAATACGGAGACAAAGGCAGGCACAAAGACGCAGACAAAGACAAAGACAAAGACGGAGACAGAGTTTAATACAGAGACAGAGACAGAGACACAGACAGAGACAGAGACAGAGACAGAGACAGAAACACAGGTGCATGAGACAAAGACCGAGACAGAGGGGCAGGAGACATGGACGGAGACATAGACGGAGGCAAAGACGGTGACAAAGACAGAGATATAGACAGAGACAGAGACAGAAACAGAGACAGAGACAGAGACAGAAACAGAGACAGAGGCAGAGACAGAGACAGAGACAGAGACCGATGGAGAGGCAGAGACAGAGACAGAGACACAGACAGGGACAGAGAGAGACGCGCATGAGACAAAGACCGAGACAGAGGGGCAGGAGAGACTGACTGAGACAAAGACGTAGACAAAGACGGTGACAAAGGCGGAGACAAAGACGGAGACGAAGAGGAAGACGAGGACGGAGACAAAGACGGCGACAAAGACAGAGATATAGACAGAGACAGAGACAGAAACAGAGACAGAGACAGAGACAGAAACAGAGACAGAGGCAGAGACAGAGACAGAGACAGAGACCGATACAGAGGCAGAGACAGAGACAGAGACAGAGACCGATACAGAGGCAGAGACAGAGACAGAGACACAGACAGAGACAGAGATAGACGCGCATGAGACAAAGACCGAGACAGAGGGGCAGGAGACACGGACTGAGACAAGGCGTAGACAAAGACGGTGACAAAGACGGAGACAAAGACGGAGACGAAGAGGAAGACGAGGACGGAGACAAAGACGGTGACAAAGACAGAGACACAGGCAGAGACAGAGACAGAGACAGAGACAGAGACAGAGACAGAGACAGAGACAGAGACAGAGACAGAGACAGAGACAGAGACAGAGACAGAGACAGAGACAGAGACAGAGACAGAGACAGAGACAGAGACAGAGACAGAGACAGAGACAGAGACAGAGACAGAGACAGAGACAGAGACAGAGACAGAGACCGATACAGAAGCAGAGACAGCGACAGAGACACAGACAGAGACAGAGACAGAGACAGAGAGAGAGACAGAGACAGAGAGAGAGACAGAGACAGAGACAGAGGCAGAGACAGAGACAGAGACAGAGACAGAGACCGATACAGAAGCAGAGACAGCGACAGAGACACAGACAGAGACAGAGACAGAGACAGAGAGAGAGACAGAGACAGAGAGAGAGACAGAGACAGAGACAGAGGCAGAGGCGGAAACAGAGACGGGAACAGAGGCAGAGACAGAGATAGGGACAGAGACAGAGACAGAGACAGGGACAGAGACAGAGACAGAGACAGAGACAGAGACAGAGACAGAGACAGAGACAGAGACAGAGACAGAGACAGAGACAGAGACAGAGACAGAGACAGAGACAGAGACAGAGACAGAGACAGAGACAGAGACAGAGACCGATACAGAAGCAGAGACAGCGACAGAGACACAGACAGAGACAGAGACAGAGACAGAGAGAGAGACAGAGACAGAGAGAGAGACAGAGACAGAGACAGAGGCAGAGACAGAGACAGAGGCAGAGACAGAGACTGACACAGAGACAGAGACAGAGACAGAGACAGAGACAGAGACAGAGACAGAGACAGAGACTGAGACTGAGACAGAGATGGAGACTGAGACAGAGACAGAGTCACAGACACAGACAGAGACGGAGACAGAGTCACAGACACAGACAGAGACAGAGACAGAGACAGAGGTGCATGAGACAAAGACCGAGACAGAGGGGCAGGAGACATGGACGGAGGCAAAGACGGAGACAAAGACGTAGACAAAGACGGAGACAAAGGCGGAGGCAAAGACGGAGACAAAGACGGAGACAAAGATGGATACACAGACGGATACAAATACGGAGACAAAGGCAGGCACAAAGACGCAGACAAAGACAAAGACAAAGACGGAGACAGAGTTTAATACAGAGACAGAGACAGAGACACAGACAGAGACAGAGACAGAGACAGAGACAGAAACACAGGTGCATGAGACAAAGACCGAGACAGAGGGGCAGGAGACATGGACGGAGACATAGACGGAGGCAAAGACGGTGACAAAGACAGAGATATAGACAGAGACAGAGACAGAAACAGAGACAGAGACAGAGACAGAAACAGAGACAGAGGCAGAGACAGAGACAGAGACAGAGACCGATGGAGAGGCAGAGACAGAGACAGAGACACAGACAGGGACAGAGAGAGACGCGCATGAGACAAAGACCGAGACAGAGGGGCAGGAGACACTGACTGAGACAAAGACGTAGACAAAGACGGTGACAAAGGCGGAGACAAAGACGGAGACGAAGAGGAAGACGAGGACGGAGACAAAGACGGCGACAAAGACAGAGATATAGACAGAGACAGAGATAGGGACAGAGACAGAGACAGAGACAGGGACAGAGACAGAGACAGAGACAGAGACAGAGACAGAGACAGAGACAGAGACAGAGACAGAGACAGAGACAGAGACAGAGACAGAGACAGAGACAGAGACAGAGACAGAGACAGAGACAGAGACCGATACAGAAGCAGAGACAGCGACAGAGACACAGACAGAGACAGAGACAGAGACAGAGAGAGAGACAGAGACAGAGAGAGAGACAGAGACAGAGACAGAGGCAGAGACAGAGACAGAGGCAGAGACAGAGACTGACACAGAGACAGAGACAGAGACAGAGACAGAGACAGAGACAGAGACAGAGACAGAGACTGAGACTGAGACAGAGATGGAGACTGAGACAGAGACAGAGTCACAGACACAGACAGAGACGGAGACAGAGTCACAGACACAGACAGAGACAGAGACAGAGACAGAGGTGCATGAGACAAAGACCGAGACAGAGGGGCAGGAGACATGGACGGAGGCAAAGACGGAGACAAAGACGTAGACAAAGACGGAGACAAAGGCGGAGGCAAAGACGGAGACAAAGACGGAGACAAAGATGGATACACAGACGGATACAAATACGGAGACAAAGGCAGGCACAAAGACGCAGACAAAGACAAAGACAAAGACGGAGACAGAGTTTAATACAGAGACAGAGACAGAGACACAGACAGAGACAGAGACAGAGACAGAGACAGAAACACAGGTGCATGAGACAAAGACCGAGACAGAGGGGCAGGAGACATGGACGGAGACATAGACGGAGGCAAAGACGGTGACAAAGACAGAGATATAGACAGAGACAGAGACAGAAACAGAGACAGAGACAGAGACAGAAACAGAGACAGAGGCAGAGACAGAGACAGAGACAGAGACCGATGGAGAGGCAGAGACAGAGACAGAGACACAGACAGGGACAGAGAGAGACGCGCATGAGACAAAGACCGAGACAGAGGGGCAGGAGACACTGACTGAGACAAAGACGTAGACAAAGACGGTGACAAAGGCGGAGACAAAGACGGAGACGAAGAGGAAGACGAGGACGGAGACAAAGACGGCGACAAAGACAGAGATATAGACAGAGACAGAGACAGAAACAGAGACAGAGACAGAGACAGAAACAGAGACAGAGGCAGAGACAGAGACAGAGACAGAGACCGATACAGAGGCAGAGACAGAGACAGAGACAGAGACCGATACAGAGGCAGAGACAGAGACAGAGACACAGACAGAGACAGAGATAGACGCGCATGAGACAAAGACCGAGACAGAGGGGCAGGAGACACGGACTGAGACAAGGCGTAGACAAAGACGGTGACAAAGACGGAGACAAAGACGGAGACGAAGAGGAAGACGAGGACGGAGACAAAGACGGTGACAAAGACAGAGACACAGGCAGAGACAGAGACAGAGACAGAGACAGAGACAGAGACAGAGACAGAGACAGAGACAGAGACAGAGACAGAGACAGAGACAGAGACAGAGACAGAGACAGAGACAGAGACAGAGACAGAGACAGAGACAGAGACAGAGACAGAGACAGAGACAGAGACAGAGACAGAGACAGAGACAGAGACAGAGACCGATACAGAAGCAGAGACAGCGACAGAGACACAGACAGAGACAGAGACAGAGACAGAGAGAGAGACAGAGACAGAGAGAGAGACAGAGACAGAGACAGAGGCAGAGACAGAGACAGAGACAGAGACAGAGACCGATACAGAAGCAGAGACAGCGACAGAGACACAGACAGAGACAGAGACAGAGACAGAGAGAGAGACAGAGACAGAGACAGAGACAGAGACAGAGACAGAGACAGAGACAGAGACAGAGACAGAGACAGAGACAGAGACAGAGACAGAGACAGAGACCGATACAGAGGCAGATACAGCGACAGAGACACAGACAGGGACAGAGACAGAGACAGAGACAGAGACAGAGACAGAGACAGAGACAGAGACCGAGACAGAGACAGAGACAGAGACAGAGACAGAGACAGAGACAGAGACAGAGAAAAAGGCAGAGACGAAGAGGAAGACGACGACGGAGACAAAGACGGAGACAAAGACGGAGACAAAGACGGAGACAAAGGTGGCGACAAAGACAGAGACAGAGACAGAGACAGAGACAGAGACAGAGACAGAGACAGAGACAAAGACAGAGACAGAGACAGAGACAGAGACAGAGACAGAGACAGAGACAGAGACAGAGACAGAGGCAGAGACAGGGACAGAGACAGAGATAGAGACAGAGATAGAGGCAAAGGCGGAGACAAAGACGGAGATAAAAACAGAGACAAGTAGGAAGACAAAGACGGTGACAAAGACGGAGACGAAGGGGAAGACGACAACGGAGACAAAGGCGGAGACAAAGACGGTGACAAAGGCGGAGACAAAGACGGTGACAAAGACGGAGACGAAGAGGAAGACGACGACGGAGACAAAGACGGAGACAATGACGGAGACAAAGACGGAGACACAGACGGAGACAAAGGTGGCGACAAAGACAGAGACAGAGACAGAGACAGAGGCAGAGACAGAGGCAGAGACAGGGACAGAGACAGAGATAGAGACAGGGATAGAGGCAAAGGCCGAGACAAAGACGGAGATAAAAACAGAGACAAGTAGGAAGACAAAGACGGTGACAAAGACGGAGACGAAGAGGAAGACGACGACGGAGACAAAGACAGAGACAAAGACGGAGACAAAGACGGTGACAAAGACGGAGACGAAGGGGAAGACGACAACGGAGACAAAGATGGAGACAAAGACAGAGACAGAGACAGAGGCAGAGGTGGAGACAGAGACGGGAACAGAGACAGAGACATAGATAGGGACAGAGACAGAGGCAGAGACAGAAACAGAAACAGAGGCAGAGACAGAGACTGACACAGAGACAGAGACAGAGACAGAGACAGAGACAGAGACAGAGACAGAGACAGATACTGAGACAGAGACAGAGATGGAGACTGAGACAGAGACAGAGACTTATACAGAGACAGAGACAGAGACAGAGAGAGAGACAGAGACAGAGACAGAGACAGAGACAGAGACAGAGACAGAGACAGAGACAGAGACAGAGACCGATACAGAAGCAGAGACAGCGCCAGAGACACAGACAGAGACAGAGACAGAGACAGAGACAGAGACAGAGACAGAGACAGAGACCGATACAGAGGCAGAGACAGGGACAGAGACACAGACAAGGACAGAGACAGAGACAGAGACAGAGACAGAGACAGAGACAGAGACAGAGACAGAGACAGAGACAGAGACGGAGGCAGAGACAGAGACAGAGACAGAGATAGAGACAAAGACGGAGACAAAGGCACAGACAGAGACAGAGAGAGACGCGCATGAGACAAAGACCGAGACAGAGGGGCAGGAGACACTGACTGAGACAAAGACGTAGACAAAGACGGTGACAAAGACGGAGACAAAGACGGAGACGAAGAGGAAGACGAGGACGGAGACAAAGACGGTGACAAAGACAGAGATATAGACAGAGACAGAGACAGAAACAGAGACAGAGACAGAGACAGAAACAGAGACAGAGGCAGAGACAGAGACAGAGACAGAGTCCGATACAGAGGCAGAGACAGAGACAGAGACACAGACAGAGACAGAGAGAGACGCGCATGAGACAAAGACCGAGACAGAGGGGCAGGAGACACGGACTGAGACAAGGACGTAGACAAAGACGGTGACAAAGACGGAGACAAAGACGGAGACGAAGAGGAAGACGAGGACGGAGACAAAGACGGTGACAAAGACAGAGACAGAGACAGAGACAGAGACAGAGACAGAGACAGAGACAGAGACAGAGACAGAGACAGAGACAGAGACAGAGACAGAGACGGAGACAGAGACAGAGAGACAGAGACAGAGACAGAGACAGAGACAGAGACAGAGACAGAGACGGAGACAGAGACAGAGACAGAGACAGAGATAGAGACAAAGACGGAGACAAAAACAGAGACAAAAACAGAGACAAGTAGGAAGACAAAGACGGAGACAAAGACGGAGACAAAGACGGAGACAAAAACAGAGACAAGTAGGAAGATAAATACGGAGACAAAGACAGAGACAAAGACGGAGACAGAGTCCGATACGGAGACAGAGACAGAGTCACATACACAGACAGAGACAGAGACAGAGACAGAGACAGAGGTGCATGAGACAAAGACCGACACAGAGGGGCAGGAGACATGGACGGAGGCAAAGACGGAGACAAAGACGTAGACATAGACGGAGACAAAGACGGAGGCAAAGACGGAGACAAAGACGGAGACAAAGATGGATACACAGACGGATACAAATACGGAGACAAAGGCAGGCGCAAAGACGGAGACAAAGACAAAGACAAAGACGGAGACAGAGTTTAATACAGAGACAGAGACAGAGACACAGACAGAGACAGAGACAGAGACAGAGACAGAGACAGAGACAGAGACCGATACAGAGGCAGAGACAGGGACAGAGACACAGACAAGGACAGAGACAGAGACAGAGACAGAGACAGAGACAGAGACAGAGACAGAGACAGAGACAGAGACAGAGACGGAGGCAGAGACAGAGACAGAGACAGAGATAGAGACAAAGACGGAGACAAAGGCACAGACAGAGACAGAGAGAGACGCGCATGAGACAAAGACCGAGACAGAGGGGCAGGAGACACTGACTGAGACAAAGACGTAGACAAAGACGGTGACAAAGACGGAGACAAAGACGGAGACGAAGAGGAAGACGAGGACGGAGACAAAGACGGTGACAAAGACAGAGATATAGACAGAGACAGAGACAGAAACAGAGACAGAGACAGAGACAGAAACAGAGACAGAGGCAGAGACAGAGACAGAGACAGAGTCCGATACAGAGGCAGAGACAGAGACAGAGACACAGACAGAGACAGAGAGAGACGCGCATGAGACAAAGACCGAGACAGAGGGGCAGGAGACACGGACTGAGACAAGGACGTAGACAAAGACGGTGACAAAGACGGAGACAAAGACGGAGACGAAGAGGAAGACGAGGACGGAGACAAAGACGGTGACAAAGACAGAGACAGAGACAGAGACAGAGACAGAGACAGAGACAGAGACAGAGACAGAGACAGAGACAGAGACAGAGACAGAGACAGAGACAGAGACAGAGACGGAGACAGAGACAGAGACAGAGACAGAGACAGAGACAGAGACAGAGACAGAGACAGAGACGGAGACAGAGACAGAGACAGAGACAGAGATAGAGACAAAGACGGAGACAAAAACAGAGACAAAAACAGAGACAAGTAGGAAGACAAAGACGGAGACAAAGACGGAGACAAAGACGGAGACAAAAACAGAGACAAGTAGGAAGATAAATACGGAGACAAAGACAGAGACAAAGACGGAGACAGAGTCCGATACGGAGACAGAGACAGAGTCACATACACAGACAGAGACAGAGACAGAGACAGAGACAGAGGTGCATGAGACAAAGACCGACACAGAGGGGCAGGAGACATGGACGGAGGCAAAGACGGAGACAAAGACGTAGACAAAGACGGAGACAAAGACGGAGGCAAAGACGGAGACAAAGACGGAGACAAAGATGGATACACAGACGGATACAAATACGGAGACAAAGGCAGGCGCAAAGACGGAGACAAAGACAAAGACAAAGACGGAGACAGAGTTTAATACAGAGACAGAGACAGAGACACAGACAGAGACAGAGACAGAGACAGAGACAGAGACAGAAACACAGGTGCATGAGACAAAGACCGAGACAGAGGGGCAGGAGACATGGACGGAGACATAGACGGAGACAAAGACGGTGGCAAAGACGGAGACGAAGAGCAAGGCGACGACGGAGACAATGGCGCAGACAAAGACGGAGACACAGTAGGAGACAAAGACGGTGACAAAGACGGAGACGAAGGGGAAGACGACAACGGGGACAAAGACGGGGACAAAGACGGAGACAAAGACGTAGACAAAGACGGAGGCAAAGACGGAGACAAAGACGGTGACAAAGACGGAGACAAAGGCGGAGACGAAGAGGAAGACGAGGACGGAGACAAAGACGGTGACAAAGACAGAGATATAGACAGAGACAGAGACAGAAACAGAGACAGAGACAGAGACAGAAACAGAGACAGAGGCAGAGACAGAGACAGAGACAGAGACCGATACAGAGGCAGAGACAGAGACAGAGACAGAGACCGATACAGAGGCAGAGACAGAGACAGGGACACAGACAGAGACAGAGAGAGACGCGCATGAGACAAAGACCGAGACAGAGGGGCAGGAGACACGGACTGAGACAAAGACGTAGACAAAGACGGTGACAAAGACGGAGACAAAGACGGAGACGAAGAGGAAGACGAGGACGGAGACAAAGACGGTGACAAAGACAGAGACATAGACAGAGACAGAGACAGAGACAGAGACAGAGACAAAGACAGGGACAGAGACAGAGACAGAGACAGAGACAGAGACAGAGACAGAGACAGAGACAGAGACAGAGACAGAGACAGAGACAGAGACAGAGACCGATACAGAAGCAGAGACAGCGACAGAGACACAGACAGAGACAGAGACAGAGACAGAGAGAGAGACAGAGACAGAGAGAGAGACAGAGACAGAGAGAGAGACAGAGACAGAGACAGAGGCAGAGGCGGAGACAGAGACGGGAACAGAGGCAGAGACAGAGATAGGGACAGAGACAGAGACAGAGACAGGGACAGAGACAGAGACAGAGACAGAGACAGAGACAGAGACTGAGACAGACACAGAGACAGAGACAGAGACAGAGACAGAGACAGAGACAGAGACAGAGACAGAGACAGAGACAGAGACAGAGACAGAGACAGAGACAGAGACAGAGACAGAGACAGAGACAGAGACAGAGACAGAGACAGAGACAGAGACAGAGACAGAGACAGAGACGGAGACAGAGACAGAGACAGAGACAGAGACAGAGACAGAGACAGAGACAGAGGTGCATGAGACAAAGACCGAGACAGAGGGGCAGGAGACATGGACGGAGGCAAAGACGGAGACAAAGACGTAGACAAAGACGGAGACAAAGACGGAGGCAAAGACGGAGACAAAGACGGAGACAAAGATGGATACACAGACGGATACAAATACGGAGACAAAGGCAGGCACAAAGACGGAGACAAAGACAAAGACAAAGACGGAGACAGAGTTTAATACAGAGACAGAGACAGAGACACAGACAGAGACAGAGACAGAGACAGAAACACAGGTGCATGAGACAAAGACCGAGACAGAGGGGCAGGAGACATCGACGGAGACATAGACGGAGACAAAGACGGTGGCAAAGACGGAGACGAAGAGGAAGGCGACGACGGAGACAATGGCGGAGACAAAGACGGAGACACAGACGGAGACAAAGACGGTGACAAAGACGGATACGAAGGGGAAGACGACAACGGAGACAAAGACGGAGACAAAGACGAAGACACAGACGGAGACAAAGATGGAGACAAAGACAGAGACAGAGACAGAGGCAGAGGAGGAGACAGAGACAGAGACAGAGACAGGGACAGAGGCAGAGAAAGAGACAGAGACAGACACAAAGACAGAGACAGTGACAGAGACAGAGTCAGAGACAGAGGCAGAGACAGAGACAGAGACAGAGACAGAGACAGAGACAGAGACAGAGACAGAGACAAAGACAGAGACAGAGACAGAGACAGAGGCAAAGATAGAGGCAAAGGCGGAGACAAAGACGGAGATAAAAACAGAGACAAGTAGGAAGACAAAGACGGTGACAAAGACGGAGACGAAGAGGAAGGCAACGACGGAGACAAAGACAGAGACAAAGACGGAGACACAGACGGAGACAAAGATGGAGACAGAGACAGGGACAGTGACAGAGACAGAGACACAGAGACAGAGACACAGAGACAGAGACACAGAGACAGAGACAGAGACAGAGACAGAGACAGAGGCAGAGACAGAGACAGAGACAGAGACAGAGACAGAGACAGAGACAGAGACAGAGGCAGAGACAGAGACAGAGACATAGGCAGAGACAGGGATGGAGACGGAGGCGGAGACAGAGACAGAGACAGGGTCAGAGACAGAGGCAGAGACAGAGACGGAGACAGAGAAATGGACACTAAGACAGACACAGAAGCAGTGACAGAGACAGAGACGGAGGCAGGGACAGAGATAGAGACAGAGGCAGAGACAGAGACAGAGACAGAGACACAGAGACAGAGGCACAGAGACAGAGACACAGAGCCACAGACACCGGGACAGATACACAGAGACAGGGGCACAGAGACAGACACAGAGACGGAGACAGAGACAGAGACGGAGGCAGACACTGAGACAGAGAGAGAGACAGAGACAGAGACAGAGACAGAGACAGAGACAGAGACAGAGACAGAGACGGAGACAGAGACAGAGATAGAGACAGAGACAGAGACAGCGAAAGAGACAGAGACAGAGACAGAGACAGCGACAGAGACAGAGACAGAGACACAGAGACACAGATACATAGGCACAGGGACATAGACACAGAGACAGATTCACAGAGGCAGAGACATAGGGACCGAGACATGGAGACATAGGCACAGAACCGGAGACAGAGGCAGAGGCAGAGACAGAGACAGCGACAGAGACAGAGACAGAGACACAGACAGAGACAGAGACAGAGACAGAGACACAGATTCACGGAGACAGTTTCACAGAGACAGTGACGCAGGGAGAGAGAAACAGGGACAGAGAGACAGAGACATATGCACAGAGACAGAGACACACATACAGAGACAGACTCACGCGCACAGATTCACAGAGACAGAGACAAAGAGATAGAGACAGAGACAGAGACAGAGACAGAGACAGAGACGGAGACAGAGACAGAGACAGAGACAGAGATAGAGACCGAGACTTAGACAGCGACAGAGACAGAGACAGAGACACAGAGACAAAGAAACAGAGGCAGAGACACAGATACATAGGCACAGGGACATAGACACAGAGACAGATTCACAGAGACAGAGACATAGGGACCGAGACATGGAGACATAGGCACAGAACCGGAGACAGAGGCAGAGGCAGAGACAGAGACAGCGACAGAGACAGAGACAGAGACACAGACAGAGACAGAGACAGAGACAGAGACAGAGACAGAGACAGAGACAGAGACACAGATTCACGGAGACAGTTTCACAGAGACAGAGACGCAGGGAGAGAGAAACAGGGACAGAGAGACAGAGACATATGCACAGAGACAGAGACACACATACAGAGACAGACTCACGCACACAGATTCACAGAGACAGAGACAAAGAGATAGAGACAGAGACAGAGACAGAGACAGAGACAGAGACGGAGACAGAGACAGAGACAGAGACAGAGACAGAGATAGAGACCGAGACTTAGACAGCGACAGAGACAGAGACAGAGACACAGAGACAAAGAAACAGAGGCAGAGACACAGATACATAGGCACAGGGACATAGACACAGAGACAGATTCACAGAGACAGAGACATAGGGACCGAGACATGGAGACATAGGCACAGAACCGGTGACAGAGGCAGAGGCAGAGACAGAGACAGAGACAGAGACCGAGACAGAGACAGAGACACAGAGGCAGAGGCAGAGACAGAGACAGAGACAGAGACAGAGACAGAGGTAGAGACAGAGACAGAGACACAGACAGAGACACAGACAGAGACAGAGGCACAGATCCACGGAAACAGTTTCACAGAGACAGAGACGCAGGGAGAGAGAAACAGGGACAGAGACACAGAGACATAGGCACAGAGACAGAGACACGCATACAGAGACAGACTCACACACACAGATACTCAGAGACAGAGACAAAGAGACAGAGACGCAGAGACCGATACACAGAGACAGAGACGCAGAGACAGAGACACAGATACAGAGACACAGAGACAGAGACAGAGACACAGAGGCAGAGGCAGAGACTGAGACAGAGACAGAGACAGAGACAGAGACAGAGACAGAGACAGAGACAGAGACACAGACAGAGACAGAGAAAGAGACAGAGACAGAGACACAGATTCACGGAGACAGTTTCAAAGAGACAGAGACGCAGGGAGAGAGAAACAGGGACAGAGACACAGAGACATAGGCACAGAGACAGAGACACACATACAGAGACAGACTCACACACACAGATTCACAGAGACAGAGACAAAGAGACAGAGACTCATAGACAGAGACACAGAGACCGATACACAGAGACGGAGACACAGAGACAGGGACACAGAGAGAGAGACACAGAGACGGAGACACAGAGGCGGAGACACAGAGACAGAGACACAGAGACAGGGACACAGAGACAGAGACACAGAGACAGAGACACAGAGACAGAGACACAGAGACAGAGACACAGAGACAGAGACACAGAGACAGAAACACAGAGCCACAGACACAGGGACAGATACACAGAGACAGGGGCACAGAGACAGACACAGAGACGGAGACAGAGACAGAGACGGTGACAGACACTGAGACAGCGACAGAGACAGAGACAGAGGCAGAGACAGAGACAGAGACAGTGACAGAGACAGAGACAGAGACAGAGACAGGGGCAGAGACAGAGACATAGGCAGAGACAGGGAAGGAGACGGAGGCGGAGACGGAGACAGAGACAGGGTCAGAGACGGAGGCAGAGACAGAGACGGAGACAGAGACATGGACACTAAGACAGACACAGAAGCAGAGACAGAGACAGAGACGGAGGCAGAGACAGAGGCAGAGACAGAGACAGAGACAGAGACGGAGGCAGAGACAGAGATAGAGACAGAGGCAGAGACAGAGACAGAGACAGAGACACAGAGACAGAGACACAGAGACAGAGACACAGAGACAGAGACACAGAGACAGAGACACAGAGACAGAGACACAGAGACAGAGATACAGAGACAGACACAGAGACGGAGACAGAGACAGAGACGGAGACAGACACTGAGACAGAGAGAGAGACAGAGGCAGAGAGAGAGACAGAGACAGAGACAGAGACAGAGGCAGAGACAGAGACAGAGACGGAGACAGAGACAGAGATAGAGACAGAGACAGAGACAGCGACAGAGACAGAGACAGAGACAGAGACGGAGACACAGAGACACAGATACATAGGCATAGGGACATAGACACAGAGACAGATTCACAGAGACAGAGACATAGGGACCGAGACATGGAGACATAGGCACAGAACCGGAGACAGAGGCAGAGGCAGAGACAGAGAGAGCGACAGAGACAAAGCCAGAGACACAGACAGAGACAGAGACAGGGACACAGATTCACGGAGACAGTTTCACAGAGACAGAGACGCAGGGAGAGAGAAACAGGGACAGAGAGACAGAGACATATGCACAGAGACAGAGACACACATACAGAGACAGACTCACACACACAGATTCACAGAGACAGAGACACAGAGACAGAGACACAGAGACAGAGACACAGAGACAGAGACACAGAGACAGAGACACAGAGACAGAGACACAGAGACAGAGACACAGAGACAGAGACACAGAGACAGAGACACGGGGACGGAGATAAGGAGACAGAGACACAGAGACAGAGACACAGAGACAGAGACTCAGAGACAGAGACACAGAGACAGAGACAGAGACACAGAGACAGAGACACAGAGACAGAGACACAGAGACAGAGACAGAGAGACAGAGACACAGAGACAGAGACACAGAAACAGAGACACAGAGACAGAGACACAGAGACAGAGACACAGAGACAGAGATACAGAGACAGACACAGAGACGGAGACAGAGACAGAGACGGAGACAGACACTGAGACAGAGAGAGAGACAGAGACAGAGACAGAGACAGAGACAGAGACAGAGACAGAGACACAGATTCACGGAGACAGTTTCACAGAGACAGAGACGCAGGGAGAGAGAAACAGGGACAGAGAGACAGAGACATATGCTCAGAGACAGAGACACACATACAGAGACAGACTCACACACACAGATTCACAGAGACAGAGACACAGAGACAGAGACACAGAGACAGAGACAGAGACACAGAGACAGAGACAGAGACACAGAGACAGAGACACAGAGACAGAGACACAGAGACAGAGACACAGAGACAGAAGCACAGAGACAGAGACACAGAGACAGAGACACAGAGACAGAGACACAGAGACAGAGACACAGAGACAGAGACACAGAGACAGAGACACAGAGACAGAGACGCAGAGACAGAGACACAGGGACAGAGATAAAGAGACAGAGACACAGAGACAGAGACACAGAGACAGAGACACAGAGACAGAGACACAGAGACAGAGACACAGAGACAGAGACACAGAGACAGAGACACAGAGACAGAGACACAGAGACAGAGACACAGAGACAGAGACACAGAGACAGAGACACAGAGACAGAGACACAGAGACAGAGACACAGAGACAGAGACACAGAGACAGAGACACAGAGACAGAGACACAGAGACAGAGACGCAGAGACAGAGACACAGAGACAGAGACACAGAGACAGAAGCACAGAGACAGAAGCACAGAGACAGAGACACAGAGACAGAGACACAGAGACAGAGACACAGGGACAGAGATAAAGAGACAGAGACACAGAGACAGAGACACAGAGACAGAGACACAGAGACAGAGACACAGAGACAGAGACACAGAGACAGAGACACAGAGACAGAGACGCAGAGACAGAGACACAGAGACAGAGACACAGAGACAGAGACACAGAGACAGAGACACAGAGACAGAGACGCAGAGACAGAGACACAGAGACAGAGTCACAGAGACAGAGTCACAGAGACAGAGACACAGAGACAGAGACACAGAGACAGAGACACAGAGACAGAGACACAGAGACAGAGACACAGAGACAGAGACACAGAGACAGAGACACAGAGACAGAGACACAGAGACAGAGACACAGCGACAGAGACACAGAGACGGAGACACAGAGGCGGAGACACAGAGACAGAGACACAGAGACAGAGACGCAGAGACAGAGACACAGAGACAGAAGCACAGAGACAGAAGCACAGAGGCAGAGACACAGAGACAGAGACACAGAGACAGAGACACAGGGACAGAGATAAAGAGACAGAGACACAGAGACGGAGACACAGAGACAGAGACACAGAGACAGAGACACAGAGACAGAGACACAGAGAGAGAGACACAGAGACAGAGACAGAGGCAGAGACAGAGGCAGAGACAGAGACAGAGACAGAGACAGAGACAGAGACAGAGACAGAGGCAGAGAGAGAGACAGAGACATAGGCAGAGACAGGGATGGAGACGGAGGCGGAGACAGAAACAGAGACAGGGTCAGAGACAGAGGCAGAGACAGAGACGGATACAGAGACATGGACACTAAGACAGACACAGAAGCAGTGACAGAGACGGAGACGGAGGCAGGGACAGAGATAGAGACAGAGGCAGAGACAGAGACAGGGACAGAGACAGAGACAGAGACACAGAGACAGAGACACAGAGACAGAGACACAGAGACAGAGACACAGAGACAGAGACACAGAGACAGAGACACAGAGACAGAGACGCAGAGACAGAGACGCAGAGACAGAGACACAGAGACAGAGACACAGAGACAGAGACACAGAGACAGAGACACAGAGACAGAGATAAAGAGACACAGACAAAGAGACAGAGACACAGAGACAGAGACACAGAGACAGAGACACAGGGACAGAGATAAAGAGACAGAGACACAGAGACAGATACACAGAGACAGAGACTCAGAGACAGAGACACAGAGACAGAGACAGAGACACAGAGACAGAGACACAGAGACAGAGACACAGAGACAGAGACGCAGAGACAGAGACACAGAGACAGAGACACAGAGACAGAAGCACAGAGACAGAAACACAGAGACAGAGACACAGAGACAGAGATAAAGAGACAGAGACACAGAGACAGAGACACAGAGACAGAGACACAGAGACTGAGACACAGAGACAGAGACTCAGAGACAGAGACACAGAGACAGAGACACAGAGACAGAGACACAGAGACAGAGACAGAGGCAGAGACAGAGGCAGAGACAGAGACAGAGACAGAGACAGAGACAGAGACAGAGACAGAGGCAGAGACAGGGACAGAGACATAGGCAGAGACAGGGATGGAGACGGAAGCGGAGACAGAAACAGAGACAGGGTCAGAGACAGAGGCAGAGACAGAGACGGAGACAGAGACATGGACACTAAGACAGACACAGAAGCAGTGACAGAGACGGAGACGGAGGCAAGGACAGAGATAGAGACAGAGGCAGAGACAGAGACAGAGACAGAGACAGAGACACAGAGACAGAGACACAGAGACAGAGACACAGAGACAGAGACACAGAGACAGAGACACAGAGACAGAGACACAGAGCCACAGACACAGGGACAGATACACAGAGACAGGGGCACAGAGACAGACACAGAGACGGAGACAGAGACAGAGACGGAGACAGACACTGAGACAGAGAGAGAGACAGAGACAGAGACAGAGACAGAGACAGAGACGGAGACAGAGACAGAGATAGAGACAGAGACAGACACAGCGACAGAGACAGAGACAGAGACAGAGACAGAGACAGAGACAGAGACAGAGACAGAGACACAGACAGAGACAGAGACAGAGACAGAGACAGAGACGCAGAGACACAGATACATAGGCACAGGGACATAGACACAGAGACAGATTCACAGAGACAGAGACATAGGGACCGAGACATGGAGACATAGGCACAGAACCGTAGACGGAGGCAGAGGCAGAGACAGCGACAGAGACAGGGACAGAGGCAGAGACAGAGACAGAGACAGAGACAGAGACAGAGACGGAGACAGAGACAGAGATAGAGGCAGAGACAGAGACAGCGACAGAGACAGAGACAGAGACAGAGACAGAGACAGAGACAGAGACGCAGAGACAAAGAAACAGAGACAGAGACACAGATACATAGGCACAGGGACATAGACACAGAGACAGATTCACAGAGACAGAGACATAGGGACCGAGACATGGAGACATAGGCACAGAACCGGAGACAGAGACAGAGACAGAGACAGAGACAGAGACAGAGGCAGAGACAGAGACAGAGACAGAGACAGAGACGGAGGCAGAGACAGAGACAGAGACAGAGGCAGAGACAGAGACAGAGACACAGAGACAGAGACACAGAGACAGAGACACAGAGACAGAGACACAGAGACAGAGACACAGAGACAGCGACAGAGACAGGGACAGAGGCAGAGACAGAGACAGAGACAGAGACAGAGACAGAGACAGAGACGGAGACAGAGACAGAGATAGAGACAGAGACAGAGATAGCCACAGAGACAGAGACAGAGACAGAGACAGAGACGCAGAGACAAAGAAACAGAGACAGAGACACAGATACATAGGCACAGGGACATAGACACAGAGACAGATTCACAGAGACAGAGACATAGGGACCGAGACATGGAGACATAGGCACAGAACCGGAGACAGAGACAGAGACAGAGACAGAGACAGAGACAGAGACAGAGACAGAGACAGAGACAGAGACGGAGGCAGAGACAGAGACAGAGACAGAGGCAGAGACAGAGACAGAGACAGAGACAGAGACAGAGACAGAGACAGAGGCAGAGACAGAGACATAGGCAGAGACAGGGACGGAGACGGAGGCGGAGACAGAGACAGAGACAGGGTCAGAGACAGAGGCAGAGAGAGAGACGGAGACAGAGACATGGACACAAAGACAGACACAGAGGCAGAGACAGAGACAGAGACGGAGGCAGAGACAGAGATAGAGACAGAGGTAGAGACAGAGACAGAGACAGAGACAGAGACAGAGACAGAGACAGAGACAGAGACAAAGACAGGGACAGAGACAGAGACAGAGACAGAGACAGAGACAGAGACAGAGACAGAGACAGAGACAGAGATGGAGTCGGAGGCGGAGACAGAGACAGAGACAGAGACAGAGACAGAGACAGAGACAGAGACAGAGACCGAGACAGAGGCAGAGACAGAGACATAGGCAGAGACAGGGATGGAGACGGAGGCGGAGACAGAGACAGAGACAGAGACAGAGACAGAGACAGAGACAGAGACAGAGACAGAGACGCAGAGACAAAGAAACAGAGACAAAGAAACAGAGACAGAGACACAGATACATAGGCACAGGGACATAGACACAGAGACAGATTCACAGAGACAGAGACATAGGGACCGAGACATGGAGACATAGGCACAGAACCGGAGACAGAGACAGAGACAGAGACAGAGACAGAGACAGAGACAGAGCCAGAGACAGAGACAGATACAGAGACAGAGGCAGAGACAGAGACAGAGACAGAGGCAGAGACAGAGACAGAGACAGAGACAGAGACAGAGACAGAGACAGAGACAGAGGCAGAGACAGAGACATAGGCAGAGACAGGGATGGAGACGGAGGCGGAGACAGAGACAGAGACAGGGTCAGAGACAGAGGCAGAGACAGAGACGGAGACAGAGACATGGACACAAAGACAGACACAGAGGCAGAGACAGAGACAGAGACGGAGGCAGAGACAGAGATAGAGACAGAGATAGAGACAGAGACAGAGACAGAGACAGAGACAGAGACAGAGACAGAGACAGAGACAGAGACAGAGACAGAGACAGAGACAGAGACAGAGACAGAGATGGAGTCGAAGGCGGAGACAGATACAGAGACAGAGACAGAGACAGTGACAGAGACAGAGACAGAGACCGAGACAGAGGCAGAGACAGAGACATAGGCAGAGACAGGGATGGAGACGGAGGCGGAGACAGAGACAGAGACAGAGACAGAGACAGAGGCAGAGACAGAGACAGAGACAGAGACAGAGACAGAGGTGGAGTCGGAGGCGGAGACAGAGACCGAGACAGAGATAGAGACAG
Source organism: Megachile willughbiella (assembly GCA_945859595.2). Lineage (NCBI taxonomy): Eukaryota > Metazoa > Arthropoda > Insecta > Hymenoptera > Megachilidae > Megachile > Megachile willughbiella. The sequence goes on from CAMAOD020000232.1 coordinate 893,689, forward strand.
AGACAGAGACAGAGACAGAGGCAGAGCCAGAGACATAGGCAGAGACAGGGATGGAGACGGAGGCGGAGACAGAGACAGAGACAGGGTCAGAGACAGAGGCAGAGACAGAGACGGAGACAGAGACATGGACACTAAGACAGACACAGAGGCAGAGACGGACGCAGAGACAGCGATAGAGACAGAGGCAGAGACAGAGACAGAGACAGAGACATTGACAGAGACACAGACACAGAGACACAGAGACAGGGACACAGAGACAGAGACACAGAGACAGAGACACAGAGACAGAGACACAGAGACACAGACACAGGGACAGATACACAGAGACAGGGGCACAGAGACAGACACATAGACGGAGACAGAGACAGAGACGGAGACAGACACTGAGACAGAGACGGAGACAGAGACAGAGACCGAGACAGAGGCAGAGACAGAGACAGCGACAGAGACAAAGACAGAGACAGACACAGCGACAGAGACAGAGACAGAGACAGAGACAGAGACAGAGACAGAGACAGAGACAGAGACAGAGACAGAGACAGAGACGCAGAGACACAGATACATAGGCACAGGGACATAGACACAGAGACAGATTCACAGAGACAGAGACATAGGGACCGAGACATGGAGACATAGGCACAGAACCGTAGACGGAGGCAGAGGCAGAGACAGAGACAGCGACAGAGACAGAGACAGAGACAGAGACACAGACAGAGACAGAGACAGGGACAGAGACAGAGACACAGATTCACGGAGACAGTTTCACAGAGACAGAGACTCAGGGAGAGAGAAACAGGGTCAGAGAGACAGAGACATATGCACAGAGACAGAGACACACATACAGAGACAGACTCACACACACAGATTCACAGAGACAGAGACAAAGAGACAGAGACAGAGACAGAGACAGAGACAGAGACGGAGACAGAGACAGAGACAGAGACACAGATTCACGGAGACAGTTTCACAGAGACAGAGACGCAGAGACAGAGACACAGAGACAGAGACACAGAGACAGAGACACAGAGACAGAGACACAGAGACAGAGACACAGAGACAGAGACACAGAGACAGAGACACAGAGACAGAGACACAGAGACAGAGACACAGAGACAGAGACACAGAGACAGAGACACAGAGACAGAGACACAGAGACAGAGACACAGAGACAGAGACACAGAGACAGAGACACAGAGACAGAGACACAGAGACAGAGACACAGAGACAGAGACACAGAGACAGAGACACAGAGACAGAGACACAGAGACAGAGACACAGAGACAGAGACACAGAGACAGAGACACAGAGACAGAGACACAGAGACAGAGACACAGAGACAGAGACACAAAGACAGAGACACAGAGACAGAGACACAGAGACAGAGACACAGAGACAGAGACACAGAGACAGAGACACAGAGACAGAGACACAGAGACAGAGACACAGAGACAGAGACACAGAGACAGAGACAGAGACAGAGACGGAGACAGAGACAGAGACAGAGACAGAGACGCAGAGACACAGATACATAGGCACAGGGACATAGACACAGAGACATATTCACAGAGACAGAGACATAGGGACCGAGACATGGAGACATAGGCACAGAACCGGAGACAGAGGCAGAGGCAGAGACAGAGACAGCGACAGAGACAGAGACAGAGACACAGACAGAGACAGAGACAGGGGCAGAGACAGAGACACAGATTCACGGAGACAGTTTCACAGAGACAGAGACGCAGGGAGAGAGAAACAGGGACAGAGAGACAGAGACATATGCACAGAGACAGAGACACACATACAGAGACAGACTCACACACACAGATTCACAGAGACAGAGGCAAAGAGACAGAGACAGAGATAGAGACAGAGACAGAGACGGAGACAGAGACAGAGACAGAGGCACAGATCCACGGAGACAGTTTCACAGAGACAGAGACGCAGGGAGAGAGAAACAGGGACAGAGACACAGAGACATAGGCACAGAGACAGAGACACACATACAGAGACAGACTCACACACACAGATTCACAGAGACAGAGACAAAGAGACAGAGACGCATAGACAGAGACACAGAGACCGATACACAGAGACAGAGACACAGAGACAGGGACACAGAGACAGGGACACAGAGACAGAGACACAGAGACAGAGACACAGAGACAGAGACACAGAGACAGAGACACAGAGACGGAGACACAGAGACAGAGACACAGAGACAGAGATACAGAGACAGACACAGAGACGGAGACAGAGACAGAGACGAAGACAGACACTGAGACAGAGAGAGAGACAGAGACAGAGACAGAGACAGAGACAGAGACAGAGACAGAGACAGAGACAGAGACAGAGACAGAGACAGAGACAGAGACGGAGACAGAGACAGAGATAGAGACAGAGACAGAGACAGCGACAGAGACAGAGACAGAGACAGAGACGGAGACACAGAGACACAGATACATAGGCACAGGGACATAGACACAGAGACAGATTCACAGAGACAGAGACAAAGAGACAGTGATGCATAGACAGAGACACAGAGACCGATAGACAGAGACAGAGACACAGAGACAGGGACACAGAGACAGAGACACAGAGACAGAGACACAGAGACAGAGACACAGAGACAGAGACACACAGACAGAAACACAGAGACAGAGACACAGAGACAGAGACAGAGACAGAGACAGAGACAGAGACACAGATTCACGGAGACAGTTTCACAGAGACAGAGACGCAGGGAGAGAGAAACAGGGGCAGAGACACAGAGACATAGGCACAGAGACAGAGACACACAAACAGAGACAGACTCACACACACAGATTCACAGAGACAGAGACAAAGAGACAGAGACGCATAGACAGAGACGCAGAGACCGATACACAGAGACCGTTACACAGAGACAGAGACACAGAGACAGAGACACAGAGACAGAGACACAGATACAGAGACACAGAGACAGAGACACAGAGACAGAGACACAGAGACACAGAGGCAGAGACACAGAGACAGAGACACAGAGACAGAGACACAGAGACAGAGACACAGAGACAGAGACACAGAGACAGAGACACAGAGACAGCGACAGAGACAGGGACAGAGGCAGAGACAGAGACAGAGACAGAGACAGAGACGGAGACAGAGACAGAGATAGAGGCAGAGACAGAGACAGCGACAGAGACAGAGACTGAGACAGAGACAGAGACAGAGACGCAGAGACAAAGAAACAGAGACAGAGACACAGATACATAGGCACAGGGACATAGACACAGAGACAGATTCACAGAGACAGAGACATAGGGACCGAGACATGGAGACATAGGCACAGAACCGGAGACAGAGACAGAGACAGAGACAGAGACAGAGACAGAGACAGAGACAGAGACAGAGACAGAGACAGAGACGGAGGCAGAGACAGAGACAGAGACAGAGGCAGAGACAGAGACAGAGACACAGAGACAGAGACACAGAGACAGAGACACAGAGACAAAGACACAGAGACAGAGACACAGAGACAGCGACAGAGACAGGGACAGAGGCAGAGACAGAGACAGAGACAGAGACAGAGACAGAGACAGAGACGGAGACAGAGACAGAGATAGAGACAGAGACAGAGATAGCGACAGAGACAGAGACAGAGACAGAGACAGAGACAGAGACGCAGAGACAAAGAAACAGAGACAGAGACACAGATACATAGGCACAGGGACATAGACACAGAGACAGATTCACAGAGACAGAGACATAGGGACCGAGACATGGAGACATAGGCACAGAACCGGAGACAGAGACAGAGACAGAGACAGAGACAGAGACAGAGACAGAGACAGAGACAGAGACAGAGACGGAGGCAGAGACAGAGACCGAGACAGAGGCAGAGACAGAGACAGAGACAGAGACAGAGACAGAGACAGAGACAGAGACAGAGACAGAGGAAGAGACAGAGACATAGGCAGAGACAGGGACGGAGACGGAGGCGGAGACAGAGACAGAGACAGGGTCAGAGACAGAGGCAGAGACAGAGACGGAGACAGAGACATGGACACAAAGACAGACACAGAGGCAGAGAGAGAGACAGAGGCGGAGGCAGAGACAGAGATAGAGACAGAGGTAGAGACAGAGACAGAGACAGAGACAGAGACAGAGACAGAGACAGAGACAGAGACAGAGACAGAGACAGAGACAGAGACAGAGACAGAGACAAAGACAGGGACAGAGACAGAGACAGAGACAGAGACAGAGACAGAGACAGAGACAGAGACAGAGACAGAGACAGAGATGGAGTCGGAGGCGGAGACAGAGACAGAGACAGAGACAGAGACAGAGACAGAGACAGAGACAGAGACCGAGACAGAGGCAGAGACAGAGACATAGGCAGAGACAGGGATGGAGACGGAGGCGGAGACAGAGACAGAGACAGAGACAGAGACAGAGACAGAGACAGAGACAGAGACAGAGACAGAGACAGAGACAGAGACGCAGAGACAAAGAAACAGAGACAGAGACACAGATACATAGGCACAGGGACATAGACACAGAGACAGATTCACAGAGACAGAGACATAGGGACCGAGACATGGAGACATAGGCACAGAACCGGAGACAGAGACAGAGACAGAGACAGAGACAGAGACAGAGACAGAGACAGAGACAGAGACAGAGACAGAGACAGAGACAGAGGCAGAGACAGAGACAGAGACAGAGGCAGAGACAGAGACAGAGACAGAGACAGAGACAGAGACAGAGACAGAGGCAGAGACAGAGACATAGGCAGAGACAGGGATGGAGACGGAGGCGGAGACAGAGACAGAGACAGGGTCAGAGACAGAGGCAGAGACAGAGACGGAGACAGAGACATGGACACAAAGACAGACACAGAGGCAGAGACAGAGACAGAGACGGAGGCAGAGACAGAGATAGAGACAGAGGTAGAGACAGAGACAGAGACAGAGACAGAGACAGAGACAGAGACAGAGACAGAGACAGAGACAGAGATGGAGTCGAAGGCGGAGACAGATACAGAGACAGAGACAGAGACAGTGACAGAGACAGAGACAGAGACCGAGACAGAGGCAGAGACAGAGACATAGGCAGAGACAGGGATGGAGACGGAGGCGGAGACAGAGACAGAGACAGAGACAGAGACAGAGGCAGAGACAGAGACAGAGACAGAGACAGAGACAGAGGTGGAGTCGGAGGCGGAGACAGAGACCGAGACAGAGATAGAGACAGAGACAGAGACAGAGACAGAGGCAGAGACAGAGACATAGGCAGAGACAGGGATGGAGACGGAGGCGGAGACAGAGACAGAGACAGGGTCAGAGACAGAGGCAGAGACAGAGACGGAGACAGAGACATGGACACTAAGCCAGACACAGAGGCAGAGACGGACGCAGAGACAGCGATAGAGACAGAGGCAGAGACAAAGACAGAGACAGAGACATTGACAGAGACACAGACACAGAGACACAGAGACAGGGACACAGAGACAGAGACACAGAGACAGAGACACAGAGACAGAGACACAGAGACACAGACACAGGGACAGATACACAGAGACAGGGGCACAGAGACAGACACATAGACGGAGACAGAGACAGAGACGGAGACAGACACTGAGACAGAGACGGAGACAGAGACAGAGACCGAGACAGAGGCAGAGACAGAGATAGCGACAGAGACAAAGACAGAGACAGAGACAGAGACAGAGACAGAGACAGAGACAGAGACACAGAGACAAAGAAACAGAGACAGAGACACAGATACATAGGCACAGGGACATAGACACAGAGACAGATTCACAGAGACAGAGACATAGGGACCGAGACATGCAGACATAGGCACAGAACCGGAGACAGAGGCAGAGGCAGAGACAGAGACAGAGACAGAGACATAGACAGAGACAGAGACAGAGACAGAGACAGAGACGGAGACAGAGACAGAGACAGAGACAGAGACAGTGACAGAGACAGAGACAGACACAGAGACAGAGACAGAGACAGAGACAGAGACAGAGACAGAGACAGAGACAGAGACAGAGACAGAGACAGAGACAAAGACAGAGACAGAGACAGAGGCAGATATGGAGTCGGAGGCGGAGTCAGAGACAGAGACAGAGACAGAGACAGAGACAGAGACAGAGACAGAGACAGAGACAGAGGCAGAGACAGAGACATAGGCAGAGACAGGGATGGAGACGGAGGCGGAGACAGAGACAGAGACAGAGACGGAGACAGAGACAGAGATAGAGACAGAGACAGAGACAGCGACAGAGACAGAGACAGAGACAGAGACGCAGAGACAAAGAAACAGAGACAGAGACACAGATACATAGGCACAGGGACATAGACACAGAGACAGATTCACAGAGACAGAGACATAGGGACCGAGACATGGAGACATAGGCACAGAACCGGAGACAGAGACAGAGACAGAGACAGAGACAGAAACAGAGACAGAGACAGAGACAGAGACAGAGACAGAGACAGAGACAGAGGCCGAGACAGAGGCAAAGACAGAGACAGAGACAGAGGCAGAGACAGAGACAGAGACAGAGTCAGAGACAGAGACAGAGACAGAGGCAGAGACAGAGACATAGGCAGAGACAGGGATGGAGACGGAGGCGGAGACAGAGACAGAGACAGGGTCAGAGACAGAGGCAGAGACAGAGACGGAGACAGAGACATGGACACTAAGCCAGACACAGAGGCAGAGACGGACGCAGAGACAGCGATAGAGACAGAGGCAGAGACAGAGACAGAGACAGAGACAGAGACACAGAGACAAAGAAACAGAGACAGAGACACAGATACATAGGCACAGGGACATAGACACAGAGACAGATTCACAGAGACAGAGACATAGGGACCGAGACATGGAGACATAGGCACAGAACCGGAGACAGAGGCAGAGGCAGAGACAGAGACAGAGACAGAGACATAGACAGAGACAGAGACAGAGACAGAGACAGAGACGGAGACAGAGACAGAGACAGAGACAGAGACAGTGACAGAGACAGAGACAGACACAGAGACAGAGACAGAGACAGAGACAGAGACAGAGACAGAGACAGAGACAGAGACAGAGACAGAGACAGAGACAAAGACAGAGACAGAGACAGAGGCAGATATGGAGTCGGAGGCGGAGTCAGAGACAGAGACAGAGACAGAGACAGAGACAGAGACAGAGACAGAGACAGAGACAGAGACAGAGACAGAGACAGAGACAGAGACAGAGGCAGAGACAGAGACATAGGCAGAGACAGGGATGGAGACGGAGGCGGAGACAGAGACAGAGACAGAGACGGAGACAGAGACAGAGATAGAGACAGAGACAGAGACAGCGACAGAGACAGAGACAGAGACAGAGACGCAGAGACAAAGAAACAGAGACAGAGACACAGATACATAGGCACAGGGACATAGACACAGAGACAGATTCACAGAGACAGAGACATAGGGACCGAGACATGGAGACATAGGCACAGAACCGGAGACAGAGACAGAGACAGAGACAGAGACAGAGACAGAGACAGAGACAGAGACAGAGACAGAGACAGAGACAGAGGCAGAGACAGAGGCAGAGACAGAGACAGAGACAGAGGCAGAGACAGAGACAGAGACAGAGTCAGAGACAGAGACAGAGACAGAGGCAGAGACAGAGACATAGGCAGAGACAGGGATGGAGACGGAGGCGGAGACAGAGACAGAGACAGGGTCAGAGACAGAGGCAGAGACAGAGACGGAGACAGAGACATGGACACAAAGACAGACACAGAGGCAGAGACAAAGACAGAGACGGAGGCAGAGGCAGAGATAGAGACAGAGGTAGAGACAGAGACAGAGACAGAGACAGAGACAGAGACAGAGACAGAGACAGAGACAGAGACAGAGACAGAGACAGAGACAAAGACAGGGACAGAGACAGAGACAGAGACAGAGACAGAGACAGAGGCAGAGACAGAGACAGAGACAGAGACAGAGACAGAGATGGAGTCGGAGGCGGAGACAGAGACAGAGACAGAGACAGAGACAGAGACAGAGACAGAGACAGAGACAGAGACAGAGACCGAGACAGAGGCAGAGACAGAGACATAGGCAGAGACAGGGATGGAGACGGAGGCGGAGACAGAGACAGAGACAGAGACAGAGACAGAGGCAGAGACAGAGACAGAGACAGAGACAGAGACAGAGATGGAGTCGGAGGCGGAGACAGAGACAGAGACAGAGACAGAGACAGAGACAGAGACAGAGACAGAGGCAGAGACAGAGACATAGGCAGAGACAGGGATGGAGACGGAGGCGGAGACAGAGACAGAGACAGGGTCAGAGACAGAGGCAGAGACAGAGACGGAGACAGAGACATGGACACTAAGACAGACACAGAGGCAGAGACGGACGCAGAGACAGCGATAGAGACAGAGGCAGAGACAGAGACAGAGACAGAGACATTGACAGAGACACAGACACAGAGACACAGAGACAGGGACACAGAGACAGAGACACAGAGACAGAGACACAGAGACACAGACACAGGGACAGATACACAGAGACAGGGGCACAGAGACAGACACATAGACGGAGACAGAGACAGAGACGGAGACAGACACTGAGACAGAGACGGAGACAGAGACAGAGACGGAGACGGAGACAGAGATAGAGACAGAGACAGAGACAGCGACAGAGACAAAGACAGAGACAGAGACAGAGACAGAGACAGAGACACAGAGACAAAGAAACAGAGACAGAGACACAGATACATAGGCACAGGGACATAGACACAGAGACAGATTCACAGAGACAGAGACATAGGGACCGAGACATGGAGACATAGGCACAGAACCGGAGACAGAGGCAGAGGCAGAGACAGAGACAGAGACAGAGACAGAGACACAGACACGGACAGGGACAGAGACAGAGACAAAGACACAGATTCACGGAGACAGTTTCACAGAGACAGAGACGCAGGGAGAGAAACAGGGACAGAGACACAGAGACATAGGCACAGAGACAGAGACACATATACAGAGACAGACTCACACATACAGATTCACAGAGACAGAGACAAAGAGGCAGAGACGCATAGACAGAGACACAGAGACCGATACACAGAGACAGCGTCACAGAGACAAGGACACAGAGACAGGGGCACAGAGACAGAGACACAGAGACAGAGACACAGAGACAGGGACACAGAGACAGAAACACACAGACAGAGACACAGAGACAGAGGCACAGAGACAGAGACGCAGCGAACGAGACACAGAGACAGAGACACAGAGGCAGAGACACAGAGACAGAGACACAGACACAGAGACACAGAGGCCGAGACACAGAGACAGAGACACAGAGACAGAGACACAGAGACAGAGACACAGAGACAGAGACACAGGAACAGAGACAAGGAGGCAGAATCACATAGACGGAGACACCGAGACAGAGATGCAGAGACAGAGACACGGAGACAGAGACAGAGACAGAGACAGAGACAGAGACAGAGACAGAGACAGAGACAGAGACAGAGACAGAGACAGAGACAGAGACAGAGACAGAGACAGCGACAGAGACAGAGACAGAGACAGAGACAGAGACAGAGACAGAGACAGAGACAGTGACAGAGACAGAGACAGAGACAGAGACAGAGACAGAGACAGAGGCAGAGTCAGAGGCAGAGGCAGAGACAGAGACATAGGCAGAGACAGGGATGGAGACGGAGGCGGAGACAGAGACAGAGACAGAGACGGAGACAGAGACAGAGATAGAGATTAGAGACAGAGACAGCGATAGAGACAGAGACAGAGACACAGACGCAGAGACAAAGAAACAGAGACAGAGACACAGATACATAGGCACAGGGACATAGACACAGAGACAGATTCACGGAGACAGAGACATAGGGACCGAGACATGGAGACATAGGCACAGAACCGGAGACAGAGGCAGAGGCAGAGACAGAGACAGAGACAGAGACAGAGACAGAGACAGAGACAGAGACAGAGACAGAGACAGAGACACAGACAGCGACAGAGACAGAGACAGAGACGCAGATTCACGGAGACAGTTTCACAGAGACAGAGACGCAGGGAGAGAGAAACAGGGACAGAGACACAGAGACATAGGCACAGAGACAGAGACACACATACAGAGAACGACTCACACACACAGATTCACAGAGACAGAAACAAAGAGACAGAGACGCATAGACAGAGACACAGGGAGAGAGACAAGGAGGCAGTGTCACATAGACGGAGACACGGAGACAGTGATGCAGAGACAGAGACACGGAGGCAGGGACAGAGACCGAGACAGAGACAGAGACAGAGACAGAGACAGAGACAGAGACAGAGACAGAGACAGAGACAGAGACAGAGACAGAGACAGAGACAGAGACAGAGACAGAGACTGAGACAGAGACAGAGACAGAGACAGAGACAGAGACAGAGACAGAGACAGAGACAGAGACAGAGACAGAGACAGAGACAGAGACAGAGACAGAGACAGAGACAAAGACAGAGACAGAGACAGAGGCGGAGACAGAGACAGAGACAGAGACAGAGACAGAGGCAGAGACAGAGACATAGGCAGAGACAGGGATGGAGACGGAGGCGGAGAGAGAGACAGAGACAGGGTCAGAGACAGAGGCAGAGACAGAGACGGAGACAGAGACATGGACACTAAGACAGACACAGAGGCAGAGACAGAGACAGAGACGGAGGCAGAGACAGAGGTAGAGACAGAGGCAGAGACAGAGACAGAGACAGAGACAGAGACAGAGACAGAGACAGAGACAGAGACAGAGACAGAGACAGAGACAGAGACAGAGACAGAGACAGAGACAGAGACAGAGACAGAGACACGGACAGGGACAGAGACAGAGACAAAGACACAGATTCACGGAGACAGTTTCACAGAGACAGAGACGCAGGGAGAGAAACAGGGACAGAGACACAGAGACATAGGCACAGAGACAGAGACACATATACAGAGACAGACTCACACATACAGATTCACAGAGACAGAGACAAAGAGGCAGAGACGCATAGACAGAGACACAGAGACCGATACACAGAGACAGCGTCACAGAGACAAGGACACAGAGACAGGGGCACAGAGACAGAGACACAGAGACAGAGACACAGAGACAGGGACACAGAGACAGAAACACACAGACAGAGACACAGAGACAGAGGCACAGAGACAGAGACGCAGCGAACGAGACACAGAGACAGAGACACAGAGGCAGAGACACAGAGACAGAGACACAGACACAGAGACACAGAGGCCGAGACACAGAGACAGAGACACAGAGACAGAGACACAGAGACAGAGACACAGAGACAGAGACACAGGAACAGAGACAAGGAGGCAGAATCACATAGACGGAGACACCGAGACAGAGATGCAGAGACAGAGACACGGAGACAGAGACAGAGACAGAGACAGAGACAGAGACAGAGACAGAGACAGAGACAGAGACAGAGACAGAGACAGAGACAGAGACAGAGACAGAGACAGAGACAGAGACAGAGACAGCGACAGAGACAGAGACAGAGACAGAGACAGAGACAGAGACAGAGACAGAGACAGTGACAGAGACAGAGACAGAGACAGAGACAGAGACAGAGGCAGAGTCAGAGGCAGAGGCAGAGACAGAGACATAGGCAGAGACAGGGATGGAGACGGAGGCGGAGACAGAGACAGAGACAGAGACGGTGACAGAGACAGAGATAGAGATTAGAGACAGAGACAGCGATAGAGACAGAGACAGAGACACAGACGCAGAGACAAAGAAACAGAGACAGAGACACAGATACATAGGCACAGGGACATAGACACAGAGACAGATTCACGGAGACAGAGACATAGGGACCGAGACATGGAGACATAGGCACAGAACCGGAGACAGAGGCAGAGGCAGAGACAGAGAGAGAGACAGAGACAGAGACAGAGACAGAGACAGAGACAGAGACAGAGACACAGACAGCGACAGAGACAGAGACAGAGACGCAGATTCACGGAGACAGTTTCACAGAGACAGAGACGCAGGGAGAGAGAAACAGGGACAGAGACACAGAGACATAGGCACAGAGACAGAGACACACATACAGAGAACGACTCACACACACAGATTCACAGAGACAGAAACAAAGAGACAGAGACGCATAGACAGAGACACAGGGAGAGAGACAAGGAGGCAGTGTCACATAGACGGAGACACGGAGACAGTGATGCAGAGACAGAGACACGGAGGCAGGGACAGAGACCGAGACAGAGACAGAGACAGAGACAGAGACAGAGACAGAGACAGAGACAGAGACAGAGACAGAGACAGAGACAGAGACAGAGACAGAGACTGAGACAGAGACAGAGACAGAGACAGAGACAGAGACAGAGACAGAGACAGAGACAGAGACAGAGACAGAGACAGAGACAGAGACAGAGACAGAGACAGAGACAAAGACAGAGACAGAGACAGAGGCGGAGACAGAGACAGAGACAGAGACAGAGACAGAGGCAGAGACAGAGACATAGGCAGAGACAGGGATGGAGACGGAGGCGGAGAGAGAGACAGAGACAGGGTCAGAGACAGAGGCAGAGACAGAGACGGAGACAGAGACATGGACACTAAGACAGACACAGAGGCAGAGACAGAGACAGAGACGGAGGCAGAGACAGAGGTAGAGACAGAGGCAGAGACAGAGACAGAGACAGAGACAGAGACAGAGACAGAGACAGAGACAGAGACAGAGACAGAGACAGAGACAGAGACAGAGACAGAGACAGAGACAGAGACAGAGACAGAGACAGAGACAGAGACAGAGACAGAGACAGAGACAGAGACAGAGACAGAGACAGAGACAGAGACAGAGACAGAGACAGAGACAGAGACAGAGACAGAGACAGAGACAGAGACAGAGACAGAGACAGAGACAGAGACAGAGACAGAGACAGAGACAGAGACAGAGACAGAGAAAGAGACAGAGACAGAGACAGAGATGGAGTCGGAGGCGGAGACAGAGACAGACACAGAGACAGAGACAGAGACAGAGAGAGAGACTGAGACAGAGACAGAGACAGAGACAGAGACAGAGACAGAGACAGAGACAGAGACAGAGACAGAGACAGAGACAGAGACAGAGACAGAGACAGAGACAGAGACAGAGACAGAGACAGAGACAGAGACAGAGACAGAGACAGAGACAGAGACAGAGACAGAGGCAGAGACAGAGACATAGGCAGAGACAGGGATGGAGACGGAGGCGGAGACAGAGACAGAGACAGGGTCAGAGACAGAGGCAGAGACAGAGACGGAGACAGAGACATGGACACTAAGACAGACACAGAAGCAGAGACAGAGACAGAGACGGAGGCAGAGACAGAGATAGAGACAGAGGCAGAGACAGAGACAGAGACAGAGACAGAGACAGAGACAGAGACAGAGACGGAGGCAGAGACAGAGATAGAGACAGAGGCAGAGACAGAGGCAGAGACAGAGACAGAGACAGAGACAGAGACAAAGAGACAGAGACACAGAGACAGAGACACAGAGAGAGACACACAGAGACAGAGACACAGAGACAGAGACACAGAGACAGAGACACAGAGACAGAGACACAGAGACAGTGACACAGAGACAGAGACACAGAGACAGAGACACAGAGACAGAGACACAGAGACAGAGACACAGAGACAGAGACACAGAGACAGAGACACTGAGACAGAGACAGAGACAGAGGCACAGAGACAGAGACACAGAGACAGAGACACAGAGACAGAGACACAGAGACAGAGACACAGAGACAGAGACACAGAGACAGAGACACAGAGACAGAGACACAGAGACAGAGACACAGGGACAGAGATAAAGAGACAGAGACAGAGACAGAGACAGAGACACAGAGACAGAGACAGAGACACAGAGACAGAGACACAGAGACAGAGACACAGAGACAGAGACACAGAGACAAAGACACAGAGACAGAGACACAAAGACAGAAGCACAGAGACAGAAGCACAGAGACAGAGACACAGAGACAGAGACACAGAGACAGAAGCACAGAGACAGAAGCACAGAGACAGAGACACAGAGACAGAGACACAGAGACAGAGACACAGAGACAGAGACACAGAGAAAGAGACACAGAGACAGAGACACAGGGACAGAGATAAAGAGACAGAGACACAGAGACAGAGACACAGAGACAGAGACACAGAGACAGAGACACAGAGACAGAGACACAGAGACAGAGACACAGAGACAGAGACACAGAGACAGAGACACAGAGACAGAGACACAGAGACAGAGACACAGAGACAGAGACAGAGGCAGAGACAGAGGCAGAGACAGAGACAGAGACAGAGACAGAGACAGAGACAGAGACAGAGGCAGAGGCAGAGACAGAGACAGAGACATAGGCAGAGACAGGGATGGAGACGGAGGCGGAGACAGAAACAGTGACAGGGTCAGAGACAGAGGCAGAGACAGAGACGGAGACACAGAGACAGAGACACAGAGACAGAGACACAGATTCACGGAGACAGTTTCACAGAGACAGAGACGCAGGGAGAGAGAAACAGGGACAGAGACAGAGAGACATAGGCACAGAGACAGAGACACACATACAGAGAACGACTCACACACACAGATTCACAGAGACAGAGACAAAGAGACAGAGACGCATAGACAGAGACACAGGGAGAGAGACAAGGAGGCAGAGTAACATAGACGCAGACATGGAGACAGTGATGCAGAGACAGAGACACGGAGGCAGGGACAGAGACCGAGACAGAGACAGAGACCGAGACAGAGACAGAGACAGAGACAGAGACAAAGACAGAGACAGAGACAGAGACAGAGACAGAGACAGAGACACAGAGACAGAGACACAGAGACAGAGACACAGAGACAGAGACACAGAGACAGAGACACAGAGACAGAGACACAGAGACAGAGACACAGAGACAGAGACACAGAGACAGAGACACAGAGACAGAGACACAGAGACAGAGACACAGAGACAGAGACACAGGGACAGAGATAAAGAGACAGAGACAGAGACAGAGACAGAGACAGAGACAAAGAGACAGAGACACAGAGACAGAGACACAGAGAGAGACACACAGAGACAGAGACACAGAGACAGAGACACAGAGACAGAGACACAGAGACAGAGACACAGAGACAGAGACACAGAGACAGTGACACAGAGACAGAGACACAGAGACAGAGACACAGAGACAGAGACACAGAGACAGAGACACAGAGACAGAGACACAGAGACAGAGACACTGAGACAGAGACAGAGACAGAGGCACAGAGACAGAGACACAGAGACAGAGACACAGAGACAGAGACACAGAGACAGAGACACAGAGACAGAGACACAGAGACAGAGACACAGAGACAGAGACACAGAGACAGAGACACAGGGACAGAGATAAAGAGACAGAGACAGAGACAGAGACAGAGACACAGAGACAGAGACAGAGACACAGAGACAGAGACACAGAGACAGAGACACAGAGACAGAGACACAGAGACAAAGACACAGAGACAGAGACACAAAGACAGAAGCACAGAGACAGAAGCACAGAGACAGAGACACAGAGACAGAGACACAGAGACAGAAGCACAGAGACAGAAGCACAGAGACAGAGACACAGAGACAGAGACACAGAGACAGAGACACAGAGACAGAGACACAGAGAAAGAGACACAGAGACAGAGACACAGGGACAGAGATAAAGAGACAGAGACACAGAGACAGAGACACAGAGACAGAGACACAGAGACAGAGACACAGAGACAGAGACACAGAGACAGAGACACAGAGACAGAGACACAGAGACAGAGACACAGAGACAGAGACACAGAGACAGAGACACAGAGACAGAGACACAGAGACAGAGACACAGAGACAGAGACACAGAGACAGAGACACAGAGACAGAGACAGAGGCAGAGACAGAGGCAGAGACAGAGACAGAGACAGAGACAGAGACAGAGACAGAGACAGAGGCAGAGGCAGAGACAGAGACAGAGACATAGGCAGAGACAGGGATGGAGACGGAGGCGGAGACAGAAACAGTGACAGGGTCAGAGACAGAGGCAGAGACAGAGACGGAGACACAGAGACAGAGACACAGAGACAGAGACACAGATTCACGGAGACAGTTTCACAGAGACAGAGACGCAGGGAGAGAGAAACAGGGACAGAGACAGAGAGACATAGGCACAGAGACAGAGACACACATACAGAGAACGACTCACACACACAGATTCACAGAGACAGAGACAAAGAGACAGAGACGCATAGACAGAGACACAGGGAGAGAGACAAGGAGGCAGAGTAACATAGACGGAGACATGGAGACAGTGATGCAGAGACAGAGACACGGAGGCAGGGACAGAGACCGAGACAGAGACAGAGACCGAGACAGAGACAGAGACAGAGACAGAGACAAAGACAGAGACAGAGACAGAGACAGAGACAGAGACAGAGACAGAGACAGAGACAGAGACAGAGACAGAGACAGAGGCAGAGACAGAGACAGAGACAGAGACAGAGACAGAGACAGAGACAGAGACAGAGACGGAGACAGAGACAGAGACAGAGACAGAGGCGGAGACAGAGGCAGACACAGAGACAGAGACACGGAGACAGAGACACAGAGACAGAGACACAGAGACAGAGACACAGAGACAGAGACACAGAGACAGAGACAAAGAGACAGAGACACAGAGACAGAGACACAAGGACAGAGACACAGAGACAGAGACACAGAGACAGAGACACAGAGACAGAGACACAGAGACAGAGACACAGAGACAGAGACACAGAGACAGAGACACAGAGACAGAGACACAGAGACAGAGACACAGAGACAGAGACACAGAGACAGAGACACAGAGACAGAGACACAGAGACAGGGACACAGAGACAGAGACACAGAGACAGAGATTCAGAGACAGAGACAGAGACACAGAGACAGAGACACAGAGACAGAGACACAGAGACAGAGACAGAGACACAGAGACAGAGACACAGAGACAGAGACACAGAGACAGAGACACAGAGACAGAGACAGAGGCAGGGACAGAGACAGAGACAGAGACACAGAGACATAGGCACAGGGACATAGACACAGAGACAGATTCACAGAGACAGAGACATAGGGACCGAGACATGGAGACATAGGCACAGAACCGGAGACAGAGGCAGAGGCAGAGACAGAGACAGCGACAGAGACAGAGACACAGACAGAGACAGAGACAGGGACAGAGACAGAGACAGGGACAGAGACAGAGACACAGATTCACGGAGACAGTTTCACAGAGACAGAGACGCAGGGAGAGAGAAACAGGGACAGAGGGACAGAGACATATGCACAGAGACAGAGACACACATACAGAGACAGACTCACACACACAGATTCACAGAGACGGAGACAAAGAGACAGAGACAGAGACAGAGACAGAGACAGAGACAGAGACAGAGACAGAGACGGAGACAGAGACAGAGACAGAGACACAGATTCACGGAGACCGTTTCACAGAGACAGAGACGCAGAGACAGAGACACAGAGACAGAGACACAGAGACAGAGACACAGAGACGGAGACACAGAGACGGAGACACAGAGACAGAGACACAGAGACAGAGACACAGAGACAGAGACACAGAGACAGAGACACAGAGACAGAGACAGAGAGACAGAGACACAGAGACAGAGACACAGAGACAGAGACACAGAGACAGAGACACAGAGACAGAGACACAGAGACAGAGACACAGAGACAGAGACACAGAGACAGAGACACAGAGACAGAGACGGAGACAGACACTGAGACAGAGAGAGAGACAGAGACAGAGACAGAGACAGAGACAGAGACAGAGACGGAGACAGAGACAGAGATAGAGACAGAGACAGAGACAGCGACAGAGACAGAGACAGAGACAGAGACAGAGACAGAGACAGAGACAGAGGCAGAGACGCAGAGACAAAGAAACAGAGACAGAGACACAGATACATAGGCACAGGGACATAGACACAGAGACAGAGACATAGGGACCGAGACATGGAGACATAGGCACAGAACCGGAGACAGAGGCAGAGGCAGAGACAGAGACAGAGACAGAGACAGAGACAGAGACAGAGACAGAGACAGAGACACAGACAGGGACAGAGACAGAGACAGAGACACAGATTCACGGAGACAGTTTCACAGAGACAGAGACGCAGGGAGAGAGAAACAGGGACAGAGACACAGAGACATAGGCACAGAGACAGAGACACACATACAGAGAACGACTCACACACACAGATTCACAGAGACAGAGACAAAGAGACAGAGACGCATAGACAGAGACACAGGGAGAGAGACAAGGAGGCAGAGTCACATAGACGGAGACACGGAGACAGTGATGCAGAGACAGAGACACGCAGGCAGGGACAGAGACCGAGACAGAGACAGAGACAGAGACAGAGACAGAGAGAGAGACAGAGACAGAGACAGAGACAGAGACAGAGACATAGGCAGAGACAGGGATGGAGACGGAGGCGGAGACAGAGACAGAGACAGGGTCAGAGACAGAGGCAGAGACAGAGACGGAGACAGAGACATGGACACTAAGACAGACACAGAAGCAGAGACAGAGACAGAGACAGAGACAGAGACAGAGAGAGAGACGGAGACAGAGACAGAGACAGAGACACAGATTCACGGAGACCGTTTCACAGTGACAGAGACGCAGAGACAGAGACACAGAGACAGAGACACAGAGACAGAGGCACAGAGACAGAGACACAGAGACAGAGACACAGAGACAGAGACACAGAGACAGAGACACAGAGACAGAGACACAGAGACAGAGACACAGAGACAGAGACACAGAGACAGAGACACAGAGACAGAGACACAGAGACAGAGACACAGAGACAGAGACACAGAGACAGAGACACAGAGACAGAGACACAGAGACAGAGACACAGAGACAGAGACACAGAGACAGAGACACAGAGACAGAGACACAGAGACAGAGACACAGAGACAGAGACACAGAGACAGAGACACAGAGACAGAGACACAGAGACAGAAGCACAGAGACAGAAGCACAGAGACAGAAGCACAGAGACAGAGACACAGAGACAGAGACACAGAGACAGAAGCACAGAGACAGAGACACAGAGACAGAGACACAGAGACAGGGACACAGAGACAGAGACACAGAGACAGAGACACAGAGACAGAGACACAGAGACAGAGACACAGAGACAGAGACACAGAGACAGAGACACAGGGACAGAGATAAAGAGACAGAGACACAGAGACAGAGACACAGAGACAGAGACACAGAGACAGAGACACAGAGCCACAGACACAGGGACAGATACACAGAGACAGGGGCACAGAGACAGACACAGAGACGGAGACAGAGATAGAGACGGAGACAGACACTGAGACAGAGAGAGAGACAGAGACAGAGACAGAGACAGAAACAGAGACGGAGACAGAGACAGAGATAGAGACAGAGACAGAGACAGCGACAGAGACAGAGACAGAGACAGAGACAGAGACAGAGATAGAGACAGAGACGCAGAGACACAGATACATAGGCACAGGGACATAGACACAGAGACAGACTCACAGAGACAGAGACATAGGGACCGAGACATGGAGACATAGGCACAGAACCGGAGACAGAGGCAGAGGCAGAGACAGAGACAGCGACAGAGACAGAGACAGAGACACAGACAGAGACAGAGACAGGGACAGAGACTGAGACACAGATTCACGGAGACAGTTTCACAGAGACAGAGACGCAGGGAGAGAGAAACAGGGACAGAGGGACAGAGACATATGCACAGAGACATAGACACACATACAGAGACAGACTCACACACACAGATTCACAGAGACAGAGACAAAGAGACAGAGACAGAGACAGAGACAGAGACAGAGACAGAGACAGAGACGGAGACAGAGACAGAGACAGAGACACAGATTCACGGAGACCGTTTCACAGAGACAGAGACGCAGCGACAGAGACACAGAGACAGAGACACAGAGACAGAGACACAGAGACAGAGACACAGAGACAGAGACACAGAGACAGAGACACAGAGACAGAGACACAGAGACAGAGACAGAGACAGAGACAGAGACAGAGACAGAGACAGAGACGGAGACAGAGATGGAGTCGGAGGCGGAGACAGAGACAGAGACAGAGACAGAGACAGAGACAGAGACAGAGACAGAGATGGAGTCGGAGGCGGAGACAGAGACAGAGACAGAGACAGAGACAGAGACAGAGACAGAGACAGAGGCAGAGACAGAGACAAAGAGGCAGAGACGCATAGACACAGACACAGAGACCGATACAGAGAGACAGCGTCACAGAGACATGGACACAGAGACAGGGACACAGAGACAGAGACACAGAGACAGAGACACAGAGACAGAGACACAGGGACAGAGATAAAGAGACAGAGACACAGAGACAGAGACACAGAGACAGAGACACAGAGACAGAGACACAGAGACAGAGACACAGAGACAGAGACACAGAGACAGAGACACAGAGACAGAGACACAGAGACAGAGACACAGAGACAGAGACACAGAGACAGAGACACAGAGACAGAGACACAGAGACAGAGACACAGAGACAGAGACACAGAGACAGAGACACAGAGACAGAGACACAGAGACAGAGACACAGAGACAGAGACACAGAGACAGAGACACAGAGACAGAGACACAGAGACAGAGACACAGAGACAGAGACACAGAGACAGAGACACAGAGACAGGGACACAGAGACAGAGACACAGAGACAGAGACACAGAGACAGAGACACAGAGACAGAGACACAGAGACACAGACACAGGGACAGATACACAGAGACAGGGGCACAGAGACAGACACAGAGACGGAGACAGAGACAGAGACGGAGACAGACACTGAGACAGAGACAGAGACAGAGACAGAGACACAGATTCACGGAGACAGTTTCACAGAGACAGAGACGCAGGGAGAGAGAAACAGGGACAGAGACACAGAGACATAGGCACCGAGACAGAGACACACAAACAGAGACAGACTCACACACTCAGGTTCACAGAGACAGAGACGCATAGACAGAGACGCATAGACAGAGACACAGAGACCGATACACAGAGACGAATACACAGAGACAGAGACACAGAGACAGAGACACAGAGACAGAGACACAGAGACAGAGACACAGAGACAGAGACGCAGGGACACAGACACAGAGACAGAGACACAGAGGCAGAGACACAGGGACAGAGACAAGGAGGCAGAATCACATAGACGGAGACACGGAGACAGAGATGCAGTGACAGAGACACGGAGATGAGAGACAGAGACAGAGACAGAGACAGAGACAGAGACAGAGACAGAGACAGAGATGGAGTCGGAGGCGGAGACAGAGACAGAGACAGAGACAGAGACAGAGACAGAGACAGAGACAGAGACAGAGACAGAGACAGAGACAGAGACAGAGATGGAGTCGGAGGCGGAGACAGAGACAGAGACAGAGACAGAGACAGAGACGGAGACAGAGACAGAGGCAGAGACAGGGACATAGGCAGAGACAGGGATGGAGACGGAGGCGGAGACAGAGACAGAGACAGGGTCAGAGACAGAGGCAGAGACAGAGACGGAGACAGAGACACGGGCACTGAGACAGACACAGGGGTAGAGACAGAGACAGAGACGGACGCAGAGACAGAGATAGAGACAGAGGCAGAGACAGAGGCAGAGACAGAGGCATTGACAGAGGCACAGAGACAGAGACACAGAGAGAGGGACACAGAGACAGAGACACAGAGACAGAGACACAGAGACACAGACACAGGGACAGATACACAGAGACAGGGGCACAGAGACAGACACAGAGACGGAGACAGAGACAGAGACGGAGACAGACACTGAGACAGAGACAGAGACAAAGACAGAGACGGAGACGGAGACAGAGATAGAGACAGAGACAGAGACAGCGACAGAGACAAAGACAGGGACAGAGACAGAGACAGAGACACAGAGACAAAGAAACAGAGACAGAGACACAGATACATAGGCACAGGGACATAGACACAGAGACAGATTCACAGAGACAGAGACATAGGGACCGAGACATGGAGACATAGGCACAGAACCGGAGACAGAGGCAGAGGCAGAGACAGAGACAGAGACAGAGACAGAGACAGAGACACGGACAGGGACAGAGACAGAGACAGAGACACAGATTCACGGAGACAGTTTCACAGAGACAGAGACGCAGGGAGAGAGAAACATGGACAGAGACACAGAGACATAGGCACAGAGACAGAGACGCATAGACAGAGACACAGAGACCGATACACAGAGACAGCGTCACAGAGACAGCGTCACAGAGACAAGGACACAGAGACAGGGACACAGAGACAGAGACACAGAGACAGAGGCACAGAGACAGGCACACAGAGACAGAGACACGCAGACAGAGACACACAGACAGAGGCACAGAGACAGAGACGCCGCGAACGAGACACAGAGACAGAGACACAGAGGCAGAGACACAGAGACAGAGACAGAGACACAGAGACACAGAGAAAGGGACAGAGACAGAGACACAGAGACAGAGACACAGGGAGAGAGACAAGGATGCAGAGTCACATAGACGGAGACACGGAGACAGTGATGCAGAGACAGAGACACGGAGGCAGGGACAGAGACAGAGACTGAGACAGAGACAGAGACAGAGACAGAGACAGAGACAGAGACAGAGGCAGAGACAGAGGCAGAGACTGAGGCAGAGGCAGAGACAGAGATGGAGACTGAGACACAGAGACAGAGACACGGAGACAGAGACACAGAGACAGAGACACAGAGACAGAGACACAGAGACAGAGACACAGAGACAGAGACACAGAGACACGGACACAGGGACAGATACACAGAGACAGGGGCACAGAGACATACACAGAGACGGAGACAGAGACAGAGACGGAGACAGACACTGAGACAGAGACAGAGACAGAGACACAGAGACAGAGACACGGAGACAGAGACACAGAGACAGAGACACAGAGACAGAGACACAGAGACAGAGACACAGAGACACAGACACAGGGACAGATACACAGAGACAGGGGCACAGAGACAGACACAGAGACGGAGACAGAGACAGAGACGGAGACAGACACTGAGACAGAGACAGAGACAGAGACAGAGACAGAGACAGAGACAGAGACAGAGACAGAGACAGAGACAGAGACAGAGACAGAGACAGAGACAGAGACAGAGACAGAGACAGAGACAGAGACAGAGACAGAGACAGAGATGGAGTCGGAGGCGGAGACAGAGACAGAGACAGAGACAGAGACAGAGACAGAGACAGAGACAGAGACAGAGATGGAGTCGGAGGCGGAGACAGAGACAGAGACAGAGACAGAGACAGAGACAGAGACAGAGACAGAGACAGAGACAGAGGCAGAGACAGGGACATAGGCAGAGACAGGGATGGAGACGGAGGCGGAGACAGAGACAGAGACAGGGTCAGAGACAGAGGCAGAGACAGAGACGGAGACAGAGACACGGGCACTGAGACAGACACAAAGGCAGAGACAGAGACAGAGACGGACGCAGAGACAGAGATAGAGACAGAGGCAGAGACAGAGACAGAGACAGAGACATTGACAGAGACACAGAGACAGAGACACAGAGACACAGACACAGGGACAGATACACAGAGACAGGGGCACAGAGACAGACACAGAAACGGAGACAGAGACAGAGACGGAGACAGACACTGAGACAGAGACAGAGACAGAGACAGAGACAGAGACGGAGACGGAGACAGAGATAGAGACAGAGACAGAGACAGCGACAGAGACAAAGACAGGGACAGAGACAGAGACAGAGACACAGAGACAAAGAAACAGAGACAGAGACACAGATACATAGGCACAGGGACATAGACACAGAGACAGATTCACAGAGACAGAGACATAGGGACCGAGACATGGAGACATAGGCAGAGAACCGGAGACAGAGGCAGAGGCAGAGACTGAGACAGAGACATAGG
Source organism: Megachile willughbiella (assembly GCA_945859595.2). Classification (NCBI taxonomy): domain Eukaryota; kingdom Metazoa; phylum Arthropoda; class Insecta; order Hymenoptera; family Megachilidae; genus Megachile; species Megachile willughbiella. Next base: position 917,781 of record CAMAOD020000232.1, read on the forward strand.
CAGAGGCAGAGACAGAGACGGAGACAGAGACATGGACACTAAGACAGACACAGAGGCAGAGACAGAGACAGAGACGGAGGCAGAGACAGAGATAGAGACAGAGGCAGAGACAGAGACAGAGACAGAGACAGAGACAGAGGCAGAGACAGAGACAGAGACAGAGACAGAGGCACAGACACAAAGAAACAGAAACAGAGACACAGATACATAGGCACAGGGACATAGACACAGAGACAGATTCACAGAGACAGAGACATAGGGACATAGGCACAGAACCGGAGACAGAGGCAGAGGCAGAGACAGAGACAGAGACAGAGACAGAGACAGAGACACAGACAGGGACAGAGGCAGAGACAGAGAAACAGATTCACGGAGACAGTTTCACACAGACAGAGACGCAGGGAGAGAGAAACAGGGACAGAGACACAGAGACATAGGCACAGAGACAGAGACACATATACAGAGACAGACTCACACATACAGATTCACAGAGACAGAGACAAAGAGGCAGAGACGCATAGACGCAGACACAGAGACCGATACAGAGAGACAGCGTCACAGAGACATGGACACAGAGACAGGGACACAGAGACAGAGACACAGAGACAGAGACACAGAGACAGGGACACAGAGACAGAGACACACAGACAGAGACACAGAGACAGAGGCACAGAGACAGAGACGCAGCGAACGAGACACAGAGACAGAGACACAGAGGCAGAGACACAGAGACAGAGACAGAGACACAGAGACACAGAGGCCGAGACACAGAGACAGAGACACAGAGACAGAGACACAGAGACAGAGACACAGAGACAGAGACAGAGACATAGGCAGAGACAGGGATGGAGACGGAGGCGGAGACAGAGACAGAGACAGGGACAGAGACAGAGACAGAGACACAGAGACAAAGAAACAGAGACAGAGACACAGATACATAGGCACAGGGACATAGACACAGAGACAGATTCACAGAGACAGAGACATAGGGACCGAGACATGGAGACATAGGCAGAGAACCGGAGACAGAGGCAGAGGCAGAGACTGAGACAGAGACATAGGCAGAGGCAGAGACAGAGACGGAGACAGAGACATGGACACTAAGACAGACACAGAGGCAGAGACAGAGACAGAGACGGAGGCAGAGACAGAGATAGAGACAGAGGCAGAGACAGAGACAGAGACAGAGACAGAGACAGAGGCAGAGACAGAGACAGAGACAGAGACAGAGGCACAGACACAAAGAAACAGAAACAGAGACACAGATACATAGGCACAGGGACATAGACACAGAGACAGATTCACAGAGACAGAGACATAGGGACATAGGCACAGAACCGGAGACAGAGGCAGAGGCAGAGACAGAGACAGAGACAGAGACAGAGACAGAGACACAGACAGGGACAGAGGCAGAGACAGAGAAACAGATTCACGGAGACAGTTTCACACAGACAGAGACGCAGGGAGAGAGAAACAGGGACAGAGACACAGAGACATAGGCACAGAGACAGAGACACATATACAGAGACAGACTCACACATACAGATTCACAGAGACAGAGACAAAGAGGCAGAGACGCATAGACGCAGACACAGAGACCGATACAGAGAGACAGCGTCACAGAGACATGGACACAGAGACAGGGACACAGAGACAGAGACACAGAGACAGAGACACAGAGACAGGGACACAGAGACAGAGACACACAGACAGAGACACAGAGACAGAGGCACAGAGACAGAGACGCAGCGAACGAGACACAGAGACAGAGACACAGAGGCAGAGACACAGAGACAGAGACAGAGACACAGAGACACAGAGGCCGAGACACAGAGACAGAGACACAGAGACAGAGACACAGAGACAGAGACAGAGACATAGGCAGAGACAGGGATGGAGACGGAGGCGGAGACAGAGACAGAGACAGGGTCAGAGACAGAGGCAGAGACAGAGACGGAGACAGAGACATGGACACTAAGACAGACACAGAGGCAGAGACAGAGACAGAGACGGAGGCAGAGACAGAGATAGAGACAGAGGCAGAGACAGAGACAGAGACAGAGACAGAGACAGAGACAGAGACAGAGACAGAGACAGAGACAGAGACAGAGACAGAGACAGAGACAGAGACAGAGAGAGAGACAGAGACATAGGCAGAGACAGGGATGGAGACGGAGGCGGAGACAGAGACAGAGACAGGGTCAGAGACAGAGACAGAGACACAGAGACTGAGACAGAGGCAGAGACACAGATGGGGAGATAGAGCCGGGGACAGAGACCGAGACAGAGACAGAGACAGAGACAGAGACAGAGACAGAGACAGAGACAGAGACAGAGACAGAGACAGAGACAGAGACAGAGACAGAGACAGAGACAGAGACAGAGACAGAGACAGAGACAGAGACAGAGACAGAGACAGAGACAGAGACAGAGACAGAGACAGAGACAGAGACAGAGACAGAGACAGAGACAGAGACAGAGACAGAGACAGGGACGGAGGCAGAGACAGAGATAGAGACAGAGGCAGAGACAGAGACAGAGACGGAGACAGAGACAGAGGCAGAGACAGAGACAGAGACAGAGGCAGAGACAGAGACAGAGAGAGAGACAGAGACAGAGACAGAGACAGAGACAGAGACAGAGATTGAGTCGGAGGCGGAGACAGAGACAGAGACAGAGACAGAGACAGAGACAGAGACAGAGACAGAGACAGAGGCAGAGACAGAGACATAGGCAGAGACAGGGATGGAGACGGAGGCGGAGACAGAGACAGAGACAGGGTCAGAGACAGAGGCAGAGACAGAGACAGAGACACAGAGACAGAGACATAGGCAGAGACAGGGATGGAGACGGAGGCGGAGACAGAGACAGAGACAGGGTCAGAGACAGAGGCAGAGACAGAGACAGAGACACAGAGACAGAGACACAGAGACAGAGACACAGAGACAGAGACACAGAGACAGAGACACAGAGACAGAGACACAGAGACAGAGACACAGAGACAGAGACACAGAGACAGAGACACAGAGACAGAGACACAGAGACAGAGACACAGAGACAGAGACACAGAGACAGAGACACAGAGACAGAGACACAGAGACAGAGGCACAGAGACAGAGACACAGAGACAGAGACACAGAGACAGAGACACAGAGACAGGGACACAGAGACAGAGACACAGAGACAGAGACACAGAGACAGAGACACAGAGACAGAGACACAGAGACACAGACACAGGGACAGATACACAGAGACAGGGGCACAGAGACAGACACAGAGACGGAGACAGAGACAGAGACGGAGACAGACACTGAGACAGAGACAGAGACAGAGACAGAGACAGAGACACAGATTCACGGAGACAGTTTCACAGAGACAGAGACGCAGGGAGAGAGAAACAGGGACAGAGACACAGAGACATAGGCACCGAGACAGAGACACACAAACAGAGACAGACTCACACACTCAGGTTCACAGAGACAGAGACGCATAGACAGAGACACAGAGACCGATACACAGAGACGAATACACAGAGACAGAGACACAGAGACAGAGACACAGAGACAGAGACACAGAGACAGAGACACAGAGACAGAGACGCAGAGACACAGACACAGAGACAGAGACAGAGACAGAGACAGAGACAGAGACAGAGACAGAGACAGAGACAGAGACAGAGACAGAGACAGAGACAGAGATGGAGTCGGAGGCGGAGACGGAGACAGAGACAGAGACAGAGACAGAGACAGAGACAGAGACAGAGACAGAGACAGAGACAGAGACAGAGATGGAGTCGGAGGCGGAGACAGAGACAGAGACAGAGACAGAGACAGAGACGGAGACAGAGACAGAGGCAGAGACAGGGACATAGGCAGAGACAGGGATGGAGACGGAGGCGGAGACAGAGACAGAGACAGGGTCAGAGACAGAGGCAGAGACAGAGACGGAGACAGAGACACGGGCACTGAGACAGACACAGGGGCAGAGACAGAGACAGAGACGGACGCAGAGACAGAGATAGAGACAGAGGCAGAGACAGAGACAGAGACAGAGGCATTGACAGAGACACAGAGACAGAGACACAGAGAGAGGGACACAGAGACAGAGACACAGAGACAGAGACACAGAGACAGAGACACAGAGACACAGACACAGGGACAGATACACAGAGACAGGGGCACAGAGACAGACACAGAGACGGAGACAGAGATAGAGACAGAGACAGAGACAGCGGCAGAGACAAAGACAGGGACAGAGACAGAGACAGAGACACAGAGACAAAGAAACAGAGACAGAGACACAGATACATAGGCACAGGGGCATAGACACAGAGACAGATTCACAGAGACAGTGACATAGGGACCGAGACATGGAGACATAGGCACAGAACCGGAGACAGAGGCAGAGGCAGAGACAGAGACAGAGACAGAGACAGAGACAGAGACACGGACAGGGACAGAGACAGAGACAGAGACACAGATTCACGGAGACAGTTTCACAGAGACAGAGACGCAGGGAGAGAGAAACAGGGACAGAGACACAGAGACATAGGCACAGAGACAGAGACGCATAGACAGAGACACAGAGACCGATACACAGAGACAGGGGCACAGAGACAGACACAGAGACGGAGACAGAGACAGAGACGGAGACAGACACTGAGACAGAGACAGAGACAGAGACAGAGACGGAGACGGAGACAGAGATAGAGACAGAGACAGAGACAGCGACAGAGACAAAGACAGGGACAGAGACAGAGACAGAGACACAGAGACAAAGAAACAGAGACAGAGACACAGATACATAGGCACAGGGACATAGACACAGAGACAGATTCACAGAGACAGAGACATAGGGACCGAGACATGGAGACATAGGCAGAGAACCGGAGACAGAGGCAGAGGCAGAGACTGAGACAGAGACATAGGCAGAGGCAGAGACAGAGACGGAGACAGAGACATGGACACTAAGACAGACACAGAGGCAGAGACAGAGACAGAGACGGAGGCAGAGACAGAGATAGAGACAGAGGCAGAGACAGAGACAGAGACAGAGACAGAGACAGAGGCAGAGACAGAGACAGAGACAGAGACAGAGACAGAGACAGAGAGAGAGACAGAGACAGAGACAGAGACAGAGACAGAGACAGAGATGGAGTCGGAGGCGGAGACAGAGACAGAGACAGAGACAGAGACAGAGACAGAGACAGAGACAGAGACAGAGACAGAGGCAGAGACAGAGACATAGGCAGAGACAGGGATGGAGACGGAGGCGGAGACAGAGACAGAGACAGGGTCAGAGACAGAGGCAGAGACAGAGACAGAGACACAGAGACAGAGACATAGGCAGAGACAGGGATGGAGACGGAGGCGGAGACAGAGACAGAGACAGGGTCAGAGACAGAGGCAGAGACAGAGACAGAGACACAGGGACAGAGACATAGAGACAGAGACACAGAGACAGAGACACAGAGACAGAGACACAGAGACAGAGACGCCGCGAACGAGACACAGAGACAGAGACACAGAGGCAGAGACACAGAGACAGAGACAGAGACACAGAGACACAGAGAAAGAGACACAGAGACAGAGACACAGAGACAGAGACACAGGGAGAGAGACAAGGATGCAGAGTCACATAGACGGAGACACGGAGACAGTGATGCAGAGACAGAGACACGGAGGCAGGGACAGAGACAGAGACTGAGACAGAGACAGAGACAGAGACAGAGACAGAGACAGAGACAGAGACAGAGACAGAGACAGAGACAGAGACAGAGACAGAGACAGAGACAGAGGCAGAGACAGAGACAGAGACAGAGGCAGAGGCAGAGACAGAGACAGAGACACAGAGACAGAGACACGGAGACAGAGACACAGGGACAGAGACACAGAGACAGAGACACAGAGACAGAGACACAGAGACAGAGACACAGAGACACAGACACAGGGACAGATACACAGAGACAGGGGCACAGAGACAGACACAGAGACGGAGACAGAGACAGAGACGGAGACAGACACTGAGACAGAGACAGAGACAGAGACATTGACGGAGACGGAGACAGAGATAGAGACAGAGACAGAGACAGCGACAGCGACAGAGACAAAGACAGAGACAGAGACAGAGACAGAGGCACAGAGACAAAGAAACAGAAACAGAGACACAGATACATAGGCACAGGGACATAGACACAGAGACAGATTCACAGAGACAGAGACATAGGGACATAGGCACAGAACCGGAGACAGAGGCAGAGGCAGAGACAGAGACAGAGACAGAGACAGAGACAGAGACACAGACAGGGACAGAGGCAGAGACAGAGAAACAGATTCACGGAGACAGTTTCACACAGACAGAGACGCAGGGAGAGAGAAACAGGGACAGAGACACAGAGACATAGGCACAGAGACAGAGACACATATACAGAGACAGACTCACACATACAGATTCACAGAGACAGAGACAAAGAGGCAGAGACGCATAGACACAGACACAGAGACCGATACAGAGAGACAGCGTCACAGAGACATGGACACAGAGACAGGTCCACAGAGACAGAGACACAGAGACAGAGACACAGAGACAGGGACACAGAGACAGAGACACACAGACAGAGACACAGAGACAGAGGCACAGAGACAGAGACGCAGCGAACGAGACACAGAGACAGAGACACAGAGGCAGAGACACAGAGACAGAGACAGAGACACAGAGACACAGAGGCCGAGACACAGAGACAGAGACACAGAGACAGAGACACAGAGACAGAGACACAGAGACAGAGAAGCCGCGAACGAGACACAGAGACAGAGACACAGAGACAGAGACAGAGACAGAGACAGAGACAGAGACAGAGACAGAGACATAGGCAGAGACAGGGATGGAGACGGAGGCGGAGACAGAGACAGAGACAGGGTCAGAGACAGAGGCAGAGACAGAGACGGAGACAGAGACATGGACACTAAGACAGACACAGAGGCAGAGACAGAGACAGAGACGGAGGCAGAGACAGAGATAGAGACAGAGGCAGAGACAGAGACAGAGACAGAGACAGAGACAGAGACAGAGACAGAGACAGAGACAGAGACAGAGACAGAGACAGAGACAGAGACAGAGACAGAGACAGAGACAGAGACAGAGACAGAGACAGAGACAGAGAAAGAGACAGAGGCAGAGACAGAGACAGAGACAGAGACAGAGACAGAGACAGAGACAGAGACAGAGACAGAGACAGAGACAGAGACAGAGACAGTGACAGAGACAGAGACAGAGACAGAGACAGAGACAGAGACAGAGACAGAGACAGAGACAGAGACAGAGACAGAGACAGAGACGCAGAGACACAGATACATAGGCACAGGGACATAGACACAGAGACATATTCACAGAGACAGAGACACAGAGGCGGAGACACAGAGACAGAGACACAGAGACAGAGACACAGAGACAGAGACACAGAGACAGAAGCACAGAGACAGAAGCACAGAGACAGAGACACATAGACAGAGACACAGAGACAGAGACACAGAGACAGAGACACAGGGACAGAGAAAAAGAGACAGAGACACAGAGACAGAGACACAGAGACAGAGACACAGAGACAGAGACACAGAGACAGAGACACAGAGACAGAGACACAGAGACAGAGACTCAGTGACAGAGACACAGAGACAGAGACACAGAGACAGAGACACAGAGACAGAGACACAGAGACAGAGACACAGAGACAGAGACACAGAGACAGAGACACAGAGACAGAGACACAGAGACAGAGACACAGAGACAGAGACAGAGGCAGAGACAGAGGCAGAGACAGAGACAGAGACAGAGACAGAGACAGAGGCAGAGACAGAGGCAGAGACAGAGACACAGACATAGGCAAAGACAGGGATGGAGACGGAGGCGGAGACAGAAACAAAGACATGGTCAGAGACAGAGGCAGAGACAGAGACGGAGACAGAGACATGGACACTAAGACAGACACAGAAGCAGTGACAGAGACGGAGACGGAGGCAGGGACAGAGGTAGAGACAGAGGCAGAGACAGAGACAGAGACAGAGACAGAGACACAGAGACAGAGACACAGGGACAGAGACACAGAGACAGAGACACAGAGACAGAGACACAGAGACAGAGACACAAAGACAGAGACACAGAGACAGAGACACAGAGACAGAGACACAGAGACAGAGACACAGAGACAGAGACACAGAGACAGAGACACAGAGACAGAGACACAGAGACAGAGACACAGAGACAGAGACAGAGGCAGAGACAGAGGCAGAGACACAGAGACAGAGACAGAGACACAGATTCACGGAGACAGTTTCACAGAGACAGAGACATAGGGACCGAGACATGGAGACATAGGCACAGAACCGGAGACAGAGGCAGAGGCAGAGACAGAGACAGCGACAGAGACAGAGACAGAGACACAGACAGAGACAGAGACAGAGACAGAGACACAGACAGGGACAGAGGCAGAGACAGAGAAACAGATTCACGGAGACAGTTTCACAGAGACAGAGACGCAGGGAGAGAGAAACAGGGACAGAGACACAGAGACATAGGCACAGAGACAGAGACACATATACAGAGACAGACTCACACATACAGATTCACAGAGACAGAGACAAAGAGGCAGAGACACAGAGACAGAGACAGAGACACAGAGACACAGAGGCCGAGACACAGAGACAGAGACACAGAGACAGAGACACAGAGACAGAGACACAGAGACAGAGACACAGAGACAGGGACACAGAGACAGAGACACACAGACAGAGACACAGAGACAGAGGCACAGAGACAGAGACGCAGCGAACGAGACACAGAGACAGAGACACAGAGGCAGAGACACAGAGACAGAGACACAGACACAGAGACACAGAGGCCGAGACACAGAGACAGAGACACAGAGACAGAGACAGAGACAGAGACAGAGACAGAGACAGAGACACAGATTCACGGAGACAGTTCCACAGAGACAGACACGCAGGGAGAGAGAAACAGGGACAGAGACACAGAGACAGAGACACACAAACAGAGACAGACTCACACACACAGGTTCACAGAGACAGAGACAAAGAGACAGAGACACATAGACAGAGACACAGAGACCGATACACAGAGACGAATACACAGAGACAGAGACACAGAGACAGAGACACAGAGACAGGGACACAGAGACAGAGACACAGAGACAGAGACACAGAGACAGAGACACAGAGACAGAGACGCAGAGACGGAGACACAAGGACAGAGATAAAGAGACAGAGACACAGAGACAGAGACACAGAGACAGAGACACAGAGACAGAGACACAGAGACAGAGACACAGAGACAGAGACACAGAGACAGAGACACAGAGACAGAGACACAGAGACAGAGACACAGAGACAGAGACACAGAGACAGAGACACAGAGACAGAGACACAGAGACAGAGACACAGAGACAGAGACACAGAGACAGAGACACAGAGACAGAGACACAGAGACAGAGACACAGAGACAGAGACACAGAGACAGAGACACAGAGACAGAGACACAGAGACAGAGACACAGAGACAGAGACACAGAGACAGAGACACAGAGACAGAGACACAGAGACAGAGACACAGAGACAGAGACACAGAGACAGAGACACAGAGACAGAGACACAGAGACAGAGACACAGAGACAGAGACACAGAGACAGAGACACAGAGACAGAGACACAGAGACAGAGACACAGAGACAGAGACACAGAGACAGAGACACAGAGACAGAGACACAGAGACAGAGACACAGAGACAGAGACACAGAGACAGAGACACAGAGACAGAGACACAGAGACAGAGACACAGAGACAGAGACACAGAGACAGAGACACAGAGACAGAGACACAGAGACAGAGACACAGAGACAGAGACACAGAGACAGAGACACAGAGACAGAGACACAGAGACAGAGGCACAGAAACAGAGACACAGAGACAGAGACACAGAGACAGAGACACAGAGACAGAGACACAGAGACAGAGACACAGAGACAGAGACACAGAGACAGAGACACAGAGACAGAGACACAGAGACAGAGACACAGAGACAGAGACACAGAGACAGAGACACAGAGACAGAGACACAGAGTCAGAGACACAGAGACAGAGACACAGAGACAGAGACACAGAGACAGAGACAGAGACAGAGACACAGAGGCAGAGGCAGAGACTGAGACAGAGACAGAGGCAGAGACTGAGACAGAGACAGAGACAGAGACAGAGACAGAGACAGAGACACAGAGACAAAGAAACAGAGGCAGAGACACAGATACATAGGCACAGGGACATAGACACAGAGACAGATTCACAGAGACAGAGACGTAGGGACCGAGACATGGAGATATATGCACAGACCCGGAGACAGAGGCAGAGGCAGAGACAGAGACAGAGACAGAGACAGAGACAGAGACAGAGACAGAGACAGAGACAGAGACAGAGACACAGACAGAGACAGAGACAGAGACAGAGACAGAGACACAGATTCACGGAGACAGTTTCACAGAGACCGAGACGCAGGGAGAGAGAAACAGGGACAGAGACACAGAGACAGAGACACACAAACAGAGACAGACTCACACACACAGATTCACAGAGGCAGAGACAAAGAGACAGAGACGCATAGACAGAGACACAGAGACCGATACACAGAGACCGATACACAGAGACAGAGACACAGAGACAGAGGCACAGAGACAGGGACACAGAGACGGAGACACAGAGGCGGAGCCACAGAGACAGAGACACAGAGACAGGGACACAGAGACAGAGACACAGAGACAGAGACACAGAGGCAGAGACACAGAGACAGAGACACAGAGACAGAGACACAGAGACAGAGACACAGAGACAGAGACAGAGACAGAGACAGGGTCAGAGACAGAGGCAGAGACAGAGACGGAGACAGAGACAGAGACAGAGACAGAGACAGAGACAGAGACAGAGACAGAGACACAGACAGAGACAGAGACAGAGACAGAGACAGAGACACAGATTCACGGAGACAGTTTCACAGAGACAGAGACGCAGGGAGAGAGAAACAGGGACAGAGACACAGAGACATAAGCACAGAGACAGAGACACACATACAGAGACAGACTCACACACACAGATTCACAGAGACAGAGACAAAGAGACAGAGACGCATAGACAGAGACACAGAGACCGATACACAGAGACAGAGACACAGAGACAGGGACACAGAGACAGAGACACAGAGACGGAGACACAGAGACACAGACGCAGAGACAGAGACACAGAAACAGAGACAGAGACAGAGACAGAGGCAGAGACAGAGACAGAGACAGAGACAGAGACAGAGACAGAGACAGAGACAGATGCAGAGACAGAGACATAGGCAGAGACAGGGAAGGAGACGGAGGCGGAGACAGAGACAGAGACAGGGTCAGAGACAGAGGCAGAGACAGAGACGGAGACACAGAGACACAGATACATAGGCATAGGGACATAGACACAGAGACAGATTCACAGAGACAGAGACATAGGGACCGAGACATGGAGACATAGGCACAGAACCGGAGACAGAGGCAGAGGCAGAGACAGAGACACAGATTCACGGAGACAGTTTCACAGAGACAGAGACGCAGGGAGAGAGAAACAGGGACAGAGAGACAGAGACATATGCACAGAGACAGAGACACACATACAGAGACAGACTCACACACACAGATTCACAGAGACAGAGACAAAGAGACAGAGACAGAGACAGAGGCAGAGACAGAGACGGAGACAGAGACAGAGACAGAGATAGAGACAGAGACTTAGACAGCGACAGAGACAGAGACAGAGACAGAGACAGAGACAGAGACAGAGACAGAGACACAGAGACAAAGAAACAGAGGCAGAGACACAGATACATAGGCACAGGGACATAGACACAGAGACAGATTCACAGAGACAGAGACATAGGGACCGAGACATGGAGACATAGGCACAGAACCGGAGACAGAGGCAGAGGCAGAGACAGAGACAGAGACAGAGACAGAGACAGAGACAGAGACACAGACAGGGACAGAGGCAGAGACAGAGAAACAGATTCACGGAGACAGTTTCACAGAGACAGAGACGCAGGGAGAGAGAAACAGGGACAGAGACACACAGACATAGGCACAGAGACAGAGACACATATACAGAGACAGACTCACACATACAGATTCACAGAGACAGAGACAAAGAGGCAGAGACACAGAGACAGAGACAGAGACACAGAGACACAGAGGCCGAGACACAGAGACAGAGACACAGAGACAGAGACACAGAGACAGAGACACAGAGACAGAGACACAGAGACAGGGACACAGCGACAGAGACACACAGACAGAGACACAGAGACAGAGGCACAGAGACAGAGACGCAGCGAACGAGACACAGAGACAGAGACACAGAGGCAGAGACACAGAGACAGAGACACAGACACAGAGACACAGAGGCCGAGACACAGAGACAGAGACACAGAGACAGAGACACAGAGACAGAGACACAGAGACAGAGACACAGAGACAGAGACACAGAGACAGAGATGCAGAGACAGAGACACGGAGACAGAGACAGAGACAGAGACAGAGACAGAGACAGAGACAGAGACAGAGACAGAGACAGAGACAGTGACAGAGACAGAGACAGAGACAGAGACAGAGACAGAGACAGAGACAGAGACGCAGAGACACAGATACATAGGCACAGGGACATAGACACAGAGACATATTCACAGAGACAGAGACACAGAGGCGGAGACACAGAGACAGAGACACAGAGACAGAGACACAGAGACAGAGACACAGAGACAGAAGCACAGAGACAGAGACACAGAGACAGAGACACAGAGACAGAGACACAGAGACAGAGACACAGAGACAGAGACACAGATACATAGGCACAGGGACATAGACACAGAGACATATTCACAGAGACAGAGACACAGAGGCGGAGACACAGAGACAGAAACACAGAGACAGTGACACAGAGACAGAGACACAGAGACAGAGACACAGAGACAGAGACACAGAGACAGAGACACAGAGTCAGAGACACAGAGACAGAGACACAGAGACAGAGACACAGAGACAGAGACAGAGACAGAGACACAGAGGCAGAGGCAGAGACTGAGACAGAGACAGAGGCAGAGACTGAGACAGAGACAGAGACAGAGACAGAGACAGAGACACAGAGACAAAGAAACAGAGGCAGAGACACAGATACATAGGCACAGGGACATAGACACAGAGACAGATTCACAGAGACAGAGACGTAGGGACCGAGACATGGAGATATATGCACAGACCCGGAGACAGAGGCAGAGGCAGAGACAGAGACAGAGACAGAGACAGAGACAGAGACAGAGACAGAGACAGAGACAGAGACACAGACAGAGACAGAGACAGAGACAGAGACAGAGACAGAGACAGAGACAGAGACAGAGACACAGATTCACGGAGACAGTTTCACAGAGACCGAGACGCAGGGAGAGAGAAACAGGGACAGAGACACAGAGACAGAGACACACAAACAGAGACAGACTCACACACACAGATTCACAGAGGCAGAGACAAAGAGACAGAGACGCATAGACAGAGACACAGAGACCGATACACAGAGACCGATACACAGAGACAGAGTCACAGAGACAGAGGCACAGAGACAGGGACACAGAGACAGAGACACACAGAGAGAGACACAGAGACAGCGACACAGGGACAGAGACACAGAGAGAGAGACACAGAGACAGAGACACAGAGACAGAGACACAGAGACAGAGACACAGAGACAGAGACACAGAGACAGAGACACAGAGACAGAGACACAGAGACAGAGACACAAAGACAGAGACACAGAGACACAGAGACAGAGACACGGAGACAGAGACACAGAGACAGAGACACAGAGACAGAGACACAGAGACAGAGACACAGAGAAAGAGACACAGAGACAGAGACACAGAGACAGAGACACAGAGACGGAGACACAGAGACAGAGACACAGATTCACGGAGACAGTTTCACAGAGACAGAGACGCATGGAGAGAGAAACAGGGAAAGAGACACAGAGACATAGGCACAGAAACAGAGCCACACAAACAGAGACAGACTCACACACACAGATTCACAGAGACAGAGACAAAGAGACAGAGACGCATAGACAGAGACACAGAGACCGATACACAGAGACCGATACACAGAGACAGAGACACAGAGACAGAGACACAGAGACAGGGACACAGAGACAGACACACAGAGGCACAGACACAGAGACAGAGACACAGAGACAGAGACACAGAGACAGAGACACAGAGACAGAGACACAGAGACAGAGACACAGGGACAGAGATAAAGAGACAGAGACACAGAGACAGGGACACAGAGACGGAGACACAGAGACAGAGACACAGAGACAGAGACAGAGACACAGAGGCAGAGGCAGAGACTGAGACAGAGACAGAGACAGAGACAGAGACAGAGACAGAGACAGAGACAGAGACAGAGACACAGACAGAGACAGAGACAGAGACAGAGACACAGATTCACGGAGACAGTTTCACAGAGACAGAGACGCAGGGAGAGAGAAACAGGGACAGAGACACAGAGACATAGGCACAGAGACAGAGACACACATACAGAGACAGACTCACACACACAGATTCACAGAGACAGAGACAAAGAGACAGAGACGCATAGACAGAGACACAGAGGCCGATAGACAGAGACAGAGACACAGAGACAGGGACACAGAGACAGAGACACAGAGACGGAGACACAGAGGCGGAGACACAGAGACAGAGACACAGAGACAGGGACACAGAGACAGAGACACAGAGACAGAGACACAGAGGCAGAGACACAGAGACAGAGACACAGAGACAGAGACACAGAGACAGAGACACAGAGACAGAGACAGAGACAGAGACAGGGTCAGAGACAGAGGCAGAGACAGAGACGGAGACAGAGACAGAGACAGAGACAGAGACAGAGACAGAGACAGAGACACAGACAGAGACAGAGACAGAGACAGAGACAGAGACACAGATTCACGGAGACAGTTTCACAGAGACAGAGACGCAGGGAGAGAGAAACAGGGACAGAGACACAGAGACATAAGCACAGAGACAGAGACACACATACAGAGACAGACTCACACACACAGATTCACAGAGACAGAGACAAAGAGACAGAGACGCATAGACAGAGACACAGAGACCGATACACAGAGACAGAGACACAGAGACAGGGACACAGAGACAGAGACACAGAGACGGAGACACAGAGACAGAGACGCAGAGACAGAGACACAGAAACAGAGACAGAGACAGAGACAGAGGCAGAGACAGAGACAGAGACAGAGACAGAGACAGAGACAGAGACAGAGACAGAGACAGATGCAGAGACAGAGACATAGGCAGAGACAGGGAAGGAGACGGAGGCGGAGACAGAGACAGAGACAGGGTCAGAGACAGAGGCAGAGACAGAGACGGAGACACAGAGACACAGATACATAGGCATAGGGACATAGACACAGAGACAGATTCACAGAGACAGAGACATAGGGACCGAGACATGGAGACATAGGCACAGAACCGGAGACAGAGGCAGAGGCAGAGACAGAGACACAGATTCACGGAGACAGTTTCACAGAGACAGAGACGCAGGGAGAGAGAAACAGGGACAGAGAGACAGAGACATATGCACAGAGACAGAGACACACATACAGAGACAGACTCACACACACAGATTCACAGAGACAGAGACAAAGAGACAGAGACAGAGACAGAGGCAGAGACAGAGACGGAGACAGAGACAGAGACAGAGATAGAGACAGAGACTTAGACAGCGACAGAGACAGAGACAGAGACAGAGACAGAGACAGAGACAGAGACAGAGACAGAGACACAGAGACAAAGAAACAGAGGCAGAGACACAGATACATAGGCACAGGGACATAGACACAGAGACAGATTCACAGAGACAGAGACATAGGGACCGAGACATGGAGACATAGGCACAGAACCGGAGACAGAGGCAGAGGCAGAGACAGAGACAGAGACAGAGACAGAGACAGAGACAGAGACACAGACAGGGACAGAGGCAGAGACAGAGAAACAGATTCACGGAGACAGTTTCACAGAGACAGAGACGCAGGGAGAGAGAAACAGGGACAGAGACACACAGACATAGGCACAGAGACAGAGACACATATACAGAGACAGACTCACACATACAGATTCACAGAGACAGAGACAAAGAGGCAGAGACACAGAGACAGAGACAGAGACACAGAGACACAGAGGCCGAGACACAGAGACAGAGACACAGAGACAGAGACACAGAGACAGAGACACAGAGACGGAGACACAGAGACAGAGACAGAGACAGAGACAGAGACAGAGACAGAGACAGAGACAGAGACAGAGACAGAGACAGAGACAGAGACAGAGACAGAGACAGAGACAGAGACAGAGACAGAGACAGAGACAGAGACAGAGACACAGAGACACAGAGGCCGAGACACAGAGACATAGGCACGGAGGCAGAGACACAGTGACAGAGACAAAGATAAAGAGACACAGAGACAGAGACACGGAGACACAGAGACGCAGAGACAGAGACACAGAGACACAGAGACTGAGACACGGAGTCGGAGACGCGGAGACAGAGACAAATAGACAGAGATTTAGGGACAGAGACACAGAAACAGTGTCACAGAGACAGAAATGCAGAGACAGAGACACAGAGACAGAGACACAGAGGCACAGAGACAGAGACACAGTGACAGAGACACAGAGACAGAGACTCAGAGACAGAGACACAGAGACAGAGACCCAGAGACAGAGACATAGAGACATAGGCACGGAGGCAGAGACACAGAGACAGAGACACGGAGACGGAGACACAGAGCCACAGAGACAGAGACACAGAGAGAGATACACAGAGACAGTGACACAGAGAAAGAGACACAGAGACAGTGTCACAGAGACAGAGATGCAGAGACAGAGACACAAAGACAGAGACAGGGACACAGAGACAGAGAAACAGAGACGGCGACACAGAGACAGAGACAGAGACAGAGACAGAGACAGAGACAGAGACAGAGGCAGAGACAGAGACAGAGACAGAGACAGAGACAGAGACAGAGACAGAGACAGAGACAGAGACAGAGACAGAGACAGAGACAGAGACAGAGACTGAGACAGAGACAGAGACACAGAGACACAGAGACACAGAGACAGAGAAACAGAGACACAGAGACGCAGAGACCGAGACACAGAGACAGTGACACAGAGACAGAGACACAGAGACAGTGTCACAGAGATAGAGATGCAGAGACAGAGACACAAAGACAGAGACAGAGACACAGAGACAGAGAAACAGAGACAGAGACACAGAGACAGAGACAGAGACACAGAGGCAGAGACACAGAGACAGAGACACAGAGACAGAGACACAGAGACAGAGACACAGAGACAGAGACACAGAGACAGAGACACAGAGACAGAGACACAGAGACGGAGACACAGAGACAGAGACACAGAGACAGAGACACAGACACGGAGACACAGAGGCACAGAGACAGAGACACAGAGACGGAGACACAGAGACAGAGACACAGAGACAGGGACACAGAGACAGAGACACATAGACAGAGACTCAGAGACGCAGAGACAGACACACAGAGACAGAGACACAGAGATAGTGTCACAGAGACTGAGACGCAGAGACAGAGACACAGAGACATAGGCACTGAGTCAGAGACACAGAGACATAGGCACTGAGTCAGAGACACAGTGACAGAGACAAAGATAAAGAGACACAGAGACAGAGACACGGAGACACAGAGACGCAGAGACAAAGACACAGAGACACAGAGACAGAGACACGGAGTCGGAGACGCGGAGACAGAGAGAAATAGACAGAGATTTAGGGACAGAGACACAGAGACAGTGTCACAGAGACAGAAATGCAGGGACAGAGACACAGAGACAGAGACACAGAGGCACAGAGACAGAGACACAGAGACAGAGACAGAGACACAGAGACAGAGACTCAGAGACAGAGATACAGAGACGCAAAGACAGACACACAGAGACAGAGACACAGAGATAGTGTCACAGAGACTGAGACGCAGAGACAGAGACACAGAGACATAGGCACGGAGGCAGAGACACAGTGACAGAGACAAAGATAAAGAGACACAGAGACAGAGACACGGAGACACAGAGACGCAGAGACAGAGACACAGAGACACAGAGACAGAGACACGGAGTCGGAGACGCGGAGACAGAGACAAATAGACAGAGATTTAGGGACAGAGACACAGAGACAGTGTCACAGAGACAGAAATGCAGAGACAGAGACACAGAGACAGAGACACAGAGGCACAGAGGCAGAGACACAGAGACACAGAGACACAGAGACAGAGACAGAGACACAGAGACAGAGACAGAGACAGAGACAGAGACAGAGACAGAGACAGAGACACAGAGACGGAGATACAGAGACAGAGACACAGAGGCACAGAGACAGAGACACAGACACAGAGACAGAGACACAGAGACAGAGACACAGAGACAGAGACACAGAGACAGAGACACAGAGACAGAGACACAGAGACGCAGAGACAGACACACAGAGACAGAGACACAAAGATAGTGTCACAGAGACTAAGACGCAGAGACAGAGACACAGAGACATAGGCACGGAGGCAGAGACAGTGTGACAGAGACAAAGATAAAGAGACACAGAGACAGAGACACGGAGACACAGAGACGCAGAGACAGAGACACAGAGACACAGAGACTGAGACACGGAGTCGGAGACGCGGAGACAGAGACAAATAGACAGAGATTTAGGGACAGAGACACAGAAACAGTGTCACAGAGACAGAAATGCAGAGACAGAGACACAGAGACAGAGACACAGAGGCACAGAGACAGAGACACAGTGACAGAGACACAGAGACAGAGACTCTGAGACAGAGACACAGAGACAGAGACCCAGAGACAGAGACATAGAGACATAGGCACGGAGGCAGAGACACAGAGACAGAGACACGGAGACGGAGACACAGAGCCACAGAGACAGAGACACAGAGAGAGATACACAGAGACAGTGACACAGAGAAAGAGACACAGAGACAGTGTCACAGAGACAGAGATGCAGAGACAGAGACACAAAGACAGAGACAGAGACACAGAGACAGAGAAACAGAGACAGAGACACAGAGACAGAGACACAGAGACAGAGACAGAGACACAGAGGCAGAGACACAGAGACAGAGACACAGAGACAGAGACACAGAGACAGAGACACAGAGACAGAGACACAGAGACAGAGACACAGAGACGGAGACACAGAGACAGAGACACAGAGACAGAGATGCAGAGACAGAGACACGGAGACAGAGACAGAGACAGAGACAGAGACAGAGACAGAGACAGAGACAGAGACAGAGACAGAGACAGAGACAGTGACAGAGACAGAGACAGAGACAGAGACAGAGACAGAGACAGAGACAGAGACAGAGACAGAGACGCAGAGACACAGATACATAGGCACAGGGACATAGACACAGAGACATATTCACAGAGACAGAGACACAGAGGCGGAGACACAGAGACAGAGACACAGAGACAGAGACACAGAGACAGAGACACAGAGACAGAAGCACAGAGACAGAGACACAGAGACAGAGACACAGAGACAGAGACACAGAGACAGAGACACAGATACATAGGCACAGGGACATAGACACAGAGACATATTCACAGAGACAGAGACACAGAGGCGGAGACACAGAGACAGAAACACAGAGACAGAGACACAGAGACAGAGACACAGAGACAGAGACACAGAGACAGAGACACAGAGACAGAGACACAGAGTCAGAGACACAGAGACAGAGACACAGAGACAGAGACACAGAGACAGAGACAGAGACAGAGACACAGAGGCAGAGGCAGAGACTGAGACAGAGACAGAGGCAGAGACTGAGACAGAGACAGAGACAGAGACAGAGACAGAGACACAGAGACAAAGAAACAGAGGCAGAGACACAGATACATAGGCACAGGGACATAGACACAGAGACAGATTCACAGAGACAGAGACGTAGGGACCGAGACATGGAGATATATGCACAGACCCGGAGACAGAGGCAGAGGCAGAGACAGAGACGGAGACAGAGACAGAGACAGAGACAGAGACAGAGACAGAGACACAGACAGAGACAGAGACAGAGACAGAGACAGAGACAGAGACAGAGACACAGATTCACGGAGACAGTTTCACAGAGACCGAGACGCAGGGAGAGAGAAACAGGGACAGAGACACAGAGACAGAGACACACAAACAGAGACAGACTCACACACACAGATTCACAGAGACAGAGACAAAGAGACAGAGACGCATAGACAGAGACACAGAGACCGATACACAGAGACCGATACACAGAGACAGAGACACAGAGACAGAGGCACAGAGACAGGGACACAGAGACAGAGACACACAGACAGAGACACAGAGACAGAGACACAGGGACAGAGACACAGAGACAGAGACACAGAGACAGAGACACAGAGACAGAGACACAGAGACAGAGACACAGAGACAGAGACACAGAGACAGAGACACAGAGACAGAGACACAAAGACAGAGACACAGAGACACAGAGACAGAGACACGGAGACAGAGACACAGAGACAGAGAAACAGAGACGGCGACACAGAGACAGAGACAGAGACAGAGACAGAGACAGAGACAGAGACAGAGGCAGAGACAGAGACAGAGACAGAGACAGAGACAGAGACAGAGACAGAGACAGAGACAGAGACAGAGACAGAGACAGAGACAGAGACAGAGACAGAGACAGAGACTGAGACAGAGACAGAGACACAGAGACACAGAGACACAGAGACAGAGAAACAGAGACACAGAGACGCAGAGACCGAGACACAGAGACAGTGACACAGAGACAGAGACACAGAGACAGTGTCACAGAGATAGAGATGCAGAGACAGAGACACAAAGACAGAGACAGAGACACAGAGACAGAGAAACAGAGACAGAGACACAGAGACAGAGACAGAGACACAGAGGCAGAGGCACAGAGACAGAGACACAGAGACAGAGACACAGAGACAGAGACACAGAGACAGAGACACAGAGACAGAGACACAGAGACAGAGACACAGAGACGGAGACACAGAGACAGAGACACAGAGACAGAGACACAGACACGGAGACACAGAGGCACAGAGACAGAGACACAGAGACGGAGACACAGAGACAGAGACACAGAGACAGGGACACAGAGACAGAGACACATAGACAGAGACTCAGAGACGCAGAGACAGACACACAGAGACAGAGACACAGAGATAGTGTCACAGAGACTGAGACGCAGAGACAGAGACACAGAGACATAGGCACTGAGTCAGAGACACAGAGACATAGGCACTGAGTCAGAGACACAGTGACAGAGACAAAGATAAAGAGACACAGAGACAGAGACACGGAGACACAGAGACGCAGAGACAAAGACACAGAGACACAGAGACAGAGACACGGAGTCGGAGACGCGGAGACAGAGAGAAATAGACAGAGATTTAGGGACAGAGACACAGAGACAGTGTCACAGAGACAGAAATGCAGGGACAGAGACACAGAGACAGAGACACAGAGGCACAGAGACAGAGACACAGAGACAGAGACAGAGACACAGAGACAGAGACTCAGAGACAGAGATACAGAGACGCAAAGACAGACACACAGAGACAGAGACACAGAGATAGTGTCACAGAGACTGAGACGCAGAGACAGAGACACAGAGACATAGGCACGGAGGCAGAGACACAGTGACAGAGACAAAGATAAAGAGACACAGAGACAGAGACACGGAGACACAGAGACGCAGAGACAGAGACACAGAGACACAGAGACAGAGACACGGAGTCGGAGACGCGGAGACAGAGACAAATAGACAGAGATTTAGGGACAGAGACACAGAGACAGTGTCACAGAGACAGAAATGCAGAGACAGAGACACAGAGACAGAGACACAGAGGCACAGAGGCAGAGACACAGAGACACAGAGACACAGAGACAGAGACAGAGACACAGAGACAGAGACAGAGACAGAGACAGAGACAGAGACAGAGACAGAGACACAGAGACGGAGATACAGAGACAGAGACACAGAGGCACAGAGACAGAGACACAGACACAGAGACAGAGACACAGAGACAGAGACACAGAGACAGAGACACAGAGACAGAGACACAGAGACAGAGACACAGAGACGCAGAGACAGACACACAGAGACAGAGACACAAAGATAGTGTCACAGAGACTGAGACGCAGAGACAGAGACACAGAGACATAGGCACGGAGGCAGAGACACAGTGACAGAGACAAAGATAAAGAGACACAGAGACAGAGACACGGAGACACAGAGACGCAGAGACAGAGACACAGAGACACAGAGACTGAGACACGGAGTCGGAGACGCGGAGACAGAGACAAATAGACAGAGATTTAGGGACAGAGACACAGAAACAGTGTCACAGAGACAGAAATGCAGAGACAGAGACACAGAGACAGAGACACAGAGGCACAGAGACAGAGACACAGTGACAGAGACACAGAGACAGAGACTCTGAGACAGAGACACAGAGACAGAGACCCAGAGACAGAGACATAGAGACATAGGCACGGAGGCAGAGACACAGAGACAGAGACACGGAGACGGAGACACAGAGCCACAGAGACAGAGACACAGAGAGAGATACACAGAGACAGTGACACAGAGAAAGAGACACAGAGACAGTGTCACAGAGACAGAGATGCAGAGACAGAGACACAAAGACAGAGACAGAGACACAGAGACAGAGAAACAGAGACAGAGACACAGAGACAGAGACACAGAGACAGAGACAGAGACACAGAGGCAGAGACACAGAGACAGAGACACAGAGACAGAGACACAGAGACAGAGACACAGAGACAGAGACACAGAGACAGAGACACAGAGACAGAGACACAGAGACGGAGACACAGAGACAGAGACACAGAGACAGAGATGCAGAGACAGAGACACGGAGACAGAGACAGAGACAGAGACAGAGACAGAGACAGAGACAGAGACAGAGACAGAGACAGAGACAGAGACAGTGACAGAGACAGAGACAGAGACAGAGGCAGAGACAGAGACAGAGACAGAGACAGAGACAGAGACAGAGACGCAGAGACACAGATACATAGGCACAGGGACATAGACACAGAGACATATTCACAGAGACAGAGACACAGAGGCGGAGACACAGAGACAGAGACACAGAGACAGAGACACAGAGACAGAGACACAGAGACAGAAGCACAGAGACAGAGACACAGAGACAGAGACACAGAGACAGAGACACAGAGACAGAGACACAGATACATAGGCACAGGGACATAGACACAGAGACATATTCACAGAGACAGAGACACAGAGGCGGAGACACAGAGACAGAAACACAGAGACAGAGACACAGAGACAGAGACACAGAGACAGAGACACAGAGACAGAGACACAGAGACAGAGACACAGAGTCAGAGACACAGAGACAGAGACACAGAGACAGAGACACAGAGACAGAGACAGAGACAGAGACACAGAGGCAGAGGCAGAGACTGAGACAGAGACAGAGGCAGAGACTGAGACAGAGACAGAGACACAGAGGCAGAGGCACAGAGACAGAGACACAGAGACAGAGACACAGAGACAGAGACACAGAGACAGAGACACAGAGACAGAGACACAGAGACAGAGACACAGAGACGGAGACACAGAGACAGAGACACAGAGACAGAGACACAGACACGGAGACACAGAGGCACAGAGACAGAGACACAGAGACGGAGACACAGAGACAGAGACACAGAGACAGGGACACAGAGACAGAGACACATAGACAGAGACTCAGAGACGCAGAGACAGACACACAGAGACAGAGACACAGAGATAGTGTCACAGAGACTGAGACGCAGAGACAGAGACACAGAGACATAGGCACTGAGTCAGAGACACAGAGACATAGGCACTGAGTCAGAGACACAGTGACAGAGACAAAGATAAAGAGACACAGAGACAGAGACACGGAGACACAGAGACGCAGAGACAAAGACACAGAGACACAGAGACAGAGACACGGAGTCGGAGACGCGGAGACAGAGAGAAATAGACAGAGATTTAGGGACAGAGACACAGAGACAGTGTCACAGAGACAGAAATGCAGGGACAGAGACACAGAGACAGAGACACAGAGGCACAGAGACAGAGACACAGAGACAGAGACAGAGACACAGAGACAGAGACTCAGAGACAGAGATACAGAGACGCAAAGACAGACACACAGAGACAGAGACACAGAGATAGTGTCACAGAGACTGAGACGCAGAGACAGAGACACAGAGACATAGGCACGGAGGCAGAGACACAGTGACAGAGACAAAGATAAAGAGACACAGAGACAGAGACACGGAGACACAGAGACGCAGAGACAGAGACACAGAGACACAGAGACAGAGACACGGAGTCGGAGACGCGGAGACAGAGACAAATAGACAGAGATTTAGGGACAGAGACACAGAGACAGTGTCACAGAGACAGAAATGCAGAGACAGAGACACAGAGACAGAGACACAGAGGCACAGAGGCAGAGACACAGAGACACAGAGACACAGAGACAGAGACAGAGACACAGAGACAGAGACAGAGACAGAGACAGAGACAGAGACAGAGACAGAGACACAGAGACGGAGATACAGAGACAGAGACACAGAGGCACAGAGACAGAGACACAGACACAGAGACAGAGACACAGAGACAGAGACACAGAGACAGAGACACAGAGACAGAGACACAGAGACAGAGACACAGAGACGCAGAGACAGACACACAGAGACAGAGACACAAAGATAGTGTCACAGAGACTGAGACGCAGAGACAGAGACACAGAGACATAGGCACGGAGGCAGAGACACAGTGACAGAGACAAAGATAAAGAGACACAGAGACAGAGACACGGAGACACAGAGACGCAGAGACAGAGACACAGAGACACAGAGACTGAGACACGGAGTCGGAGACGCGGAGACAGAGACAAATAGACAGAGATTTAGGGACAGAGACACAGAAACAGTGTCACAGAGACAGAAATGCAGAGACAGAGACACAGAGACAGAGACACAGAGGCACAGAGACAGAGACACAGTGACAGAGACACAGAGACAGAGACTCTGAGACAGAGACACAGAGACAGAGACCCAGAGACAGAGACATAGAGACATAGGCACGGAGGCAGAGACACAGAGACAGAGACACGGAGACGGAGACACAGAGCCACAGAGACAGAGACACAGAGAGAGATACACAGAGACAGTGACACAGAGAAAGAGACACAGAGACAGTGTCACAGAGACAGAGATGCAGAGACAGAGACACAAAGACAGAGACAGAGACACAGAGACAGAGAAACAGAGACAGAGACACAGAGACAGAGACACAGAGACAGAGACAGAGACACAGAGGCAGAGACACAGAGACAGAGACACAGAGACAGAGACACAGAGACAGAGACACAGAGACAGAGACACAGAGACAGAGACACAGAGACAGAGACACAGAGACGGAGACACAGAGACAGAGACACAGAGACAGAGATGCAGAGACAGAGACACGGAGACAGAGACAGAGACAGAGACAGAGACAGAGACAGAGACAGAGACAGAGACAGAGACAGAGACAGAGACAGTGACAGAGACAGAGACAGAGACAGAGACAGAGACAGAGACAGAGACAGAGACAGAGACAGAGACAGAGACGCAGAGACACAGATACATAGGCACAGGGACATAGACACAGAGACATATTCACAGAGACAGAGACACAGAGGCGGAGACACAGAGACAGAGACACAGAGACAGAGACACAGAGACAGAGACACAGAGACAGAAGCACAGAGACAGAGACACAGAGACAGAGACACAGAGACAGAGACACAGAGACAGAGACACAGATACATAGGCACAGGGACATAGACACAGAGACATATTCACAGAGACAGAGACACAGAGGCGGAGACACAGAGACAGAAACACAGAGACAGAGACACAGAGACAGAGACACAGAGACAGAGACACAGAGACAGAGACACAGAGACAGAGACACAGAGTCAGAGACACAGAGACAGAGACACAGAGACAGAGACACAGAGACAGAGACAGAGACAGAGACACAGAGGCAGAGGCAGAGACTGAGACAGAGACAGAGGCAGAGACTGAGACAGAGACAGAGACAGAGACAGAGACAGAGACACAGAGACAAAGAAACAGAGGCAGAGACACAGATACATAGGCACAGGGACATAGACACAGAGACAGATTCACAGAGACAGAGACGTAGGGACCGAGACATGGAGATATATGCACAGACCCGGAGACAGAGGCAGAGGCAGAGACAGAGACGGAGACAGAGACAGAGACAGAGACAGAGACAGAGACAGAGACACAGACAGAGACAGAGACAGAGACAGAGACAGAGACAGAGACAGAGACACAGATTCACGGAGACAGTTTCACAGAGACCGAGACGCAGGGAGAGAGAAACAGGGACAGAGACACAGAGACAGAGACACACAAACAGAGACAGACTCACACACACAGATTCACAGAGACAGAGACAAAGAGACAGAGACGCATAGACAGAGACACAGAGACCGATACACAGAGACCGATACACAGAGACAGAGACACAGAGACAGAGGCACAGAGACAGGGACACAGAGACAGAGACACACAGACAGAGACACAGAGACAGAGACACAGGGACAGAGACACAGAGACAGAGACACAGAGACAGAGACACAGAGACAGAGACACAGAGACAGAGACACAGAGACAGAGACACAGAGACAGAGACACAGAGACAGAGACACAAAGACAGAGACACAGAGACACAGAGACAGAGACACGGAGACAGAGACACAGAGACAGAGACACAGAGACAGAGACACAGAGACAGAGACACAGAGAAAGAGACACAGAGACAGAGACACAGAGACAGAGACACAGAGACGGAGACACAGAGACAGAGACACAGATTCACGGAGACAGTTTCACAGAGACAGAGACGCATGGAGAGAGAAACAGGGAAAGAGACACAGAGACATAGGCACAGAAACAGAGCCACACAAACAGAGACAGACTCACACACACAGATTCACAGAGACAGAGACAAAGAGACAGAGACGCATAGACAGAGACACAGAGACCGATACACAGAGACCGATACACAGAGACAGAGACACAGAGACAGAGACACAGAGACAGGGACACAGAGACAGACACACAGAGGCAGAGACACAGAGACAGAGACACAGAGACAGAGACACAGAGACAGAGACACAGAGACAGAGACACAGAGACAGAGACACAGGGACAGAGATAAAGAGACAGAGACACAGAGACAGGGACACAGAGACGGAGACACAGAGACAGAGACACAGAGACAGAGACAGAGACAGAGACACAGAGGCAGAGGCAGAGACTGAGACAGAGACAGAGACAGAGACAGAGACAGAGACAGAGACAGAGACAGAGACAGAGACAGAGACAGAGACAGAGACACAGACAGAGACAGAGACAGAGACAGAGACACAGATTCACGGAGACAGTTTCACAGAGACAGAGACGCAGGGAGAGAGAAACAGGGACAGAGACACAGAGACATAGGCACAGAGACAGAGACACACATACAGAGACAGACTCACACACACAGATTCACAGAGACAGAGACAAAGAGACAGAGACGCATAGACAGAGACACAGAGGCCGATAGACAGAGACAGAGACACAGAGACAGGGACACAGAGACAGAGACACAGAGACGGAGACACAGAGGCGGAAACACAGAGACAGAGACACAGAGACTGGGACACAGAGACAGAGACACAGAGACAGAGACACAGAGGCAGAGACACAGAGACAGAGACACAGAGACAGAGACACAGAGACAGAGACAGAGACACAGAGACAGAGACAGAGACAGGGTCAGGGACAGAGGCAGAGACAGAGACGGAGACAGAGACAGAGACAGAGACAGAGACAGAGACAGAGACAGAGACACAGACAGAGACAGAGACAGAGACATAGGCAGAGACAGGGAAGGAGACGGAGGCGGAGACAGAGACAGAGACAGGGTCAGAGACAGAGGCAGAGACAGAGACGGAGACACAGAGACACAGATACATAGGCATAGGGACATAGACACAGAGACAGATTCACAGAGACAGAGACATAGGGACCGAGACGTGGAGACATAGGCACAGAACCGGAGACAGAGGCAGAGGCAGAGACAGAGACACAGATTCACGGAGACAGTTTCACAGAGACAGAGACGCAGGGAGAGAGAAACAGGGACAGAGAGACAGAGACATATGCACAGAGACAGAGACACACATACAGAGACAGACTCACACACACAGATTCACAGAGACAGAGACAAAGAGACAGAGACAGAGACAGAGGCAGAGACAGAGACGGAGACAGAGACAGAGACAGAGATAGAGACAGAGACTTAGACAGCGACAGAGACAGAGACAGAGACAGAGACAGAGACAGAGACAGAGACACAGAGACAAAGAAACAGAGGCAGAGACACAGATACATAGGCACAGGGACATAGACACAGAGACAGATTGACAGAGACAGAGACGTAGGGACCGAGACATGGAGACATAGGCACAGACCCGGAGACAGAGGCAGAGGCAGAGACAGAGACAGAGACAGAGACAGAGACGGAGACAGAGACAGAGACAGAGACAGAGACAGAGACAGAGACAGAGACACAGACAGAGACAGAGACAGAGACAGAGACAGAGACACAGATTCACGGAGACAGTTTCACAGAGACAGAGACGCAGGGAGAGAGAAACAGGGACAGAGACACAGAGACATAAGCACAGAGACAGAGACACACATACAGAGACAGACTCACAAACACAGATTCACAGAGACAGAGACAAAGAGACAGAGACGCATAGACAGAGACACAGAGACCGATACACAGAGACCGATACACAGAGACAGAGACACAGAGACAGAGGCACAGAGACAGGGACATAGAGACAGAGACACACAGACAGAGACACAGAGACAGAGACACAGGGACAGAGACACAGAGACAGAGACGCAGAGACAGAGACACAGAGACAGAGACACAGAGACAGAGACACAGAGACAGAGACACAGAGACAGAGACACAGAGACAGAGACACAGAGACAGAGACACAGAGACAGAGACACAGAGACAGAGACGCAGGGAGAGAGAAACAGGGACAGAGAGACAGAGACATATGCACAGAGACAGAGACACACATACAGAGACACAGAGACAGAGACACAGAGACAGAGACACAGAGACAGAGACACAGAGACAGAGCCACAGAGACAGAGACACAGAGACAGAGACACAGAGACAGAGACACAGAGACAGAGACACAGATACATAGGCACAGGGACATAGACACAGAGACATATTCACAGAGACAGAGACACAGAGGCGGAGACACAGAGACAGAAACGCAGAGACAGAGACACAGAGACAGAGACACAGAGACAGAGACACAGAGACAGAGACACAGAGACAGAGACACAGAGACAGAGACACAGAGTCAGAGACACAGAGACAGAGACACAGAGACAGAGACACAGAGACAGAGACAGAGACAGAGACACAGAGGCAGAGGCAGAGACTGAGACAGAGACAGAGGCAGAGACTGAGACAGAGACAGAGACAGAGACAGAGACAGAGACACAGAGACAAAGAAACAGAGGCAGAGACACAGATACATAGGCACAGGGACATAGACACAGAGACAGATTCACAGAGACAGAGACGTAGGGACCGAGACATGGAGATATATGCACAGACCCGGAGACAGAGGCAGAGGCAGAGACAGAGACGGAGACAGAGACAGAGACAGAGACAGAGACAGAGACAGAGACACAGACAGAGACAGAGGCAGAGACAGAGACAGAGACAGAGACAGAGACACAGATTCACGGAGACAGTTTCACAGAGACCGAGACGCAGGGAGAGAGAAACAGGGACAGAGACACAGAGACAGAGACACACAAACAGAGACAGACTCACACACACAGATTCACAGAGACAGAGACAAAGAGACAGAGACGCATAGACAGAGACACAGAGACCGATACACAGAGACCGATACACAGAGACAGAGACACAGAGACAGAGGCACAGAGACAGGGACACAGAGACAGAGACACACAGACAGAGACACAGAGACAGAGACACAGGGACAGAGACACAGAGACAGAGACACAGAGACAGAGACACAGAGACAGAGACACAGAGACAGAGACACAGAGACAGAGACACAGAGACAGAGACACAGAGACAGAGACACAAAGACAGAGACACAGAGACACAGAGACAGAGACACGGAGACAGAGACACAGAGACAGAGACACAGAGACAGAGACACAGAGACAGAGACACAGAGAAAGAGACACAGAGACAGAGACACAGAGACAGAGACACAGAGACGGAGACACAGAGACAGAGACACAGATTCACGGAGACAGTTTCACAGAGACAGAGACGCATGGAGAGAGAAACAGGGAAAGAGACACAGAGACATAGGCACAGAAACAGAGCCACACAAACAGAGACAGACTCACACACACAGATTCACAGAGACAGAGACAAAGAGACAGAGACGCATAGACAGAGACACAGAGACCGATACACAGAGACCGATACACAGAGACAGAGACACAGAGACAGAGACACAGAGACAGGGACACAGAGACAGACACACAGAGGCAGAGACACAGAGACAGAGACACAGAGACAGAGACACAGAGACAGAGACACAGAGACAGAGACACAGAGACAGAGACACAGAGACAGAGACACAGGGACAGAGATAAAGAGACAGAGACACAGAGACAGGGACACAGAGACGGAGACACAGAGACAGAGACACAGAGACAGAGACAGAGACACAGAGGCAGAGGCAGAGACTGAGACAGAGACAGAGACAGAGACAGAGACAGAGACAGAGACAGAGACAGAGACAGAGACAGAGACAGAGACAGAGACAGAGACACAGACAGAGACAGAGACAGAGACAGAGACACAGATTCACGGAGACAGTTTCACAGAGACAGAGACGCAGGGAGAGAGAAACAGGGACAGAGACACAGAGACATAGGCACAGAGACAGAGACACACATACAGAGACAGACTCACACACACAGATTCACAGAGACAGAGACAAAGAGACAGAGACGCATAGACAGAGACACAGAGGCCGATAGACAGAGACAGAGACACAGAGACAGGGACACAGAGACAGAGACACAGAGACGGAGACACAGAGGCGGAAACACAGAGACAGAGACACAGAGACTGGGACACAGAGACAGAGACACAGAGACAGAGACACAGAGGCAGAGACACAGAGACAGAGACACAGAGACAGAGACACAGAGACAGAGACAGAGACACAGAGACAGAGACAGAGACAGGGTCAGGGACAGAGGCAGAGACAGAGACGGAGACAGAGACAGAGACAGAGACAGAGACAGAGACAGAGACAGAGACACAGACAGAGACAGAGACAGAGACATAGGCAGAGACAGGGAAGGAGACGGAGGCGGAGACAGAGACAGAGACAGGGTCAGAGACAGAGGCAGAGACAGAGACGGAGACACAGAGACACAGATACATAGGCATAGGGACATAGACACAGAGACAGATTCACAGAGACAGAGACATAGGGACCGAGACATGGAGACATAGGCACAGAACCGGAGACAGAGGCAGAGGCAGAGACAGAGACACAGATTCACGGAGAGAGTTTCACAGAGACAGAGACGCAGGGAGAGAGAAACAGGGACAGAGAGACAGAGACATATGCACAGAGACAGAGACACACATACAGAGACAGACTCACACACACAGATTCACAGAGACAGAGACAAAGAGACAGAGACAGAGACAGAGGCAGAGACAGAGACGGAGACAGAGACAGAGACAGAGATAGAGACAGAGACTTAGACAGCGACAGAGACAGAGACAGAGACAGAGACAGAGACAGAGACAGAGACACAGAGACAAAGAAACAGAGGCAGAGACACAGATACATAGGCACAGGGACATAGACACAGAGACAGATTGACAGAGACAGAGACGTAGGGACCGAGACATGGAGACATAGGCACAGACCCGGAGACAGAGGCAGAGGCAGAGACAGAGACAGAGACAGAGACAGAGACGGAGACAGAGACAGAGACAGAGACAGAGACAGAGACAGAGACAGAGACACAGACAGAGACAGAGACAGAGACAGAGACAGAGACACAGATTCACGGAGACAGTTTCACAGAGACAGAGACGCAGGGAGAGAGAAACAGGGACAGAGACACAGAGACATAAGCACAGAGACAGAGACACACATACAGAGACAGACTCACAAACACAGATTCACAGAGACAGAGACAAAGAGACAGAGACGCATAGACAGAGACACAGAGACCGATACACAGAGACCGATACACAGAGACAGAGACACAGAGACAGAGGCACAGAGACAGGGACATAGAGACAGAGACACACAGACAGAGACACAGAGACAGAGACACAGGGACAGAGACACAGAGACAGAGACGCAGAGACAGAGACACAGAGACAGAGACACAGAGACAGAGACACAGAGACAGAGACACAGAGACAGAGACACAGAGACAGAGACACAGAGACAGAGACACAGAGACAGAGACACAGAGACAGAGACGCAGGGAGAGAGAAACAGGGACAGAGAGACAGAGACATATGCACAGAGACAGAGACACACATACAGAGACACAGAGACAGAGACACAGAGACAGAGACACAGAGACAGAGACACAGAGACAGAGCCACAGAGACAGAGACACAGAGACAGAGACACAGAGACAGAGACACAGAGACAGAGACACAGAGACAGAGACACAGAGACAGAGACACAGAGACAGAGACACAGAGACAGAGACACAGAGACAGAGACGCAGAGACAGAGACACAGAGACAGAGACACAGAGACAGAGACAGAGACACAGAGGCAGAGACGCAGAGACAGAGACACAGAGACAGAGACACAGAGACAGAGATAGAGACACAGAGGCAGAGGCAGAGACTGAGACAGAGACAGAGACAGCGACAGAGACAGAGACAGAGACAGAGACAGAGACAGAGACAGAGACAGAGACAGAGACAGAGACAGAGACAGAGACAGAGACAGAGACAGAGACAGAGACAGAGACAGAGACAGAGACAGAGACAGAGACAGAGACAGAGACACAGAGACGGAGATACAGAGACAGAGACGCAGAGACAGAGACACAGAGACAGAGCCACAGAGACGGAGACACAGAGACAGAGACATAGAGACATAGGCACGGAGGCAGAGACACAGAGACAGAGACGCGGAGACAGAGACACAGAAACACAGAGACAGAAACACAGAGACAGAGACACAGAGACAGAGACACAGGGACAGAGACACAGAGACAGAGACCCAGAGACAGAGACATAGAGACATAGGCACGGAGGCAGAGACACAGAGACAGAGACGCGGAGACGGAGACACAGAGCCACAGAGACAGAGACACAGAGACAGATACACAGAGACAGTGACACAGAGACAGAAATGCAGAGACAGAGACACATAGACAGAGACAAAGAGGCACAGAGACAGAGACACAGAGTCGGAGCCACAGAGACAGAGACACAGAGAGAAAGTCTCAGAGACAGAGACATGGAGACAGAGACGGAGACACAGAGGCAGAGACACAGAGACAGAGACCCAGAGACAGAGACGCAGAGACAGAGACAGAGACAGAGACAGACACAGAGACAGAGACAGAGACAGAGACAGAGACAGAGACAGAGGCAGAGACAGAGACAGAGACAGAGACAGAGACAGAGACAGAGACAGAGACAGAGACAGAGACAGAGACAGAGACAGAGACAGACACAGAGACAGAGACAGAGACAGAGACAGAGACAGAGACAGAGACAGAGACAGAGACAGAGACAGAGACAGAGACAGAGACAGAGACAGAGACAGAGACAGAGACAGAGACAGAGACAGAGACAGAGACAGAGACAGAGACAGAGACAGAGACAGAGACAGAGACAGAGACACAGAGTAAGAGACACAGAGGCAGAGACACAGCGACAGAATCGCAGAGACAGAGACACAGAGACAGAGACACAGAGATAGAGGCACACAGACTCAGAGACAGAGACCCAGAGACAGAGACACAGAGACAGAGACACAGGGAGAGAGACTCAGAGACAGAGACACAGAGACAGAGACACAGAGACAGAAACACAGAGACAGAGACAGAGACAGATACAGAGACACAGACAGAGACAGACACAGAGACAGAGACAGAGACAGAGACAGAGACAGAGACAGAGACAGAGACAGAGACAGAGACAGAGACAGAGACAGAGACAGAGACACAGAGACAGAGACACAGAGACAGAGACACAGAGACAGAGACACAGAGACGGAGACACAGAGACAGAGACACAGAGACAGAGACACAGACACAGAGACACAGAGGCACAGAGACAGAGACACAGAGACGGAGACACAGAGACAGAGACACAGAGACAGGGACACAGAGACAGAGACACAGAGACAGGGACACAGAGACGCAGAGACAGACACACAGAGACAGAGACACAGAGATAGTGTCACAGAGACTGAGACGCAGAGACAGAGACACAGAGACATAGGCACGGAGTCAGAGACACAGTGACAGAGACAAAGATAAAGAGACACAGAGACAGAGACACGGAGACACAGAGACGCAGAGACAAAGACACAGAGACACAGAGACAGAGACACGGAGTCGGAGACGCGGAGACAGAGACAAATAGACAGAGATTTAGGGACAGAGACACAGAGACAGTGTCACAGAGACAGAAATGCAGAGACAGAGACACAGAGACAGAGACACAGAGGCACACAGACAGAGACACAGAGACAGAGACAGAGACACAGAGACAGAGACTCAGAGACAGAGACACAGAGAGAGAGACCCAGAGACAGAGACATAGAGACATAGGCACGGAGGCAGAGACACAGAGACAGAGACACGGAGACGGAGACACAGAGGCTCAGAGACAGAGGCTCAGAGACAGAGACACAGAGACAGAGACACAGAGACAGGGACACAGAGACAGAGACACAGAGACAGAGATACAGAGACGCAAAGACAGACACACAGAGACAGAGACACAGAGATAGTGTCACAGAGACTGAGACGCAGAGACAGAGACACAGAGACATAGGCACGGAGGCAGAGACACAGTGACAGAGACAAAGATAAAGAGACACAGAGACAGAGACACGGAGACACAGAGACGCAGAGACAGAGACACAGAGACACAGAGACAGAGACACGGAGTCGGAGACGCGGAGACAGAGACAAATAGACAGAGATTTAGGGACAGAGACACAGAGACAGTGTCACAGAGACAGAAATGCAGAGACAGAGACACAGAGACAGAGACACAGAGACAGAGACACAGAGACAGAGACACAGAGACGCAGAGACAGACACACAGAGACAGAGACACAAAGATAGTGTCACAGAGACTGAGACGCAGAGACAGAGACACAGAGACATAGGCACGGAGGCAGAGACACAGTGACAGAGACAAAGATAAAGAGACACAGAGACAGAGACACGGAGACACAGAGACGCAGAGACAGAGACACAGATACACAGAGACTGAGACACGGAGTCGGAGACGCGGAGACAGAGACAAATAGACAGAGATTTAGGGACAGAGACACAGAAACAGTGTCACAGAGACAGAAATGCAGAGACAGAGACACAGAGACAGAGACACAGAGGCACAGAGACAGAGACACAGTGACAGAGACACAGAGACAGAGACTCAGAGACAGAGACACAGAGACAGAGACCCAGAGACAGAGACATAGAGACATAGGCACGGAGGCAGAGACACAGAGACAGAGACACGGAGACGGAGACACAGAGCCACAGAGACAGAGACAGAGACAGAGACAGAGACAGAGACAGAGACAGAGACAGAGACAGAGACAGAGACAGAGACAGAGACAGAGACAGAGACACAGACAGAGACACAGAGACGGAGATACAGAGACAGAGACGCAGAGACAGAGACACAGAGACAGAGCCACAGAGACGGAGACACAGAGACAGAGACATAGAGACATAGGCACGGAGGCAGAGACACAGAGACAGAGACGCGGAGACAGAGACACAGAAACACAGAGACAGAAACACAGAGACAGAGACACAGAGACAGAGACACAGGGACAGAGACACAGAGACAGAGACCCAGAGACAGAGACATAGAGACATAGGCACGGAGGCAGAGACACAGAGACAGAGACGCGGAGACGGAGACACAGAGCCACAGAGACAGAGACACAGAGACAGATACACAGAGACAGTGACACAGAGACAGAAATGCAGAGACAGAGACACATAGACAGAGACAAAGAGGCACAGAGACAGAGACACAGAGTCGGAGCCACAGAGACAGAGACACAGAGAGAAAGTCTCAGAGACAGAGACATGGAGACAGAGACGGAGACACAGAGGCAGAGACACAGAGACAGAGACCCAGAGACAGAGACGCAGAGACAGAGACAGAGACAGAGACAGACACAGAGACAGAGACAGAGACAGAGACAGAGACAGAGACAGAGACAGAGACAGAGACAGAGACAGAGACAGAGACAGAGACAGAGACAGAGACAGAGACAGAGACAGAGACAGAGACAGACACAGAGACAGAGACAGAGACAGAGACAGAGACAGAGACAGAGACAGAGACAGAGACAGAGACAGAGACAGAGACAGAGACAGAGACAGAGACAGAGACAGAGACAGAGACAGAGACAGAGACAGAGACAGAGACAGAGACAGAGACAGAGACAGAGACAGAGACAGAGACAGAGACAGAGACAGAGACACAGAGTAAGAGACACAGAGACAGAGACACAGCGACAGAATCGCAGAGACAGAGACACAGAGACAGAGACACAGAGATAGAGGCACACAGACTCAGAGACAGAGACCCAGAGACAGAGACACAGAGACAGAGACACAGGGAGAGAGACTCAGAGACAGAGACACAGAGACAGAGACACAGAGACAGAAACACAGAGACAGAGACAGAGACAGATACAGAGACACAGACAGAGACAGACACAGAGACAGAGACAGAGACAGAGACAGAGACAGAGACAGAGACAGAGACAGAGACAGAGACAGAGACAGAGGCAGAGACAGAGACAGAGACAGAGACAGAGACAGAGACAGACACAGAGACAGACACAGAGACAGAGACAGAGACAGAGACAGAGACAGAGACAGAGACAGAGACAGAGACAGAGACAGAGACAGAGACAGAGACAGAGACAGAGACAGAGACAGAGACAGAGACAGAGACAGAGACAGAGACAGAGACAGAGACAGAGACAGAGACAGAGACAGAGACAGAGACAGAGACAGAGACAGAGACAGAGACAGAGACAGAGACAGAGACAGAGACAGAGACAGAGACAGAGACAGAGACAGAGACAGAGACAGAGACAGAGACAGAGACAGAGACACAGAGACAGAGACACAGAGACAGAGACACAGAGACAGAGACACAGAGACGGAGACACAGAGACAGAGACACAGAGACAGAGACACAGACACAGAGACACAGAGGCACAGAGACAGAGACACAGAGACGGAGACACAGAGACAGAGACACAGAGACAGGGACACAGAGACAGAGACACAGAGACAGGGACACAGAGACGCAGAGACAGACACACAGAGACAGAGACACAGAGATAGTGTCACAGAGACTGAGACGCAGAGACAGAGACACAGAGACATAGGCACGGAGTCAGAGACACAGTGACAGAGACAAAGATAAAGAGACACAGAGACAGAGACACGGAGACACAGAGACGCAGAGACAAAGACACAGAGACACAGAGACAGAGACACGGAGTCGGAGACGCGGAGACAGAGACAAATAGACAGAGATTTAGGGACAGAGACACAGAGACAGTGTCACAGAGACAGAAATGCAGAGACAGAGACACAGAGACAGAGACACAGAGGCACACAGACAGAGACACAGAGACAGAGACAGAGACACAGAGACAGAGACTCAGAGACAGAGACACAGAGAGAGAGACCCAGAGACAGAGACATAGAGACATAGGCACGGAGGCAGAGACACAGAGACAGAGACACGGAGACGGAGACACAGAGGCTCAGAGACAGAGGCTCAGAGACAGAGACACAGAGACAGAGACACAGAGACAGGGACACAGAGACAGAGACACAGAGACAGAGATACAGAGACGCAAAGACAGACACACAGAGACAGAGACACAGAGATAGTGTCACAGAGACTGAGACGCAGAGACAGAGACACAGAGACATAGGCACGGAGGCAGAGACACAGTGACAGAGACAAAGATAAAGAGACACAGAGACAGAGACACGGAGACACAGAGACGCAGAGACAGAGACACAGAGACACAGAGACAGAGACACGGAGTCGGAGACGCGGAGACAGAGACAAATAGACAGAGATTTAGGGACAGAGACACAGAGACAGTGTCACAGAGACAGAAATGCAGAGACAGAGACACAGAGACAGAGACACAGAGACAGAGACACAGAGACAGAGACACAGAGACGCAGAGACAGACACACAGAGACAGAGACACAAAGATAGTGTCACAGAGACTGAGACGCAGAGACAGAGACACAGAGACATAGGCACGGAGGCAGAGACACAGTGACAGAGACAAAGATAAAGAGACACAGAGACAGAGACACGGAGACACAGAGACGCAGAGACAGAGACACAGAGACACAGAGACTGAGACACGGAGTCGGAGACGCGGAGACAGAGACAAATAGACAGAGATTTAGGGACAGAGACACAGAAACAGTGTCACAGAGACAGAAATGCAGAGACAGAGACACAGAGACAGAGACACAGAGGCACAGAGACAGAGACACAGTGACAGAGACACAGAGACAGAGACTCAGAGACAGAGACACAGAGACAGAGACCCAGAGACAGAGACATAGAGACATAGGCACGGAGGCAGAGACACAGAGACAGAGACACGGAGACGGAGACACAGAGCCACAGAGACAGAGACACAGAGAGAGATACACAGAGACAGTGACACAGAGAAAGAGACACAGAGACAGTGTCACAGAGACAGAGATGCAGAGACAGAGACACAAAGACAGAGACAGGGACACAGAGACAGAGAAACAGAGACGGCGACACAGAGACAGAGACAGAGACAGAGACAGAGACAGAGACAGAGACAGAGGCAGAGACAGAGACAGAGACAGAGACAGAGACAGAGACAGAGACAGAGACAGAGACAGAGACAGAGACAGAGACAGAGACAGAGACAGAGACTGAGACAGAGACAGAGACACAGAGACACAGAGACACAGAGACAGAGAAACAGAGACACAGAGACGCAGAGACCGAGACACAGAGACAGTGACACAGAGACAGAGACACAGAGACAGTGTCACAGAGATAGAGATGCAGAGACAGAGACACAGAGACAGAGACACAGACACAGAGACACAGAGGCACAGAGACAGAGACACAGAGACGGAGACACAGAGACAGAGACACAGAGACAGGGACACAGAGACAGAGACACAGAGACAGGGACACAGAGACGCAGAGACAGACACACAGAGACAGAGACACAGAGATAGTGTCACAGAGACTGAGACGCAGAGACAGAGACACAGAGACATAGGCACGGAGTCAGAGACACAGTGACAGAGACAAAGATAAAGAGACACAGAGACAGAGACACGGAGACACAGATACGCAGAGACAAAGACACAGAGACACAGAGACAGAGACACGGAGTCGGAGACGCGGAGACAGAGACAAATAGACAGAGATTTA
This sequence comes from Megachile willughbiella, assembly GCA_945859595.2. Lineage (NCBI taxonomy): Eukaryota > Metazoa > Arthropoda > Insecta > Hymenoptera > Megachilidae > Megachile > Megachile willughbiella. The sequence goes on from CAMAOD020000232.1 coordinate 957,921, forward strand.
GGGACAGAGACACAGAGACAGTGTCACAGAGACAGAAATGCAGAGACAGAGACACAGAGACAGAGACACAGAGACAGAGACACAGAGGCACACAGACAGAGACACAGAGACAGAGACAGAGACACAGAGACAGAGACTCAGAGACAGAGACACAGAGAGAGAGACCCAGAGACAGAGACATAGAGACATAGGCACGGAGGCAGAGACACAGAGACAGAGACACGGAGACGGAGACACAGAGGCTCAGAGACAGAGGCTCAGAGACAGAGACACAGAGACAGAGACACAGAGACAGGGACACAGAGACAGAGACACAGAGACAGAGATACAGAGACGCAAAGACAGACACACAGAGACAGAGACACAGAGATAGTGTCACAGAGACTGAGACGCAGAGACAGAGACACAGAGACATAGGCACGGAGGCAGAGACACAGTGACAGAGACAAAGATAAAGAGACACAGAGACAGAGACACGGAGACACAGAGACGCAGAGACAGAGACACAGAGACACAGAGACAGAGACACGGAGTCGGAGACGCGGAGACAGAGACAAATAGACAGAGATTTAGGGACAGAGACACAGAGACAGTGTCACAGAGACAGAAATGCAGAGACAGAGACACAGAGACAGAGACACAGAGGCACAGAGACAGAGACACAGTGACAGAGACACAGAGACAGAGACTCAGAGACAGAGACACAGAGACAGAGACCCAGAGACAGAGACATAGAGACATAGGCACGGAGGCAGAGACACAGAGACAGAGACACGGAGACGGAGACACAGAGCCACAGAGACAGAGACACAGAGAGAGATACACAGAGACAGTGACACAGAGAAAGAGACACAGAGACAGTGTCACAGAGACAGAGATGCAGAGACAGAGACACAAAGACAGAGACAGGGACACAGAGACAGAGAAACAGAGACGGCGACACAGAGACAGAGACAGAGACAGAGACAGAGACAGAGACAGAGACAGAGGCAGAGACAGAGACAGAGACAGAGACAGAGACAGAGACAGAGACAGAGACAGAGACAGAGACAGAGACAGAGACAGAGACAGAGACAGGGACTGAGACAGAGACAGAGACACAGAGACACAGAGACACAGAGACAGAGAAACAGAGACACAGAGACGCAGAGACCGAGACACAGAGACAGTGACACAGAGACAGAGACACAGAGACAGTGTCACAGAGATAGAGATGCAGAGACAGAGACACAAAGACAGAGACAGAGACACAGAGACAGAGAAACAGAGACAGAGACACAGAGACAGAGACAGAGACACAGAGGCAGAGACACAGAGACAGAGACACAGAGACAGAGACACAGAGACAGAGACACAGAGACAGAGACACAGAGACAGAGACACAGAGACAGAGACACAGAGACGGAGACACAGAGACCGAGACACAGAGACAGAGACACAGACACGGAGACACAGAGGCACAGAGACAGAGACACAGAGACGGAGACACAGAGACAGAGACACAGAGACAGGGACACAGAGACAGAGACACATAGACAGAGACTCAGAGACGCAGAGACAGACACACAGAGACAGAGACACAGAGATAGTGTCACAGAGACTGAGACGCAGAGACAGAGACACAGAGACATAGGCACTGAGTCAGAGACACAGAGACATAGGCACTGAGTCAGAGACACAGTGACAGAGACAAAGATAAAGAGACACAGAGACAGAGACACGGAGACACAGATACGCAGAGACAAAGACACAGAGACACAGAGACAGAGACACGGAGTCGGAGACGCGGAGACAGAGACAAATAGACAGAGATTTAGGGACAGAGACACAGAGACAGTGTCACAGAGACAGAAATGCAGAGACAGAGACACAGAGACAGAGACACAGAGACAGAGACACAGAGGCACACAGACAGAGACACAGAGACAGAGACAGAGACACAGAGACAGAGACTCAGAGACAGAGACACAGAGAGAGAGACCCAGAGACAGAGACATAGAGACATAGGCACGGAGGCAGAGACACAGAGACAGAGACACGGAGACGGAGACACAGAGGCTCAGAGACAGAGGCTCAGAGACAGAGACACAGAGACAGAGACACAGAGACAGGGACACAGAGACAGAGACACAGAGACAGAGATACAGAGACGCAAAGACAGACACACAGAGACAGAGACACAGAGATAGTGTCACAGAGACTGAGACGCAGAGACAGAGACACAGAGACATAGGCACGGAGGCAGAGACACAGTGACAGAGACAAAGATAAAGAGACACAGAGACAGAGACACGGAGACACAGAGACGCAGAGACAGAGACACAGAGACACAGAGACAGAGACACGGAGTCGGAGACGCGGAGACAGAGACAAATAGACAGAGATTTAGGGACAGAGACACAGAGACAGTGTCACAGAGACAGAAATGCAGAGACAGAGACACAGAGACAGAGACACAGAGGCACAGAGACAGAGACACAGTGACAGAGACACAGAGACAGAGACTCAGAGACAGAGACACAGAGACAGAGACCCAGAGACAGAGACATAGAGACATAGGCACGGAGGCAGAGACACAGAGACAGAGACACGGAGACGGAGACACAGAGCCACAGAGACAGAGACACAGAGAGAGATACACAGAGACAGTGACACAGAGAAAGAGACACAGAGACAGTGTCACAGAGACAGAGATGCAGAGACAGAGACACAAAGACAGAGACAGGGACACAGAGACAGAGAAACAGAGACGGCGACACAGAGACAGAGACAGAGACAGAGACAGAGACAGAGACAGAGACAGAGGCAGAGACAGAGACAGAGACAGAGACAGAGACAGAGACAGAGACAGAGACAGAGACAGAGACAGAGACAGAGACAGAGACAGAGACAGGGACTGAGACAGAGACAGAGACACAGAGACACAGAGACACAGAGACAGAGAAACATCGACACAGAGACGCAGAGACCGAGACACAGAGACAGTGACACAGAGACAGAGACACAGAGACAGTGTCACAGAGATAGAGATGCAGAGACAGAGACACAAAGACAGAGACAGAGACACAGAGACAGAGAAACAGAGACAGAGACACAGAGACAGAGACAGAGACACAGAGGCAGAGACACAGAGACAGAGACACAGAGACAGAGACACAGAGACAGAGACACAGAGACAGAGACACAGAGACAGAGACACAGAGACAGAGACACAGAGACGGAGACACAGAGACCGAGACACAGAGACAGAGACACAGACACGGAGACACAGAGGCACAGAGACAGAGACACAGAGACGGAGACACAGAGACAGAGACACAGAGACAGGGACACAGAGACAGAGACACATAGACAGAGACTCAGAGACGCAGAGACAGACACACAGAGACAGAGACACAGAGATAGTGTCACAGAGACTGAGACGCAGAGACAGAGACACAGAGACATAGGCACTGAGTCAGAGACACAGAGACATAGGCACTGAGTCAGAGACACAGTGACAGAGACAAAGATAAAGAGACACAGAGACAGAGACACGGAGACACAGAGACGCAGAGACAAAGACACAGAGACACAGAGACAGAGACACGGAGTCGGAGACGCGGAGACAGAGAGAAATAGACAGAGATTTAGGGACAGAGACACAGAGACAGTGTCACAGAGACAGAAATGCAGGGACAGAGACACAGAGACAGAGACACAGAGGCACAGAGACAGAGACACAGAGACAGAGACAGAGACACAGAGACAGAGACTCAGAGACAGAGATACAGAGACGCAAAGACAGACACACAGAGACAGAGACACAGAGATAGTGTCACAGAGACTGAGACGCAGAGACAGAGACACAGAGACATAGGCACGGAGGCAGAGACACAGTGACAGAGACAAAGATAAAGAGACACAGAGACAGAGACACGGAGACACAGAGACGCAGAGACAGAGACACAGAGACACAGAGACAGAGACACGGAGTCGGAGACGCGGAGACAGAGACAAATAGACAGAGATTTAGGGACAGAGACACAGAGACAGTGTCACAGAGACAGAAATGCAGAGACAGAGACACAGAGACAGAGACACAGAGGCACAGAGGCAGAGACACAGAGACACAGAGACACAGAGACAGAGACAGAGACACAGAGACAGAGACAGAGACAGAGACAGAGACAGAGACAGAGACAGAGACAGAGACACAGAGACGGAGATACAGAGACAGAGACACAGAGGCACAGAGACAGAGACACAGACACAGAGACAGAGACACAGAGACAGAGACACAGAGACAGAGACACAGAGACAGAGACACAGAGACAGAGACACAGAGACGCAGAGACAGACACACAGAGACAGAGACACAAAGATAGTGTCACAGAGACTGAGACGCAGAGACAGAGACACAGAGACATAGGCACGGAGGCAGAGACACAGTGACAGAGACAAAGATAAAGAGACACAGAGACAGAGACACGGAGACACAGAGACGCAGAGACAGAGACACAGAGACACAGAGACTGAGACACGGAGTCGGAGACGCGGAGACAGAGACAAATAGACAGAGATTTAGGGACAGAGACACAGAAACAGTGTCACAGAGACAGAAATGCAGAGACAGAGACACAGAGACAGAGACACAGAGGCACAGAGACAGAGACACAGTGACAGAGACACAGAGACAGAGACTCTGAGACAGAGACACAGAGACAGAGACCCAGAGACAGAGACATAGAGACATAGGCACGGAGGCAGAGACACAGAGACAGAGACACGGAGACGGAGACACAGAGCCACAGAGACAGAGACACAGAGAGAGATACACAGAGACAGTGACACAGAGAAAGAGACACAGAGACAGTGTCACAGAGACAGAGATGCAGAGACAGAGACACAAAGACAGAGACAGAGACACAGAGACAGAGAAACAGAGACAGAGACACAGAGACAGAGACACAGAGACAGAGACAGAGACACAGAGGCAGAGACACAGAGACAGAGACACAGAGACAGAGACACAGAGACAGAGACACAGAGACAGAGACACAGAGACAGAGACACAGAGACAGAGACACAGAGACGGAGACACAGAGACAGAGACACAGAGACAGAGACACAGACACGGAGACACAGAGGCACAGAGACAGAGACACAGAGACGGAGACACAGAGACAGAGACACAGAGACAGGGACACAGAGACAGAGACACATAGACAGAGACTCAGAGACGCAGAGACAGACACACAGAGACAGAGACACAGAGATAGTGTCACAGAGACTGAGACGCAGAGACAAAGACACAGAGACACAGAGACAGAGACACGGAGTCGGAGACGCGGAGACAGAGAGAAATAGACAGAGATTTAGGGACAGAGACACAGAGACAGTGTCACAGAGACAGAAATGCAGGGACAGAGACACAGAGACAGAGACACAGAGGCACAGAGACAGAGACACAGAGACAGAGACAGAGACACAGAGACAGAGACTCAGAGACAGGGACACAGAGACAGAGACACAGAGACAGAGATACAGAGACGCAGAGACAGACACACAGAGACAGAGACACAGAGATAGTGTCACAGAGACTGAGACGCAGAGACAGAGACACAGAGACATAGGCACGGTGGCAGAGACACAGTGACAGAGACAAAGATAAAGAGACACAGAGACAGAGACACGGAGACACAGAGACGCAGAGACAGAGACACAGAGACACAGAGAGAGAGACACGGAGTCGGAGACGCGGAGACAGAGACAAATAGACAGAGATTTAGGGACAGAGACACAGAGACAGTGTCACAGAGACAGAAATGCAGAGACGGAGACACAGAGACAGAGACACAAAAACAGAGACACAGACACAGAGACAGAGAAACAGAGACAGAGACACAGAGACAGAGACAGCGACACAGACACAGAGACAGAGACACAGCGACAGAGACACAGAGACAGAGACAGAGACAGAGACAGAGACACAGAGACGGAGACACAGAGACAGAGACACAGAGACAGAGACACAGAGACAGAGACACAGAGGCACTGAGACAGAGACACAGAGACAGAGACACAGAGACACAGAGACAGAGACAGAGACACAGAGGCAGAGACAGAGACAGAGACAGAGACAGAGACAGAGACAGAGACAGAGACAGAGACAGAGACAGAGACAGAGACAGAGGCAGAGACACAGAGACGGAGATACAGAGACAGAGACACAGAGACAGAGACACAGAGACAGAGCCACAGAGACGGAGACACAGAGACAGAGACACAGAGACAGTGACACAGAGACAGAGACACAGAGGCACAGAGACAGAGACACAGACACAGAGACAGAGACACAGAGACAGGGACACAGCGATACAGAGACAGAGACACAGAGACAGAGACACAGAGACAGAGACAGAGAGACAGAGACACAAAGACAGGGACACAAAGACAGGGACAGAGACACAGAGTAAGAGACACAGAGACAGAGACACAGCGACAGAATCGCAGAGACAGAGACACAGAGACAGAGACACGGAGACACAGAGACGCAGAGACAGAGACACAGAGACACAGAGACAGAGACACGGAGTCGGAGACGCGGAGACAGAGACAAATAGACAGAGATTTAGGGACAGAGACACAGAGACAGTGTCACAGAGACAGAAATGCAGAGACAGAGACACAGAGACAGAGACACAGAGGCACAGAGGCAGAGACACAGAGACACAGAGACACAGAGACAGAGACAGAGACACAGAGACAGAGACAGAGACAGAGACAGAGACAGAGACAGAGACACAGAGACGGAGATACAGAGACAGAGACACAGAGGCACAGAGACAGAGACACAGACACAGAGACAGAGACACAGAGACAGAGACACAGAGACAGAGACACAGAGACGCAGAGACAGACACACAGAGACAGAGACACAAAGATAGTGTCACAGAGACTGAGACGCAGAGACAGAGACACAGAGACATAGGCACGGAGGCAGAGACACAGTGACAGAGACAAAGATAAAGAGACACAGAGACAGAGACACGGAGACACAGAGACGCAGAGACAGAGACACAGAGACACAGAGACTGAGACACAGAGTCGGAGACGCGGAGACAGAGACAAATAGACAGAGATTTAGGGACAGAGACACAGAGACAGTGTCACAGAGACAGAAATGCAGAGACAGAGACACAGAGACAGAGACACAGAGGCACAGAGACAGAGACACAGTGACAGAGACACAGAGACAGAGACTCAGAGACAGAGACACAGAGACAGAGACCCAGAGACAGAGACATAGAGACATAGGCACGGAGGCAGAGACACAGAGACAGAGACACGGAGACGGAGACACAGAGCCACAGAGACAGAGACACAGAGAGAGATACACAGAGACAGTGACACAGAGAAAGAGACACAGAGACAGTGTCACAGAGACAGAGATGCAGAGACAGAGACACAAAGACAGAGACAGGGACACAGAGACAGAGAAACAGAGACGGCGACACAGAGACAGAGACAGAGACAGAGACAGAGACAGAGACAGAGACAGAGACAGAGGCAGAGGCAGAGACAGAGACAGAGACAGAGACAGAGACAGAGACAGAGACACAGAGACACAGAGACACAGAGACAGAGAAACAGAGACACAGAGACGCAGAGACCGAGACACAGAGACAGTGACACAGAGACAGAGACACAGAGACAGTGTCACAGAGATAGAGATGCAGAGACAGAGACACAAAGACAGAGACAGAGACACAGAGACAGAGAAACAGAGACAGAGACACAGAGACAGAGACAGAGACACAGAGGCAGAGACACAGAGACAGAGACACAGAGACAGAGACACAGAGACAGAGACACAGAGACAGAGACACAGAGACAGAGACACAGAGACAGAGACACAGAGACGGAGACACAGAGACAGAGACACAGAGACAGAGACACAGACACGGAGACACAGAGACAGAGACACAGAGACAGGAACACAGAGACAGAGACACATAGACAGAGACACAGAGACGCAGAGACAGACACACAGAGACAGAGACACAGAGATAGTGTCACAGAGACTGAGACGCAGAGACAGAGACACAGAGACATAGGCACTGAGTCAGAGACACAGAGACATAGGCACTGAGTCAGAGACACAGAGACATAGGCACTGAGTCAGAGACACAGTGACAGAGACAAAGATAAAGAGACACAGAGACAGAGACACGGAGACACAGAGACGCAGAGACAAAGACACAGAGACACAGAGACAGAGACACGGAGTCGGAGACGCGGAGACAGAGAGAAATAGACAGAGATTTAGGGACAGAGACACAGAGACAGTGTCACAGAGACAGAAATGCAGGGACAGAGGCACAGAGACAGAGACACAGAGGCACAGAGACAGAGACACAGAGACGCAGAGACAGAGACACAGAGACACAGAGACAGAGACACGGAGTCGGAGACGCGGAGACAGAGACAAATAGACAGAGATTTAGGGACAGAGACACAGAGACAGTGTCACAGAGACAGAAATGCAGAGACAGAGACACAGAGACAGAGACACAGAGGCACAGAGGCAGAGACACAGAGACACAGAGACACAGAGACAGAGACAGAGACACAGAGACAGAGACAGAGACAGAGACAGAGACAGAGACAGAGACACAGAGACGGAGATACAGAGACAGAGACACAGAGGCACAGAGACAGAGACACAGACACAGAGACAGAGACACAGAGACAGAGACACAGAGACAGAGACACAGAGACAGAGACACAGAGACAGAGACACAGAGACAGAGACACAGAGACGCAGAGACAGACACACAGAGACAGAGACACAAAGATAGTGTCACAGAGACTGAGACGCAGAGACAGAGACACAGAGACATAGGCACGGAGGCAGAGACACAGTGACAGAGACAAAGATAAAGAGACACAGAGACAGAGACACGGAGACACAGAGACGCAGAGACAGAGACACAGAGACACAGAGACTGAGACACGGAGTCGGAGACGCGGAGACAGAGACAAATAGACAGAGATTTAGGGACAGAGACACAGAGACAGTGTCACAGAGACAGAAATGCAGAGACAGAGACACAGAGACAGAGACACAGAGGCACAGAGACAGAGACACAGTGACAGAGACACAGAGACAGAGACTCAGAGACAGAGACACAGAGACAGAGACCCAGAGACAGAGACATAGAGACATAGGCACGGAGGCAGAGACACAGAGACAGAGACACGGAGACGGAGACACAGAGCCACAGAGACAGAGACACAGAGAGAGATACACAGAGACAATGACACAGAGAAAGAGACACAGAGACAGCGTCACAGAGACAGAGATGCAGAGACAGAGACACAAAGACAGAGACAGGGACACAGAGACAGAGAAACAGAGACGGCGACACAGAGACAGAGACAGAGACAGAGACAGAGACAGAGACAGAGACAGAGACAGAGGCAGAGGCAGAGACAGAGACAGAGACAGAGACAGAGACAGAGACAGAGACAGAGACACAGAGACACAGAGACACAGAGACAGAGAAACAGAGACACAGAGACGCAGAGACCGAGACACAGAGACAGTGACACAGAGACAGAGACACAGAGACAGTGTCACAGAGATAGAGATGCAGAGACAGAGACACAAAGACAGAGACAGAGACACAGAGACAGAGAAACAGAGACAGAGACACAGAGACAGAGACAGAGACACAGAGGCAGAGACACAGAGACAGAGACACAGAGACAGAGACACAGAGACAGAGACACAGAGACAGAGACACAGAGACAGAGACACAGAGACAGAGACACAGAGACGGAGACACAGAGACAGAGACACAGAGACAGAGACACAGACACGGAGACATAGAGGCACAGAGACAGAGACACAGAGACGGAGACACAGAGACAGAGACACAGAGACAGGGACACAGAGACAGAGACACATAGACAGAGACACAGAGACGCAGAGACAGACACACAGAGACAGAGACACAGAGATAGTGTCACAGAGACTGAGACGCAGAGACAGAGACACAGAGACATAGGCACTGAGTCAGAGACACAGAGACATAGGCACTGAGTCAGAGACACAGAGACATAGGCACTGAGTCAGAGACACAGTGACAGAGACAAAGATAAAGAGACACAGAGACAGAGACACGGAGACACAGAGACGCAGAGACAAAGACACAGAGACACAGAGACAGAGACACGGAGTCGGAGACGCGGAGACAGAGAGAAATAGACAGAGATTTAGGGACAGAGACACAGAGACAGTGTCACAGAGACAGAAATGCAGGGACAGAGGCACAGAGACAGAGACACAGAGGCACAGAGACAGAGACACAGAGACAGAGACAGAGACACAGAGACAGAGACTCAGAGACATAGGCACGGAGGCAGAGACACAGTGACAGAGACAAAGATAAAGAGACACAGAGACAGAGACACGGAGACACAGAGACGCAGAGACAGAGACACAGAGACACAGAGACAGAGACACGGAGTCGGAGACGCGGAGACAGAGACAAATAGACAGAGATTTAGGGACAGAGACACAGAGACAGTGTCACAGAGACAGAAATGCAGAGACAGAGACACAGAGACAGAGACACAGAGGCACAGAGGCAGAGACACAGAGACACAGAGACACAGAGACAGAGACAGAGACACAGAGACAGAGACAGAGACAGAGACAGAGACAGAGACAGAGACACAGAGACGGAGATACAGAGACAGAGACACAGAGGCACAGAGACAGAGACACAGACACAGAGACAGAGACACAGAGACAGAGACACAGAGACAGAGACACAGAGACGCAGAGACAGACACACAGAGACAGAGACACAAAGATAGTGTCACAGAGACTGAGACGCAGAGACAGAGACACAGAGACATAGGCACGGAGGCAGAGACACAGTGACAGAGACAAAGATAAAGAGACACAGAGACAGAGACACGGAGACACAGAGACGCAGAGACAGAGACACAGAGACACAGAGACTGAGACACGGAGTCGGAGACGCGGAGACAGAGACAAATAGACAGAGATTTAGGGACAGAGACACAGAGACAGTGTCACAGAGACAGAAATGCAGAGACAGAGACACAGAGACAGAGACACAGAGGCACAGAGACAGAGACACAGTGACAGAGACACAGAGACAGAGACTCAGAGACAGAGACACAGAGACAGAGACCCAGAGACAGAGACATAGAGACATAGGCACGGAGGCAGAGACACAGAGACAGAGACACGGAGACGGAGACACAGAGCCACAGAGACAGAGACACAGAGAGAGATACACAGAGACAGTGACACAGAGAAAGAGACACAGAGACAGTGTCACAGAGACAGAGATGCAGAGACAGAGACACAAAGACAGAGACAGGGACACAGAGACAGAGAAACAGAGACGGCGACACAGAGACAGAGACAGAGACAGAGACAGAGACAGAGACAGAGACAGAGGCAGAGGCAGAGACAGAGACAGAGACAGAGACAGAGACAGAGACAGAGACACAGAGACACAGAGACACAGAGACAGAGAAACAGAGACACAGAGACGCAGAGACCGAGACACAGAGACAGTGACACAGAGACAGAGACACAGAGACAGTGTCACAGAGATAGAGATGCAGAGACAGAGACACAAAGACAGAGACAGAGACACAGAGACAGAGAAACAGAGACAGAGACACAGAGACAGAGACAGAGACACAGAGGCAGAGACACAGAGACAGAGACACAGAGACAGAGACACAGAGACAGAGACACAGAGACAGAGACACAGAGACAGAGACACAGAGACAGAGACACAGAGACGGAGACACAGAGACAGAGACACAGAGACAGAGACACAGACACGGAGACACAGAGGCACAGAGACAGAGACACAGAGACGGAGACACAGAGACAGAGACACAGAGACAGGGACACAGGGACAGAGACACAGAGACAGAGACACATAGACAGAGACACAGAGACGCAGAGACAGACACACAGAGACAGAGACACAGAGATAGTGTCACAGAGACTGAGACGCAGAGACAGAGACACAGAGACATAGGCACTGAGTCAGAGACACAGAGACATAGGCACTGAGTCAGAGACACAGTGACAGAGACAAAGATAAAGAGACACAGAGACAGAGACACGGAGACACAGAGACGCAGAGACAAAGACACAGAGACACAGAGACAGAGACACGGAGTCGGAGACGCGGAGACAGAGAGAAATAGACAGAGATTTAGGGACAGAGACACAGAGACAGTGTCACAGAGACAGAAATGCAGGGACAGAGGCACAGAGACAGAGACACAGAGGCACAGAGACAGAGACACAGAGACGCAGAGACAGAGACACAGAGACACAGAGACAGAGACACGGAGTCGGAGACGCGGAGACAGAGACAAATAGACAGAGATTTAGGGACAGAGACACAGAGACAGTGTCACAGAGACAGAAATGCAGAGACAGAGACACAGAGACAGAGACACAGAGGCACAGAGGCAGAGACACAGAGACACAGAGACACAGAGACAGAGACAGAGACACAGAGACAGAGACAGAGACAGAGACAGAGACAGAGACAGAGACAGAGACACAGAGACGGAGATACAGAGACAGAGACACAGAGGCACAGAGACAGAGACACAGACACAGAGACAGAGACACAGAGACAGAGACACAGAGACAGAGACACAGAGACAGAGACACAGAGACAGAGACACAGAGACGCAGAGACAGACACACAGAGACAGAGACACAAAGATAGTGTCACAGAGACTGAGACGCAGAGACAGAGACACAGAGACATAGGCACGGAGGCAGAGACACAGTGACAGAGACAAAGATAAAGAGACACAGAGACAGAGACACGGAGACACAGAGACGCAGAGACAGAGACACAGAGACACAGAGACTGAGACACGGAGTCGGAGACGCGGAGACAGAGACAAATAGACAGAGATTTAGGGACAGAGACACAGAGACAGTGTCACAGAGACAGAAATGCAGAGACAGAGACACAGAGACAGAGACACAGAGGCACAGAGACAGAGACACAGTGACAGAGACACAGAGACAGAGACTCAGAGACAGAGACACAGAGACAGAGACACAGAGAGAGATACACAGAGACAGTGACACAGAGAAAGAGACACAGAGACAGTGTCACAGAGACAGAGATGCAGCGACAGAGACACAAAGACAGAGACAGGGACACAGAGACAGAGAAACAGAGACGGCGACACAGAGACAGAGACAGAGACACAGAGACAGAGACACAGAGACAGAGACACAGAGACGCAGAGACAGACACACAGAGACAGAGACACAAAGATAGTGTCACAGAGACTGAGACGCAGAGACAGAGACACAGAGACATAGGCACTGAGTCAGAGACACAGAGACATAGGCACTGAGTCAGAGACACAGAGACATAGGCACTGAGTCAGAGACACAGTGACAGAGACAAAGATAAAGAGACACAGAGACAGAGACACGGAGACACAGAGACGCAGAGACAAAGACACAGAGACACAGAGACAGAGACACGGAGTCGGAGACGCGGAGACAGAGACAAATAGACAGAGATTTAGGGACAGAGACACAGAGACAGTGTCACAGAGACAGAAATGCAGAGACAGAGACACAGAGACAGAGACACAGAGGCACAGAGGCAGAGACACAGAGACACAGAGACACAGAGACAGAGACAGAGACACAGAGACAGAGACAGAGACAGAGACAGAGACAGAGACAGAGACAGAGACACAGAGACGGAGATACAGAGACAGAGACACAGAGGCACAGAGACAGAGACACAGACACAGAGACAGAGACACAGAGACAGAGACACAGAGACAGAGACACAGAGACAGAGACACAGAGACAGAGACACAGAGACGCAGAGACAGACACACAGAGACAGAGACACAAAGATAGTGTCACAGAGACTGAGACGCAGAGACAGAGACACAGAGACATAGGCACGGAGGCAGAGACACAGTGACAGAGACAAAGATAAAGAGACACAGAGACAGAGACACGGAGACACAGAGACGCAGAGACAGAGACACAGAGACACAGAGACTGAGACACGGAGTCGGAGACGCGGAGACAGAGACAAATAGACAGAGATTTAGGGACAGAGACACAGAGACAGTGTCACAGAGACAGAAATGCAGAGACAGAGACACAGAGACAGAGACACAGAGGCACAGAGACAGAGACACAGTGACAGAGACACAGAGACAGAGACTCAGAGACAGAGACACAGAGACAGAGACCCAGAGACAGAGACATAGAGACATAGGCACGGAGGCAGAGACACAGAGACAGAGACACGGAGACGGAGACACAGAGCCACAGAGACAGAGACACAGAGAGAGATACACAGAGACAGTGACACAGAGAAAGAGACACAGAGACAGTGTCACAGAGACAGAGATGCAGAGACAGAGACACAAAGACAGAGACAGGGACACAGAGACAGAGAAACAGAGACGGCGACACAGAGACAGAGACAGAGACAGAGACAGAGACAGAGACAGAGACAGAGGCAGAGGCAGAGACAGAGACAGAGACAGAGACAGAGACAGAGACAGAGACAGAGACACAGAGACACAGAGACACAGAGACAGAGAAACAGAGACACAGAGACGCAGAGACCGAGACACAGAGACAGTGACACAGAGACAGAGACACAGAGACAGTGTCACAGAGATAGAGATGCAGAGACAGAGACACAAAGACAGAGACAGAGACACAGAGACAGAGAAACAGAGACAGAGACACAGAGACAGAGACAGAGACACAGAGGCAGAGACACAGAGACAGAGACACAGAGACAGAGACACAGAGACAGAGACACAGAGACAGAGACACAGAGACAGAGACACAGAGACAGAGACACAGAGACGGAGACACAGAGACAGAGACACAGAGACAGAGACACAGACACGGAGACACAGAGGCACAGAGACAGAGACACAGAGACGGAGACACAGAGACAGAGACACAGAGACAGGGACACAGAGACAGAGACACATAGACAGAGACACAGAGACGCAGAGACAGACACACAGAGACAGAGACACAGAGATAGTGTCACAGAGACTGAGACGCAGAGACAGAGACACAGAGACATAGGCACTGAGTCAGAGACACAGAGACATAGGCACTGAGTCAGAGACACAGAGACATAGGCACTGAGTCAGAGACACAGTGACAGAGACAAAGATAAAGAGACACAGAGACAGAGACACGGAGACACAGAGACGCAGAGACAAAGACACAGAGACACAGAGACAGAGACACGGAGTCGGAGACGCGGAGACAGAGAGAAATAGACAGAGATTTAGGGACAGAGACACAGAGACAGTGTCACAGAGACAGAAATGCAGGGACAGAGGCACAGAGACAGAGACACAGAGGCACAGAGACAGAGACACAGAGACAGAGACAGAGACACAGAGACAGAGACTCAGAGACAGGGACACAGAGACAGAGACACAGAGACAGAGATACAGAGACGCAGAGACAGACACACAGAGACAGAGACACAGAGATAGTGTCACAGAGACTGAGACGCAGAGACAGAGACACAGAGACATAGGCACGGTGGCAGAGACACAGTGACAGAGACAAAGATAAAGAGACACAGAGACAGAGACACGGAGACACAGAGACGCAGAGACAGAGACACAGAGACACAGAGACAGAGACACGGAGTCGGAGACGCGGAGACAGAGACAAATAGACAGAGATTTAGGGACAGAGACACAGAGACAGTGTCACAGAGACAGAAATGCAGAGACGGAGACACAGAGACAGAGACACAAAGACAGAGACACAGACACAGAGACAGAGAAACAGAGACAGAGACACAGAGACAGAGACACAGAGACAGAGACAGCGACACAGACACAGAGACAGAGACACAGCGACAGAGACACAGAGACAGAGACAGAGACAGAGACAGAGACACAGAGACGGAGACACAGAGACAGAGACACAGAGACAGAGACACAGAGACAGAGACACAGAGGCACTGAGACAGAGACACAGATACAGAGACACAGAGACACAGAGACAGAGACACGGAGACACAGAGACGCAGAGACAGAGACACAGAGACACAGAGACAGAGACACGGAGTCGGAGACGCGGAGACAGAGACAAATAGACAGAGATTTAGGGACAGAGACACAGAGACAGTGTCACAGAGACAGAAATGCAGAGACGGAGACACAGAGACAGAGACACAAAGACAGAGACACAGACACAGAGACAGAGAAACAGAGACAGAGACACAGAGACAGAGACAGCGACACAGACACAGAGACAGAGACACAGCGACAGAGACACAGAGACAGAGACAGAGACAGAGACAGAGACACAGAGACGGAGACACAGAGACAGAGACACAGAGACAGAGACACAGAGACAGAGACACAGAGGCACTGAGACAGAGACACAGATACAGAGACACAGAGACACAGAGACAGAGACAGAGATACAGAGGCAGAGACAGAGACAGAGACAGGGACAGAGACAGAGACAGAGACAGAGACAGAGACAGAGACAGAGACAGAGACAGAGGCAGAGGCACAGAGACGGAGATACAGAGACAGAGACACAGAGACAGAGACACAGAGACAGAGCCACAGAGACGGAGACACAGAGACCGAGACACAGAGGCAGTGACACAGAGGCACAGAGACAGAGACACAGACACAGAGACAGAGACACAGCGATACAGAGACAGAGACACAGAGACAGAGACACAGAGACAGAGACAGAGAGACAGAGACACAAAGACAGGGACAGAGACACAGAGTAAGAGACACAGAGACAGAGACACAGCGACAGAATCGCAGAGACAGAGACACAGAGACAGAGACACAGAGATAGAGGCACACAGACTCAGAGACAGAGACCCAGAGACAGAGACACAGAGACAGAGACACGGGGAGAGAGACTCAGAGACAGAGACACAGAGACAGAGACACAGAGACAGAAACACAGAGGCAGAGACAGAGACAGATACAGAGACACAGACAGAGACAGAGACAGAGACAGAGACAGAGACAGAGACAGAGACAGAGACAGAGACAGAGACAGAGACAGAGACAGAGACAGAGACAGAGACAGAGACAGAGACAGAGACAGAGACAGAGACAGAGACAGAGACAGAGACAGAGACAGAGACAGAGACAGAGACAGAGACAGAGACAGAGACAGAGACAGAGACAGAGACAGAGACAGAGACAGAGACAGAGACAGAGACAGAGACAGAGACAGAGACAGAGACACAGAGACACAGAGACAGAGACACAGAGACACAGAGACGCAGAGACCGAGACACAGAGACAGTGACACAGAGACAGAGACACAGAGACAGTGTCACAGAGATAGAGGTGCAGAGACAGAGACACAAAGACAGAGACAGAGACACAGAGACAGAGAAACAGAGACAGAGACACAGAGACAGAGACAGAGACACAGAGACAGAGACACAGAGACAGAGACACAGAGACAGAGACACAGAGACAGGGACACAGAGACAGAGACACAGAGACAGAGACAGAGACACAGAGACAGAGACACAGGGACAGAGACACAGAGACAGAGACGCGGAGACGGAGACACAGAGCCACAGAGACAGAGACACAGAGACAGATACACAGAGACAGTGACACAGAGACAGAAATGCAGAGACAGAGACACAGAGACAGAGACACAGAGGCACAGAGACAGAGACACAGAGTCGGAGCCACACAGACAGAGACACAGAGAGAAAGTCTCAGAGACAGAGACATGGAGACAGAGACGGAGACACAGAGACAGAGACCCAGAGGCAGAGACACAGAGACAGAGACCCAGAGACAGAGACGCAGAGACAGAGACAGAGACACAGAGGCAGAGACAGAGACAGAGACAGAGACAGAGACAGAGACAGAGACAGAGACAGAGACAGAGACAGAGACAGAGACAGAGACAGAGACAGAGACAGAGACAGAGACAGAGACAGAGACAGACACAGAGACAGAGACAGAGACAGAGACAGAGACAGAGACAGAGACAGAGACAGAGACAGAGACAGAGACGGAGACAGAGACAGAGACAGAGACAGAGACAGAGACAGAGACAGAGACAGAGACAGAGACAGAGACAGAGACAGAGACAGAGACAGAGACAGAGACAGAGACAGAGACAGAGACAGAGACAGAGACAGAGTCAGAGACAGAGACACAGAGACAGAGATAGAGACAGAGACAGAGACAGAGACAGAGACAGAGACAGAGACAGAGACAGAGACAGAGACAGAGACAGAGACAGAGACAGAGGCAGAGACACAGAGACGGAGATACAGAGACAGAGACACAGAGACAGAGACACAGAGACACAGAGACAGAGACACAGAGACACAGAGACGCAGAGACCGAGACACAGAGACAGTGACACAGAGACAGAGACACAGAGACAGTGTCACAGAGATAGAGATGCAGAGACAGAGACACAAAGACAGAGACAGAGAAACAGAGACAGAGACACAGAGACAGAGACAGCGACACAGACACAGAGACAGAGACACAGAGACGGAGACACAGAGACAGAGACACAGGGACAGAGACACAGAGACAGAGACACAGAGACAGAGACACAGAGGCACTGAGACAGAGACACAGAGACAGAGACACAGAGACAGAGACAGAGACACAGAGGCAGAGACAGAGACAGAGACAGAGACAGAGACAGAGACAGAGACAGAGACAGAGACAGAGACAGAGACAGAGACAGAGACAGAGACAGAGACAGAGACACAGAGACGGAGATACAGAGACAGAGACGCAGAGACAGAGACACAGAGACAGAGCCACAGAGACGGAGACACAGAGACAGAGACACAGAGACAGTGACACAGAGACAGAGACACAGAGGCACAGAGACAGAGACGCAGACACAGAGACACAGACACAGAGACAGAGACACAGAGACAGAGACACAGAGACAGAGACACAGAAACACAGAGACAGAAACACAGAGACAGAGACACAGAGACAGAGACACAGGGACAGAGACACAGACACAGAGACCCAGAGACAGAGACATAGAGACATAGGCACGGAGGCAGAGACACAGAGACAGAGACGTGGAGACGGAGACACAGAGCCACAGAGACAGTGACACAGAGACAGATACACAGAGACAGTGACACAGAGACAGAAATGCAGAGACAGAGACACAGAGACAGAGACAAAGAGGCACAGAGACAGAGACACAGAGTCGGAGCCACAGAGACAGAGACACAGAGAGAAAGTCTCAGAGACAGAGACATGGAGACAGAGACGGAGACACAGAGGCAGAGACACAGAGACAGAGACCCAGAGACAGAGACGCAGAGACAGAGACAGAGACAGAGACAGACACAGAGACAGAGACAGAGACAGAGACAGAGACAGAGACAGAGACAGAGACAGAGTCAGAGACAGAGACAGAGACAGAGACAGAGACAGAGACAGAGACAGAGACAGAGACAGAGACAGAGACAGAGACAGACACAGAGACAGAGACAGAGACCGAGACAGAGACAGAGACAGAGACAGAGACAGAGACAGAGACAGAGACAGAGACAGAGACAGAGACAGAGACAGAGACAGAGACAGAGACAGAGACAGAGACAGAGACAGAGACAGAGACAGAGACAGAGACAGAGACAGAGACAGAGACAGAGACAGAGACAGAGACAGAGACAGAGACAGAGACAGAGACAGAGACAGAGACAGAGACAGAGACAGAGACAGAGACAGAGACACAGAGGCACAGAGACAGAGACACAGAGACACAGAGACGCAGAGACCGAGACACAGAGACAGTGACACAGAGACAGAGACACAGAGACAGTGTCACAGAGATAGAGATGCAGAGACAGAGACACAAAGACAGAGACAGAGACACAGAGACAGAGAAACAGAGACAGAGACACAGAGATAGAGACAGAGACACAGAGACAGAGACACAGGGACAGAGACACAGAGACAGAGACACAGAGACAGAGACACAGAGACAGAGATACAGAGACGGAGACAGAGACAGAGAGACAGAGACACAGAGACAGAGACACAGAGACAGAGACACAGAGACAGCGACACAGAGACAGAGACACAGAGACAGAGACACAGAGACAGAGACACAGAGACAGAGACACAGAGACAGAGACACAGAGACAGAGACACAGAGACGGAGACACAGAGACAGAGACACAGAGACAGAGACACAGACACAGAGACACAGAGGCACAGAGACAGAGACACAGAGACGGAGACACAGAGACAGAGACACAGAGACAGGGACACAGAGGCAGAGACACAGAGACAGAGACACAGAGACGCAGAGACAGACACACAGAGACAGAGACACAGAGATAGTGTCACAGAGACTGAGACGCAGAGACAGAGACACAGAGACATAGGCACGGAGGCAGAGATACAGTGACAGAGACAAAGATAAAGAGACACAGAGACAGAGACACGGAGACATAGAGACGCAGAGACAGAGACACAGAGACACAGAGACAGAGACACGGGGTCGGAGACGCGGAGACAGAGACAAATAGACAGAGATTTAGGGACAGAGACACAGAGACAGTGTCACAGAGACAGAAATGCAGAGACAGAGACACAGAGACAGAGACACAGAGGCACAGAGACAGAGACACAGTGACAGAGAGACAGAGACAGAGACAGAGACAGAGACAGAGACAGAGACAGAGACAGAGACGGAGACAGAGACAGAGACAGAGACAGAGACACAGAGACACAGAGACAGAGACACAGAGACACAGAGACGCAGAGACAGAGACACAGAGACAGTGACACAGAGACAGAGACACAGAGACACAGAGACGCAGAGACAGAGACATAGAGACAGTGACACAGAGACAGAGACACAGAGACAGTGTCACAGAGATAGAGATGCAGAGACAGAGACACAATGACAGAGACAGAGACACAGAGACAGAGAAACAGAGACAGAGACACAGAGACAGAGACAGAGACACAGAGACAGAGACACAGAGACAGAGACACAGAGGCAGAGACACAGAGACAGAGACACAGAGACAGAGACACAGAGACAGAGACACAGAGACAGAGACACAGAGACAGAGACACAGAGACAGAGACAGAGACACAGAGACAGAGAAACAGAGACACAGAGACAGAGACACAGAGACAGAGACACAGACACGGAGACACAGAGGCACAGAGACAGAGACACAGAGACGGAGACACAGAGACAGAGACACAGAGACAGGGACACAGAGACAGAGACACATAGACAGAGACACAGAGACGCAGAGACAGACACACAGAGACAGAGACACAGAGATAGTGTCACAGAGACTGAGACGCAGAGACAGAGACACAGAGACATAGGCACTGAGTCAGAGACACAGAGACATAGGCACTGAGTCAGAGACACAGAGACATAGGCACTGAGTCAGAGACACAGTGACAGAGACAAAGATAAAGAGACACAGAGACAGAGACACGGAGACACAGAGACGCAGAGACAAAGACACAGAGACACAGAGACAGAGACACGGAGTCGGAGACGCGGAGACAGAGAGAAATAGACAGAGATTTAGGGACAGAGACACAGAGACAGTGTCACAGAGACAGAAATGCAGGGACAGAGGCACAGAGACAGAGACACAGAGGCACAGAGACAGAGACACAGAGACAGAGACAGAGACACAGAGACAGAGACTCAGAGACAGGGACACAGAGACAGAGACACAGAGACAGAGATACAGAGACGCAGAGACAGACACACAGAGACAGAGACACAGAGATAGTGTCACAGAGACTGAGACGCAGAGACAGAGACACAGAGACATAGGCACGGTGGCAGAGACACAGTGACAGAGACAAAGATAAAGAGACACAGAGACAGAGACACGGAGACACAGAGACGCAGAGACAGAGACACAGAGACACAGAGACAGAGACACGGAGTCGGAGACGCGGAGACAGAGACAAATAGACAGAGATTTAGGGACAGAGACACATAGACAGTGTCACAGAGACAGAAATGCAGAGACGGAGACACAGAGACAGAGACACAAAGACAGAGACACAGACACAGAGACAGAGAAACAGAGACAGAGACACAGAGACAGAGACAGCGACACAGACACAGAGACAGAGACACAGCGACAGAGACACAGAGACAGAGACAGAGACAGAGACAGAGACAGAGACAGAGACAGAGACAGAGACAGAGACAGAGACAGAGACAGAGACAGAGACAGAGACAGAGACAGAGACAGAGACAGAGACAGAGACAGAGACAGAGACAGAGACAGAGACAGAGGCAGAGACACAGAGACGGAGATACAGAGACAGAGACACAGAGACAGAGACACAGAGACACAGAGACAGAGACACAGAGACACAGAGACGCAGAGACCGAGACACAGAGACAGTGACACAGAGACAGAGACACAGAGACAGTGTCACAGAGATAGAGATGCAGAGACAGAGACACAAAGACAGAGACAGAGAAACAGAGACAGAGACACAGAGACAGAGACAGCGACACAGACACAGAGACAGAGACACAGAGACGGAGACACAGAGACAGAGACACAGGGACAGAGACACAGAGACAGAGACACAGAGACAGAGACACAGAGGCACTGAGACAGAGACACAGAGACAGAGACACAGAGACAGAGACAGAGACACAGAGGCAGAGACAGAGACAGAGACAGAGACAGAGACAGAGACAGAGACAGAGACAGAGACAGAGACAGAGACAGAGACAGAGACAGAGACAGAGACAGAGACACAGAGACGGAGATACAGAGACAGAGACGCAGAGACAGAGACACAGAGACAGAGCCACAGAGACGGAGACACAGAGACAGAGACACAGAGACAGTGACACAGAGACAGAGACACAGAGGCACAGAGACAGAGACGCAGACACAGAGACACAGACACAGAGACAGAGACACAGAGACAGAGACACAGAGACAGAGACACAGAAACACAGAGACAGAAACACAGAGACAGAGACACAGAGACAGAGACACAGGGACAGAGACACAGACACAGAGACCCAGAGACAGAGACATAGAGACATAGGCACGGAGGCAGAGACACAGAGACAGAGACGTGGAGACGGAGACACAGAGCCACAGAGACAGTGACACAGAGACAGATACACAGAGACAGTGACACAGAGACAGAAATGCAGAGACAGAGACACAGAGACAGAGACAAAGAGGCACAGAGACAGAGACACAGAGTCGGAGCCACAGAGACAGAGACACAGAGAGAAAGTCTCAGAGACAGAGACATGGAGACAGAGACGGAGACACAGAGGCAGAGACACAGAGACAGAGACCCAGAGACAGAGACGCAGAGACAGAGACAGAGACAGAGACAGACACAGAGACAGAGACAGAGACAGAGACAGAGACAGAGACAGAGACAGAGACAGAGTCAGAGACAGAGACAGAGACAGAGACAGAGACAGAGACAGAGACAGAGACAGAGACAGAGACAGAGACAGAGACAGACACAGAGACAGAGACAGAGACCGAGACAGAGACAGAGACAGAGACAGAGACAGAGACAGAGACAGAGACAGAGACAGATACAGAGACAGTGACAGAGACAGAGACAGAGACAGAGACAGAGACAGAGACAGAGACAGAGACAGAGACAGAGACAGAGACAGAGACAGAGACAGAGACAGAGACAGAGACAGAGACAGAGACAGAGACAGAGACAGAGACAGAGACAGAGACAGAGACAGAGACAGAGACAGAGACAGAGACAGAGACAGAGACAGAGACAGAGACAGAGACAGAGACAGAGACACAGAGGCACAGAGACAGAGACACAGAGACACAGAGACGCAGAGACCGAGACACAGAGACAGTGACACAGAGACAGAGACACAGAGACAGTGTCACAGAGATAGAGATGCAGAGACAGAGACACAAAGACAGAGACAGAGACACAGAGACAGAGAAACAGAGACAGAGACACAGAGATAGAGACAGAGACACAGAGACAGAGACACAGGGACAGAGACACAGAGACAGAGACACAGAGACAGAGACACAGAGACAGAGATACAGAGACGGAGACAGAGACAGAGAGACAGAGACACAGAGACAGAGACACAGAGACAGAGACACAGAGACAGCGACACAGAGACAGAGACACAGAGACAGAGACACAGAGACAGAGACACAGAGACAGAGACACAGAGACAGAGACACAGAGACAGAGACACAGAGACGGAGACACAGAGACAGAGACACAGAGACAGAGACACAGACACAGAGACACAGAGGCACAGAGACAGAGACACAGAGACGGAGACACAGAGACAGAGACACAGAGACAGGGACACAGAGGCAGAGACACAGAGACAGAGACACAGAGACGCAGAGACAGACACACAGAGACAGAGACACAGAGATAGTGTCACAGAGACTGAGACGCAGAGACAGAGACACAGAGACATAGGCACGGAGGCAGAGATACAGTGACAGAGACAAAGATAAAGAGACACAGAGACAGAGACACGGAGACATAGAGACGCAGAGACAGAGACACAGAGACACAGAGACAGAGACACGGGGTCGGAGACGCGGAGACAGAGACAAATAGACAGAGATTTAGGGACAGAGACACAGAGACAGTGTCACAGAGACAGAAATGCAGAGACAGAGACACAGAGACAGAGACACAGAGGCACAGAGACAGAGACACAGTGACAGAGAGACAGAGACAGAGACAGAGACAGAGACAGAGACAGAGACAGAGACAGAGACGGAGACAGAGACAGAGACAGAGACAGAGACACAGAGACACAGAGACAGAGACACAGAGACACAGAGACGCAGAGACAGAGACACAGAGACAGTGACACAGAGACAGAGACACAGAGACACAGAGACGCAGAGACAGAGACATAGAGACAGTGACACAGAGACAGAGACACAGAGACAGTGTCACAGAGATAGAGATGCAGAGACAGAGACACAATGACAGAGACAGAGACACAGAGACAGAGAAACAGAGACAGAGACACAGAGACAGAGACAGAGACACAGAGACAGAGACACAGAGACAGAGACACAGAGGCAGAGACACAGAGACAGAGACACAGAGACAGAGACACAGAGACAGAGACACAGAGACAGAGACACAGAGACAGAGACACAGAGACACAGAGACAGAGACAGAGACACAGAGACAGAGAAACAGAGACACAGAGACAGAGACACAGAGACAGAGACACAGACACGGAGACACAGAGGCACAGAGACAGAGACACAGAGACGGAGACACAGAGACAGAGACACAGAGACAGGGACACAGAGACAGAGACACATAGACAGAGACACAGAGACGCAGAGACAGACACACAGAGACAGAGACACAGAGATAGTGTCACAGAGACTGAGACGCAGAGACAGAGACACAGAGACATAGGCACTGAGTCAGAGACACAGAGACATAGGCACTGAGTCAGAGACACAGAGACATAGGCACTGAGTCAGAGACACAGTGACAGAGACAAAGATAAAGAGACACAGAGACAGAGACACGGAGACACAGAGACGCAGAGACAAAGACACAGAGACACAGAGACAGAGACACGGAGTCGGAGACGCGGAGACAGAGAGAAATAGACAGAGATTTAGGGACAGAGACACAGAGACAGTGTCACAGAGACAGAAATGCAGGGACAGAGGCACAGAGACAGAGACACAGAGGCACAGAGACAGAGACACAGAGACAGAGACAGAGACACAGAGACAGAGACTCAGAGACAGGGACACAGAGACAGAGACACAGAGACAGAGATACAGAGACGCAGAGACAGACACACAGAGACAGAGACACAGAGATAGTGTCACAGAGACTGAGACGCAGAGACAGAGACACAGAGACATAGGCACGGTGGCAGAGACACAGTGACAGAGACAAAGATAAAGAGACACAGAGACAGAGACACGGAGACACAGAGACGCAGAGACAGAGACACAGAGACACAGAGACAGAGACACGGAGTCGGAGACGCGGAGACAGAGACAAATAGACAGAGATTTAGGGACAGAGACACAGAGACAGTGTCACAGAGACAGAAATGCAGAGACGGAGACACAGAGACAGAGACACAAAGACAGAGACACAGACACAGAGACAGAGAAACAGAGACAGAGACACAGAGACAGAGACACAGAGACAGAGACAGCGACACAGACACAGAGACAGAGACACAGCGACAGAGACACAGAGACAGAGACACAGAGACACAGAGACAGAGACACGGAGTCGGAGACGCGGAGACAGAGACAAATAGACAGAGATTTAGGGACAGAGACACATAGACAGTGTCACAGAGACAGAAATGCAGAGACGGAGACACAGAGACAGAGACACAAAGACAGAGACACAGACACAGAGACAGAGAAACAGAGACAGAGACACAGAGACAGAGACAGCGACACAGACACAGAGACAGAGACACAGCGACAGAGACACAGAGACAGAGACAGAGACAGAGACAGAGACAGAGACACAGAGACGGAGACACAGAGACAGAGACACAGAGACAGAGACACAGAGACAGAGACACAGAGGCACTGAGACAGAGACACAGATACAGAGACACAGAGACACAGAGACAGAGACAGAGACACAGAGGCAGAGACAGAGACAGAGACAGAGACAGAGACAGAGACAGAGACAGAGACAGAGACAGAGACAGAGACAGAGACAGAGACAGAGGCAGAGACACAGGGACGGAGATACAGAGACAGAGACACAGAGACAGAGACACAGAGACAGAGCCACAGAGACGGAGACACAGAGACAGAGACACAGAGACAGTGACACAGAGACAGAGACACAGAGACGGAGACACAGAGACAGAGACACAGAGACAGGGACACAGAGACAGAGACACATAGACAGAGACACAGAGACGCAGAGACAGACACACAGAGACAGAGACACAGAGATAGTGTCACAGAGACTGAGACGCAGAGACAGAGACACAGAGACATAGGCACTGAGTCAGAGACACAGAGACATAGGCACTGAGTCAGAGACACAGAGACATAGGCACTGAGTCAGAGACACAGTGACAGAGACAAAGATAAAGAGACACAGAGACAGAGACACGGAGACACAGAGACGCAGAGACAAAGACACAGAGACACAGAGACAGAGACACGGAGTCGGAGACGCGGAGACAGAGAGAAATAGACAGAGATTTAGGGACAGAGACACAGAGACAGTGTCACAGAGACAGAAATGCAGGGACAGAGGCACAGAGACAGAGACACAGAGGCACAGAGACAGAGACACAGAGACAGAGACAGAGACACAGAGACAGAGACTCAGAGACAGGGACACAGAGACAGAGACACAGAGACAGAGATACAGAGACGCAGAGACAGACACACAGAGACAGAGACACAGAGATAGTGTCACAGAGACTGAGACGCAGAGACAGAGACACAGAGACATAGGCACGGTGGCAGAGACACAGTGACAGAGACAAAGATAAAGAGACACAGAGACAGAGACACGGAGACACAGAGACGCAGAGACAGAGACACAGAGACACAGAGACAGAGACACGGAGTCGGAGACGCGGAGACAGAGACAAATAGACAGAGATTTAGGGACAGAGACACAGAGACAGTGTCACAGAGACAGAAATGCAGAGACGGAGACACAGAGACAGAGACACAAAGACAGAGACACAGACACAGAGACAGAGAAACAGAGACAGAGACACAGAGACAGAGACACAGAGACAGAGACAGCGACACAGACACAGAGACAGAGACACAGCGACAGAGACACAGAGACAGAGACAGAGACAGAGACAGAGACACAGAGACGGAGACACAGAGACAGAGACACAGAGACAGAGACACAGAGACAGAGACACAGAGGCACTGAGACAGAGACACAGATACAGAGACACAGAGACACAGAGACAGAGACACGGAGTCACAGAGACGCAGAGACAGAGACACAGAGACACAGAGACAGAGACACGGAGTCGGAGACGCGGAGACAGAGACAAATAGACAGAGATTTAGGGACAGAGACACATAGACAGTGTCACAGAGACAGAAATGCAGAGACGGAGACACAGAGACAGAGACACAAAGACAGAGACACAGACACAGAGACAGAGAAACAGAGACAGAGACACAGAGACAGAGACAGCGACACAGACACAGAGACAGAGACACAGCGACAGAGACACAGAGACAGAGACAGAGACAGAGACAGAGACAGAGACACAGAGACGGAGACACAGAGACAGAGACACAGAGACAGAGACACAGAGACAGAGACACAGAGGCACTGAGACAGAGACACAGATACAGAGACACAGAGACACAGAGACAGAGACAGAGACACAGAGGCAGAGACAGAGACAGAGACAGAGACAGAGACAGAGACAGAGACAGAGACAGAGACAGAGACAGAGACAGAGACAGAGGCAGAGACACAGGGACGGAGATACAGAGACAGAGACACAGAGACAGAGACACAGAGACAGAGCCACAGAGACGGAGACACAGAGACAGAGACACAGAGACAGTGACACAGAGACAGAGACACAGAGGCACAGAGACAGAGACACAGACACAGAGACAGAGACACAGAGACAGAGACACAGCGATACAGAGACAGAGACACAGAGACAGAGACACAGAGACAGAGACAGAGAGACAGAGACACAAAGACAGGGACAGAGACACAGAGTAAGAGACACAGAGACAGAGACACAGCGACAGAATCGCAGAGACAGAGACACAGAGACAGAGACACAGAGATAGAGGCACACAGACTCAGAGACAGAGACCCAGAGACAGAGACACAGAGACAGAGACACGGGGAGAGAGACTCAGAGACAGAGACACAGAGACAGAGACACAGAGACAGAAACACAGAGGCAGAGACAGAGACAGATACAGAGACACAGACAGAGACAGAGACAGAGACAGAGACAGAGACAGAGACAGAGACAGAGACAGAGACAGAGACAGAGACAGAGACAGAGACAGAGACAGAGACAGAGACAGAGACAGAGACAGAGACAGGGACAGAGACAGAGACAGAGACAGAGACAGAGACAGAGACAGAGACAGAGACAGAGACAGAGACAGAGACAGAGACACAGAGACACAGAGACAGAGACACAGAGACACAGAGACGCAGAGACCGAGACACAGAGACAGTGACACAGAGACAGAGACACAGAGACAGTGTCACAGAGATAGAGGTGCAGAGACAGAGACACAAAGACAGAGACAGAGACACAGAGACAGAGAAACAGAGACAGAGACACAGAGACAGAGACAGAGACACAGAGACAGAGACACAGAGACAGAGACACAGAGACAGAGACACAGAGACAGAGACACAGAGACAGAGACACAGAGACAGAGACAGAGACACAGAGACAGAGACACAGGGACAGAGACACAGAGACAGAGACCCAGAGACAGAGACATAGAGACATAGGCACGGAGGCAGAGACACAGAGACAGAGACGCGGAGACGGAGACACAGAGCCACAGAGACAGAGACACAGAGACAGATACACAGAGACAGTGACACAGAGACAGAAATGCAGAGACAGAGACACAGAGACAGAGACACAGAGGCACAGAGACAGAGACACAGAGTCGGAGCCACACAGACAGAGACACAGAGAGAAAGTCTCAGAGACAGAGACATGGAGACAGAGACGGAGACACAGAGACAGAGACCCAGAGGCAGAGACACAGAGACAGAGACCCAGAGACAGAGACGCAGAGACAGAGACAGAGACAGAGACAGACACAGAGACAGAGACAGAGACAGAGACAGAGACAGAGACAGAGACAGAGACAGAGACAGAGACAGAGACAGAGACAGAGACAGAGACAGAGACAGAGACAGAGACAGAGACAGAGACAGAGACAGAGACAGAGACAGAGACAGAGACAGAGACAGAGACAGAGACAGAGACAGAGACAGAGACAGAGACAGAGACAGAGACAGAGACAGAGACAGACACAGAGACAGAGACAGAGACAGAGACAGAGACAGAGACAGAGACAGAGACAGAGACAGAGACAGAGACAGAGACAGAGACAGAGACAGAGACAGAGACAGAGACAGAGACAGAGACAGAGACAGAGACAGAGACAGAGACAGAGACAGAGACAGAGACAGAGACAGAGACAGAGTCAGAGACAGAGACACAGAGACAGAGATAGAGACAGAGACAGAGACAGAGACAGAGACAGAGACAGAGACAGAGACAGAGACAGAGACAGAGACAGAGACAGAGACAGAGACAGAGACAGAGACAGAGACAGAGACAGAGACAGAGACAGAGACAGAGACAGAGACAGAGACAGAGACAGAGACAGAGACAGAGGCAGAGACACAGAGACGGAGATACAGAGACAGAGACACAGAGACAGAGACACAGAGACACAGAGACAGAGACACAGAGACACAGAGACGCAGAGACCGAGACACAGAGACAGTGACACAGAGACAGAGACACAGAGACAGTGTCACAGAGATAGAGATGCAGAGACAGAGACACAAAGACAGAGACAGAGAAACAGAGACAGAGACACAGAGACAGAGACAGCGACACAGACACAGAGACAGAGACACAGAGACGGAGACACAGAGACAGAGACACAGGGACAGAGACACAGAGACAGAGACACAGAGACAGAGACACAGAGGCACTGAGACAGAGACACAGAGACAGAGACACAGAGACAGAGACAGAGACACAGAGGCAGAGACAGAGACAGAGACAGAGACAGAGACAGAGACAGAGACAGAGACAGAGACAGAGACAGAGACAGAGACAGAGACAGAGACAGAGACAGAGACAGAGACAGAGACAGAGACAGAGACACAGAGACGGAGATACAGAGACAGAGACGCAGAGACAGAGACACAGAGACAGAGCCACAGAGACGGAGACACAGAGACAGAGACACAGAGACAGTGACACAGAGACAGAGACACAGAGGCACAGAGACAGAGACGCAGACACAGAGACACAGACACAGAGACAGAGACACAGAGACAGAGACACAGAGACAGAGACACAGAAACACAGAGACAGAAACACAGAGACAGAGACACAGAGACAGAGACACAGGGACAGAGACACAGAGACAGAGGCCCAGAGACAGAGACATAGAGACATAGGCACGGAGGCAGAGACACAGAGACAGAGACGTGGAGACGGAGACACAGAGCCACAGAGACAGAGACACAGAGACAGATACACAGAGACAGTGACACAGAGACAGAAATGCAGAGACAGAGACACAGAGACAGAGACAAAGAGGCACAGAGACAGAGACACAGAGTCGGAGCCACAGAGACAGAGACACAGAGAGAAAGTCTCAGAGACAGAGACATGGAGACAGAGACGGAGACACAGAGGCAGAGACACAGAGACAGAGACCCAGAGACAGAGACGCAGAGACAGAGACAGAGACAGAGACAGACACAGAGACAGAGACAGAGACAGAGACAGAGACAGAGACAGAGACAGAGACAGAGTCAGAGACAGAGACAGAGACAGAGACAGAGACAGAGACAGAGACAGAGACAGAGACAGAGACAGAGACAGAGACAGACACAGAGACAGAGACAGAGACCGAGACAGAGACAGAGACAGAGACAGAGACAGAGACAGAGACAGAGACAGAGACAGAGACAGAGACAGAGACAGAGACAGAGACAGAGACAGAGACAGAGACAGAGACAGAGACAGAGACAGAGACAGAGACAGAGACAGAGACAGAGACAGAGACAGAGACAGAGACAGAGACAGAGACAGAGACAGAGACAGAGACAGAGACAGAGACAGAGACAGAGACAGAGACAGAGACAGAGACAGAGACAGAGACAGAGACAGAGACAGAGACAGAGACAGAGGCAGAGTTACAGAGACGGAGATACAGAGACAGAGACACAGAGACAGAGACACAGAGACAGAGCCACAGAGACGGAGACACAGAGACAGAGACACAGAGACAGTGACACAGAGACAGAGACACAGAGGCACAGAGACAGAGACACAGACACAGAGACAGAGAGACAGAGACAGAGACACAGCGACACAGAGACAGAGACACAGAGACAGAGACACAGAGACAGAGACAGAGAGACAGAGACACAAAGACAGGGACAGAGACACAGAGTAAGAGACACAGAGACAGAGACACAGAGTAAGAGACACAGAGACAGAGACACAGCGACAGAATCGCAGAGACAGAGACACAGAGACAGAGACACAGAGATAGAGGCACACAGACTCAGAGACAGAGACCCAGAGACAGAGACACAGAGACAGAGACACAGGGAGAGAGACTCAGAGACAGAGACACAGAGACAGAGACACAGAGACAGAAACACAGAGACAGAGACAGAGACAGATACAGAGACACAGACAGAGACAGACACAGAGACAGAGACAGAGACAGAGACAGAGACAGAGACAGAGACAGAGACAGAGACAGAGACAGAGACAGAGACAGAGACAGAGACAGAGACAGAGACAGAGGCAGAGACAGAGACAGAGACAGAGACAGAGACAGAGACAGAGACAGAGACAGAGACAGAGACACAGAGACACAGTGACAGAGACAGAGAGACACAGAGACGCAGAGACCGAGACACAGAGACAGTGACACAGAGACAGAGACACAGAGACAGTGTTACAGAGATAGAGATGCAGAGACAGAGACACAAAGACAGAGACAGAGACACAGAGACAGAGAAACAGAGACAGAGACACAGAGACAGAGACAGCGACACAGACACAGAGACAGAGACACAGAGACGGAGACACAGAGACAGAGACACAGGGACAGAGACACAGACAGAGACAGAGACACAGAGACGGAGATACAGAGACAGAGACGCAGAGACAGAGACACAGAGACAGAGCCACAGAGACGGAGACACAGAGACAGAGACACAGAGACAGTGACACAGAGACAGAGACACAGAGGCACAGAGACAGAGACGCAGACACAGAGACACAGACACAGAGACAGAGACACAGAGACAGAGACACAGAAACACAGAGACAGAAACACAGAGACAGAGACACAGAGACAGAGACACAGGGACAGAGACACAGAGACAGAGACCCAGAGACAGAGACATAGAGACATAGGCACGGAGGCAGAGACACAGAGACAGAGACGCGGAGACGGAGACACAGAGCCACAGAGACAGAGACACAGAGACAGATACACAGAGACAGTGACACAGAGACAGAAATGCAGAGACAGAGACACAGAGACAGTGTTACAGAGATAGAGATGCAGAGACAGAGACACAAAGACAGAGACAGAGACACAGAGACAGAGAAACAGAGACAGAGACACAGAGATAGAGACAGAGACACAGAGACAGAGACACAGGGACAGAGACACAGACACAGAGACACAGAGGCACAGAGACAGAGACACAGAGACGGAGACACAGAGACAGAGACACAGAGACAGAGACTCAGAGACAGAGACACAGAGACACAGAGACGCAGAGACCGAGACACAGAGACAGAGACACAAAGATAGTGTCACAGAGACTGAGACGCAGAGACAGAGACACAGAGACATAGGCACGGAGACGCAGAGACAGACACACAGAGACAGAGACACAGAGATAGTGTCACAGAGACTGAGACACAGAGACAGTGTCACAGAGATAGAGATGCAGAGACAGAGACACAAAGACAGAGACAGAGACACAGAGACAGTGAAACAGAGACAGAGACACAGAGACAGAGACACAGAGACAGAGACACAGAGACAGAGACACAGAGACAGAGACACAGAGACAGAGACACAGAGACAGAGACACAGAGACAGAGACACAGAGACAGAGACACAGAGACAGAGACACAGAGACAGAGACACAGAGACGGAGACACAGAGACAGAGACACAGAGACAGAGACACAGACACAGAGACACAGAGGCACAGAGACAGAGACACAGAGACGGAGACACAGAGACAGAGACACAGAGACAGGGACACAGAGACAGAGACACAGAGACAGGGACACAGAGACGCAGAGACAGACACACAGAGACAGAGACACAGAGATAGTGTCACAGAGACTGAGACGCAGAGACAGAGACACAGAGACATAGGCACGGAGTCAGAGACACAGTGACAGAGACAAAGATAAAGAGACACAGAGACAGAGACACGGAGACCCAGAGACGCAGAGACAAAGACACAGAGACACAGAGACAGAGACACGGAGTCGGAGACGCGGAGACAGAGACAAATAGACAGAGATTTAGGGACAGAGACACAGAGACAGTGTCACAGAGACAGAAATGCAGAGACAGAGACACAGAGACAGAGACACAGAGGCACACAGACAGAGACACAGAGACAGAGACAGAGACACAGAGACAGAGACTCAGAGACAGAGACACAGAGAGAGAGACCCAGAGACAGAGACATAGAGACATAGGCACAGAGGCAGAGACACAGAGACAGAGACACGGAGACGGAGACACAGAGGCTCAGAGACAGAAGCTCAGAGACAGAGACACAGAGACAGAGACACAGAGACAGGGACACAGAGACAGAGACACAGAGACAGAGATACAGAGACGCAAAGACAGACACACAGAGACAGAGACACAGAGATAGTGTCACAGAGACTGAGACGCAGAGACAGAGACACAGAGACATAGGCACGGAGGCAGAGACACAGTGACAGAGACAAAGATAAAGAGACACAGAGACAGAGACACGGAGACACAGAGACGCAGAGACAGAGACACAGAGACACAGAGACAGAGACACGGAGTCGGAGACGCGGAGACAGAGACAAATAGACAGAGATTTAGGGACAGAGACACAGAGACAGTGTCACAGAGACAGAAATGCAGAGACAGAGACACAGAGACAGAGACACAGAGGCACACAGACAGAGACACAGAGACAGAGACAGAGACACAGAGACAGAGACTCAGAGACAGAGACACAGAGAGAGAGACCCAGAGACAGAGACATAGAGACATAGGCACGGAGGCAGAGACACAGAGACAGAGACACAGAGACGGAGACACAGAGACAGAGACACAGAGACAGAGACACAGACACGGAGACACAGAGGCACAGAGACAGAGACACAGAGACGGAGACACAGAGACAGAGACACAGAGACAGGGACACAGAGACAGAGACACAGAGACGCAGAGACAGACACACAGAGACAGAGACACAGAGATAGTGTCACAGAGACTGAGACGCAGAGACAGAGACACAGAGACATAGGCACTGAGTCAGAGACACAGAGACATAGGCACTGAGTCAGAGACACAGAGACATAGGCACTGAGTCAGAGACACAGTGACAGAGACAAAGATAAAGAGACACAGAGACAGAGACACGGAGACACAGAGACGCAGAGACAAAGACACAGAGACACAGAGACAGAGACACGGAGTCGGAGACGCGGAGACAGAGAGAAATAGACAGAGATTTAGGGACAGAGACACAGAGACAGTGTCACAGAGACAGAAATGCAGGGACAGAGACACAGAGACAGAGACACAGAGGCACAGAGACAGAGACACAGAGACAGAGACAGAGACACAGAGACAGAGACTCAGAGACAGGGACACAGAGACAGAGACACAGAGACAGAGATACAGAGACGCAGAGACAGACACACAGAGACAGAGACACAGAGATAGTGTCACAGAGACTGAGATGCAGAGACAGAGACACAGAGACATAGGCACGGTGGCAGAGACACAGTGATAGAGACAAAGATAAAGAGACACAGAGACAGAGACACGGAGACACAGAGACGCAGAGACAGAGACACAGAGACGCAGAGACACAAAGACAGAAACAGAGACACAGAGACAGAGAAACAGAGACAGAGACACAGAGACAGAGACAGAGACACAGAGACAGAGACACAGAGACAGAGACACAGAGACAGAGACACAGAGACAGAGACACAGAGACAGAGACAGAGACACAGAGACAGAGACACAGGGACAGAGACACAGAGACAGAGACCCAGAGACAGAGACATAGAGACATAGGCACGGAGGCAGAGACACAGAGACAGAGACGCGGAGACGGAGACACAGAGCCACAGAGACAGAGACACAGAGACAGATACACAGAGACAGTGACACAGAGACAGAAATGCAGAGACAGAGACACAGAGACAGAGACACAGAGGTACAGAGACAGAGACACAGAGTCGGAGCCACAGAGACAGAGACACAGAGAGAAAGTCTCAGAGACAGAGACATGGAGACAGAGACGGAGACACAGAGACAGAGACCCAGAGGCAGAGACACAGAGACAGAGACCCAGAGACAGAGACGCAGAGACAGAGACAGAGACAGAGACAGACACAGAGACAGAGACAGAGACAGAGACAGAGACAGAGACAGAGACAGAGACAGAGACAGAGACAGAGACAGAGACAGAGACAGAGACAGAGACAGAGACAGAGACAGAGACAGAGACAGACACAGAGACAGAGACAGAGACAGAGACAGAGACAGAGACAGAGACAGAGACAGAGACAGAGACAGAGACAGAGACAGAGACAGAGACAGAGACAGAGACAGAGACAGAGACAGAGACAGAGACAGAGACAGAGACAGAGACAGAGACAGAGACAGAGACAGAGACAGAGACAGAGTCAGAGACAAAGACACAGAGACAGAGATAGAGACAGAGACAGAGACAGAGACAGAGACAGAGA
This sequence comes from Megachile willughbiella, assembly GCA_945859595.2. Classification (NCBI taxonomy): domain Eukaryota; kingdom Metazoa; phylum Arthropoda; class Insecta; order Hymenoptera; family Megachilidae; genus Megachile; species Megachile willughbiella. Next base: position 994,809 of record CAMAOD020000232.1, read on the forward strand.
CAGAGACAGAGACAGAGACAGAGACAAAGACAGAGACAGAGACAGAGACAGAGACAGAGACAGAGACAGAGACAGAGACAGAGACAGAGACAGAGACAGAGACAGAGACAGAGGCAGAGACACAGAGACGGAGATACAGAGACAGAGACACAGAGACAGAGACACACAGACAGAGCCACAGAGACGGAGACACAGAGACAGAGACACAGAGACAGTGACACAGAGACAGAGACACAGAGGCACAGAGACAGAGACACAGACACAGAGACAGAGACACAGAGACAGAGACACAGCGACACAGAGACAGAGACACAGAGACAGAGACACAGAGACAGAGACAGAGAGACAGAGACACAAAGACAGGGACAGAGACACAGAGTAAGAGACACAGAGACAGAGACACAGAGTAAGAGACACAGAGACAGAGACACAGCGACAGAATCGCAGAGACAGAGACACAGAGACAGAGACACAGAGATAGAGGCACACAGACTCAGAGACAGAGACCCAGAGACAGAGACACAGAGACAGAGACACAGGGAGAGAGACTCAGAGACAGAGACACAGAGGCACTGAGACAGAGACACAGAGACAGAGACACAGAGACAGAGACAGAGACACAGAGGCAGAGACAGAGACAGAGACAGAGACAGAGACAGAGACAGAGACAGAGACAAAGACAGAGACAGAGACAGAGACAGAGACAGAGACAGGGACAGAGACAGAGACAGGGACAGAGACAGAGACAGAGACAGAGACACAGACAGAGACAGAGACAGAGACAGAGACAGAGACAGAGACACAGAGACAGTGACACAGAGACAGAGACACAGAGACAGTGTCACAGTGATAGAGATGCAGAGACAGAGACACAAAGACAGAGACAGAGACACAGAGACAGAGAAACAGAGACAGAGACACAGAGACAGAGACAGAGACAGAGACAGAGACACAGAGACAGAGACACAGAGGCAGAGACACAGAGGCAGAGACACAGACACAGAGACAGAGACACAGAGGCACAGAGACAGAGACACAGAGACATAGACAGAGACAGAGGCAGAGACAGAGACAGAGACAGAGACAGAGACAGAAACAGAGACAGAGACAGATACAGAGACAGAGACAGAGACAGAAACAGAGACAGAGACAGAGACAGAGACAGAGACAGAGACAGAGACAGAGACAGAGACAGAGACAGAGACAGAGACAGAGACAGAGACAGAGACAGAGACGGAGACGGAGACGGAGACAGAGACAGAGACAGAGACAGAGACACAGAGACAGAGGCACAGAGACACAGAGACACAGAGACACAGAGACACAGAGACAGAGACACAGAGACAGAGACAAAGATAAAGAGACACAGAGACAGAGACGCAGAGACCGAGACACAGAGGCAGAGACACAGAGGCAGAGACACAGAGACAGAGACACAGAGACAGAGACACAGAGACAGAGACACAGAGACAGAGACACAGAGACAGAGACACAGATACAGAGACACAGATACAGAGACACAGAGACAGAGACAGAGACAGAGACAGAGGCAGAGACAGAGACAGAGACGGAGACAGAGACAGAGACAGAGACACAGAGACAGAGGCACAGAGACACAGAGACACAGAGACACAGAGACGCAGAGACAGAGACACAGAGACAGTGAGACAGAGACAGAGACACAGAGACAGAGACATAGAGACAGTGACACAGAGAAAGAGACACAGAGACAGAGATGCAGAGACACAGACACAGAGACAGAGACAGGGACACAGAGACAGAGAAACAGAGACAGCGACACAGAGACAGAGACAGAGACACAGAGACAGAGACACAGAGACAGAGACACAGGGACAGAGACACAGAGACAGAGACAGAGAGACAGAGACACAGAGACAGAGACACAGAGGCACTGAGACAGAGACACAGAGACAGAGACACAGAGACACAGAGACAGAGACACAGAGACAGAGACAGTGACAGAGACAGAGACAGAAACAGAGACAGAGACAGAGACAGAGACAGAGACGGAGACGGAGACAGGGACAGAGACAGAGACAGAGAGACAGAGACACAAAGACAGGGACAGAGACACAGAGACAGAGACACAGAGACAGAGACAGAGACACAGAGACAGAGACAGACAGAGAGACAGAGACAGAGACAGAGACAGAGACAGTGACAGAGAGAGAGACAGAGACAGAGACAGAGACAGAGACAGAGACAGTGACAGAGACAGAGACAGAGACAGAGGCAGAGACAGAGACAGAGACAGAGACAGAGACAGAGACAGAGACAGAGACAGAGACAGAGACAGAGACACAGAGACAGAGACACAGACACGGAGACAGGGGCAGACAGACAGAGACACAGAGACACAGAATCACAGAGACACAGAGACAGGGACACAGAGACAGAGACACAGAGACAGAGACACAGAGACAGAGACACAGAGACAGAGACACAGAGACAGAGACACAGAGACAGAGACAAAGATAAAGAGACACAGAGACAGGGATGCAGAGACCGAGACACAGAGACAGAGACACAGAGACAGAGACACAGAGGCACAGAGACAGAGACACAGAGACAGAGACACAGAGACAGAGACACAGAGACAGAGACACAGAGACAGTGTCACAGAGATAGAGATGCAGAGACAGAGACACAAAGACAGAGACCGAGACACAGAGACAGTGACACAGAGACAACACAGAGACAGTGTCACAGAGATAGAGATGCAGAGACAGAGACACAAAGACAGAGACAGAGACACAGAGACAGAGACACAGAGATAGTGTCACAGAGACTGAGACGCAGAGACAGAGACACAGAGACATAGGCACGGAGACGCAGAGACAGACACACAAAGACAGAGACACAGAGATAGTGTCACAGAGACTGAGACACAGAGACAGTGTCACAGAGATAGAGATGCAGAGACAGAGACACAAAGACAGAGACAGAGACACAGAGACAGTGAAACAGAGACAGAGACACAGAGACAGAGACAGAGACACAGAGACAGAGACACAGAGACAGAGACAGAGAGACAGAGACACAGAGACAGAGACACAGAGACAGAGACACAGAGACAGAGACACAGAGACAGAGACACAGAGACAGAGACACAGAGACGGAGACACAGAGACAGAGACACAGAGACAGAGACACAGAGGCACAGAGACAGAGACACAGAGACGGAGACACAGAGACAGAGACACAGAGACAGGGACACAGAGACAGAGACACAGAGACAGAGACACAGAGACAGAGACACAGAGACAGAGACACAGAGACGCAGAGACAGACACACAGAGACAGAGACAAAAAGATAGTGTCAGTGAGACTGAGACGCAGAGACAGAGACACAGAGACATAGGCACGGAGGCAGAGACACAGTGACAGAGACAAAGATAAAGAGACACAGAGACAGAGACACGGAGTCGGAGACGCGGAGACAGAGACAAATAGACAGAGAATTAGGGACAGAGACACAGAGACAGTGTCACAGAGACAGAAATGCAGAGACAGAGACACAGAGACAGAGACACAGAGGCACAGAGACAGAGACAAAGTGACAGAGACACAGAGACAGAGACTCAGAGACAGAGACACAGAGACAGAGACCCAGAGACAGAGACATAGAGACATAGGCACGGAGGCAGAGACACAGAGACAGAGACACGGAGACGGAGACACAGAGCCACAGAGACAGAGACACAGAGACAGATACACAGAGACAGTGACACAGAGAAAGAGACACAGAGACAGTGTCACAGAGACAGAGATGCAGAGACAGAGACACAAAGACAGAGACAGGGACACAGAGACAGAGGAACAGAGACGGCGACACAGAGACAGAGACAGAGACAGAGACAGAGGCAGAGACAGAGACAGAGACGGAGACAGAGACAGAGACAGAGACAGAGACAGAGACAGAGACAGAGACAGAGACAGAGACTGAGACAGAGACAGAGACACAGAGACACAGAGACACAGAGACAGAGAAACAGAGACACAGAGACGCAGAGACCGAGACACAGAGACAGTGACACAGAGACAGAGACACAGAGACAGTGTCACAGAGATAGAGATGCAGAGACAGAGACACAAAGACAGAGACAGAGACACAGAGACAGAGAAACAGAGACAGAGACACAGAGACAGAGACAGAGACACAGAGGCAGAGACACAGAGACAGAGACACAGAGACAGAGACACAGAGACAGAGACACAGAGACAGAGACACAGAGACAGAGGCACAGAGACAGAGACACAGAGACGGAGACACAGAGACAGAGACACAGAGACAGGGACACAGAGACAGAGACACATAGACAGAGACACAGAGACGCAGAGACAGACACACAGAGACAGAGACACAGAGATAGTGTCACAGAGACTGAGACGCAGAGACAGAGACACAGAGACATAGGCACTGAGTCAGAGACACAGAGACATAGGCACTGAGTCAGAGCCACAGTGACAGAGACAAAGATAAAGAGACACAGAGACAGAGACACGGAGACACAGAGACGCAGAGACAAAGACACAGAGACACAGAGACAGAGACACGGAGTCGGAGACGCGGAGACAGAGAGAAATAGACAGAGATTTAGGGACAGAGACACAGAGACAGTGTCACAGAGACAGAAATGCAGAGACAGAGACACAGAGACAGAGACACAGAGGCACAGAGACAGAGACACAGAGACAGAGACAGAGACACAGAGACAGAGACTCAGAGACAGGGACACAGAGACAGAGACACAGAGAGAGAGATACAGAGACGCAGAGACAGACACACAGAGACAGAGACACAGAGATAGTGTCACAGAGACTGAGACGCAGAGACAGAGACACAGAGACATAGGCACGGTGGCAGAGACACAGTGACAGAGACAAAGATAAAGAGACACAGAGACAGAGACACGGAGACACAGAGACGCAGAGACAGAGACACAGAGACACAGAGACAGAGACACGGAGTCGGAGACGCGGAGACAGAGACAAATAGACAGAGATTTAGGGACAGAGACACAGAGACAGTGTCACAGAGACAGAAATGCAGAGACGGAGACACAGAGACAGAGACACAAAGACAGAGACACAGACACAGAGACAGAGAAACAGAGACAGAGACACAGAGACAGAGACAGCGACACAGACACAGAGACAGAGACACAGAGACAGAGACAGAGACAGAGACAGAGACAGAGACACAGAGACGGAGACACAGAGACAGAGACACAGAGACAGAGACACAGAGACAGAAACACAGAGGCACTGAGACAGAGACACTGAGACAGAGACACAGAGACACAGAGACAGAGACAGAGACACAGAGGCAGAGACAGAGACAGAGACAGAGACAGAGACAGAGACAGAGACAGAGACAGAGACAGAGACAGAGACAGAGGCAGAGACACAGAGACGGAGATACAGAGACAGAGACACAGAGACAGAGACACAGAGACAGAGCCACAGAGACGGAGACACAGAGACAGAGACACAGAGACAGTGACACAGAGACAGAGACACAGAGGCACAGAGACAGAGACACAGACACAGAGACAGAGACACAGAGACAGAGACACAGCGACACAGAGACAGAGACACAGAGACAGAGACACAGAGACAGAGACAGAGAGACAGAGACACAAAGACGCAGAGACCGAGACACAGAGACAGTGACACAGAGACAGAGACACAGAGACAGTGTCACAGAGATAGAGGTGCAGAGACAGAGACACAAAGACAGAGACAGAGACACAGAGACGGAGAAACAGAGACAGAGACACAGAGACAGAGACAGAGACACAGAGACAGAGACACAGAGACAGAGACACAGAGACAGAGACACAGAGACAGAGACACAGAGACAGAGACAGAGACACAGAGACATTGAAACAGAGACAGAGACACAGAGACAGAGACAGAGACAGAGACACAGAGACAGAGACACAGAGACAGAGACACAGAGACAGAGACACAGACACAGAGACACAGAGACAGAGACACAGAGATAGTGTCACAGAGACTGAGACGCAGAGACAGAGACACAGAGACATAGGCACGGAGGCAGAGACAGTGACAGAGACAAAGATAAAGAGACACAGAGACAGAGGCACGGAGACACAGAGACGCAGAGACAGAGACACAGAGACACAGAGACAGAGACACAGACACAGAGACAGAGACACAGAGACAGAGACACAGAGACAGAGACACAGACACAGAGACAGAGACACAGAGACAGAGATGCAGAGACAGAGACACAAAGACAGAGACAGGGACACAGAGACAGAGAAACAGAGACAGCGACACAGAGACAGAGACAGAGACAGAGACACAGAGACAGAGACACAGAGACAGAGACAGAGGGACAGAGACACAGAGACAGAGACACAGAGACAGAGACACAGAGGCACTGAGACAGAGACACAGAGACGGAGACACAGAGACACAGAGACAGAGACAGAGACACAGAGACAGAGACAGAGACACAGAGACACAGAGACAGAGACACAGAGACAGAGACACAGAGACAGAGACAGAGAGACAGACACACAAAGACAGGGACAGAGACACAGAGAAAGAGACACAGAGACAGAGACACAGCGACAGAATCGCAGAGACAGAGACACAGAGACAGAGACAGAGACAGAGACAGAGACAGAGACAGAGACAGAGACAGAGACAGAGACAGAGACAGAGACAGAGACAGAGACAGAGACAGAGACAGAGACAGAGACAGAGACAGAGACACAGAGACACAGAGACAGAGACACAGAGACACAGAGACGCAGAGACCGAGACACAGAGACAGTGACACAGAGACAGAGACACAGAGACAGTGTCACAGAGATAGAGATGCAGAGACAGAGACACAAAGACAGAGACAGAGACACAGAGACAGAGAAACAGAGACAGAGACACAGAGACAGAGACAGCGACACAGACACAGAGACAGAGACACAGAGACAGAGACACAGAGACAGAGACACAGGGACAGAGACACAGAGACAGAGACACAGAGACAGAGACACAGAGGCACTGAGACAGAGACACAGAGACAGAGACACAGAGACAGAGACACAGAGACAGAGACACAGAGACAGAGACAGAGACACAGAGGCAGAGACAGAGACAGAGACAGAGACAGAGACAGAGACAGAGACAGAGACAGAGACAGAGACAGAGACAGAGACAGAGACAGAGACAGAGACAGAGACAGAGACAGAGACAGAGACAGAGACAGAGACAGAGACAGAGACAGAGACAGAGACAGAGACAGAGACAGAGACAGAGACAGAGACAGAGACAGAGACAGAGACAGAGACAGAGACAGAGACAGAGACAGAGACAGAGACAGAGATACAGAGACAGAGACGCAGAGACAGAGACACAGAGACAGAGATAGAGACAGAGACAGAGACAGAGACAGAGACAGAGACAGAGACAGAGACAGAGACAGAGACAGAGACAGAGACAGAGACAGAGACAGAGGCAGAGACACAGAGACGGAGATACAGAGACAGAGACACAGAGACAGAGACACAGAGACAGAGCCACAGAGACGGAGACACAGAGACAGAGACACAGAGACAGTGACACAGAGACAGAGACACAGAGGCACAGAGACAGAGACACAGACACAGAGACAGAGACACAGAGACAGAGACACAGCGACACAGAGACAGAGACACAGAGACAGAGACACAGAGACAGAGACACAGAGACAGAGACAGAGAGACAGAGACACAAAGACAGGGACAGAGACACAGAGTAAGAGACACAGAGACAGAGACACAGCGACAGAATCGCAGAGACAGAGACACAGAGACAGAGACACAGAGATAGAGGCACACAGACTCAGAGACAGAGACCCAGAGACAGAGACACAGAGACAGAGACACAGGGAGAGAGACTCAGAGACAGAGACACAGAGACAGAGACACAGAGACAGAAACACAGAGACAGAGACAGAGACAGATACAGAGACACAGACAGAGACAGAGACAGACACAGAGACAGAGACAGAGACAGAGACAGAGACAGAGACAGAGACAGAGACAGAGACAGAGACAGAGACAGAGACAGAGACAGAGACAGAGACAGAGACAGAGACAGAGACAGAGACAGAGACAGAGACAGAGACAGAGACAGAGACAGAGACAGAGACAGAGACAGAGACAGAGACAGAGACACAGAGACACAGAGACAGAGACACAGAGACACAGAGACGCAGAGACCGAGACACAGAGACAGTGACACAGAGACAGAGACACAGAGACAGTGTCACAGAGATGGAGATGCAGAGACAGAGACACAAAGACAGAGACAGAGACACAGAGACAGAGAAACAGAGACAGAGACACAGAGACAGAGACAGCGACACAGACACAGAGACACAGAGACACAGAGACGCAGAGACCGAGACACAGAGACAGTGACACAGAGACAGAGACACAGAGACAGTGTCACAGAGATAGAGACACAGAGACAGAGACACAGAGACAGAGACACAGGGACAGAGACACAGAGACAGAAACACAGAGACAGAGACACAGAGACAGAGACACAGGGACAGAGACACAGGGACAGAGACACAGAGACAGAGACCCAGAGACAGAGACATAGAGACATAGGCACGGAGGCAGAGACGCAGAGACAGAGACACAGAGACAGAGCCACAGAGACGGAGACACAGAGACAGAGACACAGAGACAGTGACACAGAGACAGAGACACAGAGGCACAGAGACAGAGACGCAGACACAGAGACACAGACACAGAGACAGGGTCACAGAGACAGAGACACAGAAACACAGAGACAGAAATACAGAGACAGAGACACAGAGACAGAGACACAGGGACAGAGACACAGAGACAGAGACCCAGAGACAGAGACATAGAGACAGCGACACAGAGACAGAGACACAGAGACAGAGACACAGAGACAGAGACACAGAGACAGAGACACAGAGACAGCGACACAGAGACAGAGACACAGAGACGGAGACACAGAGACACAGAGACGCGGAGACCGAGACACAGAGACAGTGACACAGAGACAGAGACACAGAGACAGTGTCACAGAGATAGAGATGCAGAGACAGAGACACAAAGACAGAGACAGAGACACAGAGACAGAGAAACAGAGACAGAGACACAGAGATAGAGACAGAGACACAGAGACAGAGACACAGAGACAGAGACACAGAGACAGAGACACAGAGACAGAGACACAGAGACAGAGACACAGAGACAGAGATACAGAGACGGAGGCAGAGACACAGAGACAGAGACACAGAGACAGAGACACAGAGACAGAGACACAGAGACAGAGACACAGAGACAGAGACACAGAGACAGAGACACAGACACAGAGACACAGAGGCACAGAGACAGAGACACAGAGACGGAGACACAGAGACAGATACACAGAGACAGTGACACAGAGACAGAAATGCAGAGACAGAGACACAGAGACAGAGACAAAGAGGCACAGAGACAGAGACGCAGAGTCGGAGCCACAGAGACAGAGACACAGAGAGAAAGTCTCAGAGACAGAGACATGGAGACAGAGACGGAGACACAGAGACAGAGACCCAGAGGCAGAGACACAGAGAGAGAGACCCAGAGACAGAGACGCAGAGACAGAGACAGAGACAGAGACAGACACAGAGACAGAGACAGAGACAGAGACAGAGACAGAGACAGAGACAGAGACAGAGACAGAGACAGAGACAGAGACAGAGACAGAGACAGAGACAGAGACAGAGACAGAGACAGAGACAGAGACAGAGACAGAGACAGAGACAGAGACAGAGACAGAGACTGAGACAGAGACAGAGACAGAGACAGAGACAGAGACACAGAGACACAGAGACAGAGACACAGAGACACAGAGACGCAGAGACCGAGACACAGAGACAGTGACACAGAGACAGAGACACAGAGACAGTGTCACAGAGATAGAGATGCAGAGACAGAGACACAAAGATAGAGACAGAGACACAGAGACAGAGAAACAGAGACAGAGACACAGAGATAGAGACAGAGACACAGAGACAGAGACACAGAGACAGAGACACAGAGACAGAGACACAGAGACAGAGACACAGAGACAGAGACACAGAGACAGAGATACAGAGACGGAGACAGAGACACAGAGACAGAGACACAGAGACAGAGACACAGAGACAGAGACACAGAGACAGAGACACAGAGACAGCGACACAGAGACAGAGACACAGAGACAGAGACACAGAGACAGAGACACAGAGACAGAGACACAGAGACAGAGACACAGAGACAGAGACACAGAGACAGAGACACAGAGACGGAGACACAGAGACAGAGACACAGAGACAGAGACACAGACACAGAGACACAGAGGCACAGAGACAGAGACACAGAGACGGAGACACAGAGACAGAGACACAGACACAGGGACACAGAGGCAGAGACACAGAGACAGAGACACAGAGACGCAGAGACAGACACACAGAGACAGAGACACAGAGATAGTGTCACAGAGACTGAGACGCAGAGACAGAGACACAGAGACATAGGCACGAAGGCAGGGATACAGTGACAGAGACAAAGATAAAGAGACACAGAGACAGAGACACGGAGACATAGAGACGCAGAGACAGAGACACAGAGACACAGAGACAGAGACACGGGGTCGGAGACGCGGAGACAGAGACAAATAGACAGAGATTTAGGGACAGAGACACAGAGACAGTGTCACAGAGACAGAAATGCAGAGACAGAGACACAGAGACAGAGACACAGAGGCACAGAGACAGAGACACAGTGACAGAGACACAGAGACAGAGACTCAGAGACAGAGACACAGAGACAGAGACAGAGACAGAGACAGAGACAGAGACAGAGACAGAGACAGAGACAGAGACAGAGACAGAGACAGAGACAGAGACAGAGACAGAGACAGAGACAGAGACAGAGACAGAGACAGAGACAGAGACACAGAGACACAGACACAGAGACACAGAGACACAGAGACGCAGAGACAGAGACACAGAGACAGTGACACAGAGACAGAGACACAGAGACACAGAGACGCAGAGACAGAGACACAGAGACAGTGACACAGAGACAGAGACACAGAGACAGTGTCACAGAGATAGAGATGCAGAGACAGAGACACAATGACAGAGACAGAGACACAGAGACAGAGAAACAGAGACAGAGACACAGAGACAGAGACAGAGACACAGAGACAGAGACACAGAGACAGAGACACAGAGACAGAGAGACACAGAGACGCAGAGACCGAGACACAGAGACAGAGACACAGAGACAGTGTCACAGAGATAGAGATGCAGAGACAGAGACACAAAGACAGAGACAGAGACACAGAGACAGAGAAACAGAGACAGAGACACAGAGACAGAGACAGCGACACAGACACAGAGACACAGAGACACAGAGACGCAGAGACCGAGACACAGAGACAGTGACACAGAGACAGAGACACAGAGACAGTGTCACAGAGATAGAGACACAGAGACAGAGACACAGAGACAGAGACACAGGGACAGAGACACAGAGACAGAGACACAGAGACAGAGACACAGAGGCACTGAGACAGAGACACAGACACAGAGACACAGAGACAGAGACAGAGACACAGAGGCAGAGACAGAGACAGAGACAGAGACAGAGACAGAGACAGAGACAGAGACAGAGACAGAGACAGAGACAGAGACAGAGACAGAGACAGAGACAGAGACAGAGACAGAGACAGAGACAGAGACAGAGACAGAGACACAGAGACGGAGATACAGAGACAGAGACGCAGAGACAGAGACACAGAGACAGAGCCACAGAGACGGAGACACAGAGACAGAGACACAGAGACAGTGACACAGAGACAGAGACACAGAGGCACAGAGACAGAGACGCAGACACAGAGACACAGACACAGAGACAGGGCACAGAGACAGAGACACAGAAACACAGAGACAGAAACACAGAGACAGAGACACAGAGACAGAGACACAGGGACAGAGACACAGAGACAGAGACCCAGAGACAGAGACATAGAGACATAGGCACGGAGGCAGAGACACAGAGACAGAGACGCGGAGACGGAGACACAGAGCCACAGAGACAGAGACACAGAGACAGATACACAGAGACAGTGACACAGAGACAGAAATGCAGAGACAGAGACACAGAGACAGAGACAAAGTGGCACAGAGACAGAGACGCAGAGTCGGAGCCACAGAGACAGAGACACAGAGAGAAAGTCTCAGAGACAGAGACATGGAGACAGAGACGGAGACACAGAGACAGAGACCCAGAGGCAGAGACACAGAGACAGAGACCCTGAGACAGAGACGCAGAGACAGAGACAGAGACAGAGAGAGACACAGAGACAGAGACAGAGACAGAGACAGAGACAGAGACAGAGACAGAGACAGAGACAGAGACAGATACAGAGACAGAGACAGACACAGAGACAGAGACAGAGACAGAGACAGAGACAGAGACAGAGACAGAGACAGAGACAGAGACAGAGACAGAGACAGAGACAGAGACAGAGACAGAGACAGAGACAGAGACAGAGACAGAGACAGAGACAGAGACAGAGACAGAGACAGAGACAGAGACAGAGACACAGAGACACAGAGACAGAGACACAGAGACACAGAGACGCAGAGACCGAGACACAGAGACAGTGACACAGAGACAGAGACACAGAGACAGTGTCACAGAGATAGAGATGCAGAGACAGAGACACAGAGATAGAGACAGAGACACAGAGACAGAGACACAGAGACAGAGACACAGAGACAGAGACACAGAGACAGAGACACAGAGACAGAGACACAGAGACAGAGATACAGAGACGGAGGCAGAGACACAGAGACAGAGACACAGAGACAGAGACACAGAGACAGAGACACAGAGACAGAGACACAGAGACAGCGACACAGAGACAGAGACACAGAGACAGAGACACAGAGACAGAGACACAGAGACAGAGACACAGAGACAGCGACAGAGAGACAGAGACACAGAGACGGAGACACAGAGACAGAGACACAGAGACAGAGACACAGACACAGAGACACAGAGGCACAGAGACAGAGACACAGAGACGGAGACACAGAGACAGAGACACAGAGACAGGGACACAGAGGCAGAGACACAGAGACAGAGACACAGAGACGCAGAGACAGACACACAGAGACAGAGACACAGAGATAGTGTCACAGAGACTGAGACCCAGAGACAGAGACATAGAGACATAGGCACGGAGGCAGAGACACAGAGACAGAGACGCGGAGACGGAGACACAGAGCCACAGAGACAGAGACACAGAGACAGATACACAGAGACAGTGACACAGAGACAGAAATGCAGAGACAGAGACACAGAGACAGAGACAGAGACAGAGACAGAGACAGACACAGAGACAGAGACAGAGACAGAGACAGAGACAGAGACAGAGACAGAGACAGAGACAGAGACAGAGACAGAGACAGAGACAGAGACAGAGACAGAGACAGAGACAGAGACAGAGACAGAGACAGAGACAGAGACAGAGACAGAGACAGAGACAGAGACAGAGACAGAGACAGAGACAGAGACAGAGACAGAGACAGAGACAGAGACAGAGACAGAGACAGAGACAGAGACAGAGACAGAGACAGAGACAGAGACAGAGACAGAGACACAGAGACACAGAGACAGAGACAGAGACAGAGACACAGAGACACAGAGACAGAGACACAGAGACACAGAGACGCAGAGACCGAGACACAGAGACAGTGACACAGAGACAGAGACACAGAGACAGTGTCACAGAGATAGAGATGCAGAGACAGAGACACAAAGACAGAGACAGAGACACAGAGACAGAGAAACAGAGACAGAGACACAGAGATAGAGACAGAGACACAGAGGCAGAGACACAGAGACAGAGACACAGAGACAGAGACACAGAGACAGAGACACAGAGACAGAGATACAGAGACGGAGACAGAGACACAGAGACAGAGACACAGAGACAGAGACACAGAGACAGAGACACAGAGACAGAGACACAGAGACAGCGACACAGAGACAGAGACACAGAGACAGAGACACAGAGACAGAGACACAGAGACAGAGACACAGAGACAGAGACACAGAGACAGAGACACAGAGACGGAGACACAGAGACAGAGACACAGAGACAGAGACACAGACACAGAGACACAGAGGCACAGAGACAGAGACACAGAGACGGAGACACAGAGACAGAGACACAGACACAGGGACACAGAGGCAGAGACACAGAGACAGAGACACAGAGACGCAGAGACAGACACACAGAGACAGAGACACAGAGATAGTGTCACAGAGACTGAGACGCAGAGACAGAGACACAGAGACATAGGCACGGAGGCAGAGATACAGTGACAGAGACAAAGATAAAGAGACACAGAGACAGAGACACGGAGACATAGAGACGCAGAGACAGAGACACAGAGACACAGAGACAGAGACACGGGGTCGGAGACGCGGAGACAGAGACAAATAGACAGAGATTTAGGGACAGAGACACAGAGACAGTGTCACAGAGACAGAAATGCAGAGACAGAGACACAGAGACAGAGACACAGAGGCACAGAGACAGAGACACAGTGACAGAGACACAGAGACAGAGACTCAGAGACAGAGACACAGAGACAGAGACCCAGAGACAGAGACATAGAGACATAGGCACGGAGGCAGAGACACAGAGACAGAGACACGGAGACGGAGACACAGAGCCACAGAGACAGAGACACAGAGACAGATACACAGAGACAGTGACACAGAGACAGAAATGCAGAGACAGAGACACAGAGACAGAGACAGAGACAGAGACAGAGACAGAGACAGAGACAGAGACAGAGACAGAGACAGAGACAGAGACAGAGACAGAGACAGAGACAGAGACAGAGACAGAGACAGAGACAGAGACACAGAGACACAGAGACACAGAGACAGAGACACAGAGACACAGAGACGCAGAGACAGAGACACAGAGACAGTGACACAGAGACAGAGACACAGAGACACAGAGACGCAGAGACAGAGACACAGAGACAGTGACACAGAGACAGAGACACAGAGACAGTGTCACAGAGATAGAGATGCAGAGACAGAGACACAATGACAGAGACAGAGACACAGAGACAGAGAAACAGAGACAGAGACACAGAGACAGAGACAGAGACACAGAGACAGAGACACAGAGACAGAGACACAGAGACAGAGAGACACAGAGACGCAGAGACCGAGACACAGAGACAGTGACACAGAGACAGTGTCACAGAGATAGAGATGCAGAGACAGAGACACAATGACAGAGACAGAGACACAGAGACAGAGAAACAGAGACAGAGACACAGAGACAGAGACAGAGACACAGAGACAGAGACACAGAGACAGAGACACAGAGATAGAGAGACACAGAGACGCAGAGACCGAGACACAGAGACAGTGACACAGAGACAGAGACACAGAGACAGTGTCACAGAGATAGGGATGCAGAGACAGAGACACAAAGACAGAGACAGAGACACAGAGACAGAGAAACAGAGACAGAGACACAGAGACAGAGACAGCGACACAGACACAGAGACACAGAGACACAGAGACGCAGAGACAGAGACACAGAGACAGCGACAGAGAGACAGAGACACAGAGACGGAGACACAGAGACAGAGACACAGAGACAGAGACACAGACACAGAGACACAGAGGCACAGAGACAGAGACACAGAGACGGAGACACAGAGACAGAGACACAGAGACAGGGACACAGAGGCAGAGACACAGAGACAGAGACACAGAGACGCAGAGACAGACACACAGAGACAGAGACACAGAGATAGTGTCACAGAGACTGAGACCCAGAGACAGAGACATAGAGACATAGGCACGGAGGCAGAGACACAGAGACAGAGACGCGGAGACGGAGACACAGAGCCACAGAGACAGAGACACAGAGACAGATACACAGAGACAGTGACACAGAGACAGAAATGCAGAGACAGAGACACAGAGACAGAGACAAAGAGGCACAGAGACAGAGACGCAGAGTCGGAGCCACAGAGACAGAGACACAGAGAGAAAGTCTCAGAGACAGAGACATGGAGACAGAGACGGAGACACAGAGACAGAGACCCAGAGGCAGAGACACAGAGATAGAGACCCAGAGACAGAGACGCAGAGACAGAGACAGAGACAGAGACAGACACAGAGACAGAGACAGAGACAGAGACAGAGACAGAGACAGAGACAGAGACAGAGACAGAGACAGAGACAGAGACAGAGACAGAGACAGAGACAGATACAGAGACAGAGACAGAGACAGAGACAGAGACAGAGACAGAGACAGAGACAGAGACAGAGACAGAGACAGAGACAGAGACAGAGACAGAGACAGAGACAGAGACAGAGACAGAGACAGAGACAGAGACAGAGACAGAGACAGAGACAGAGACAGAGACAGAGACAGAGACAGAGACAGAGACAGAGACAGAGACAGAGACAGAGACAGAGACAGAGACAGAGACAGAGACAGAGACAGAGACAGAGACAGAGACAGAGACAGAGACAGAGACACAGAGACACAGAGACAGAGACACAGAGACACAGAGACGCAGAGACCGAGACACAGAGACAGTGACACAGAGACAGAGACACAGAGACAGTGTCACAGAGATAGAGATGCAGAGACAGAGACACAAAGACAGAGACAGAGACACAGAGACAGAGAAACAGAGACAGAGACACAGAGATAGAGACAGAGACACAGAGACAGAGACACAGAGACAGAGACACAGAGACAGAGACACAGAGACAGAGACACAGAGACAGAGACACAGAGACAGAGACACAGAGACGGAGACAGAGACACAGAGACAGAGACACAGAGACAGAGACACAGAGACAGAGACACAGAGACAGAGACACAGAGACAGCGACACAGAGACAGAGACACAGAGACAGAGACACAGAGACAGAGACACAGAGACAGAGACACAGAGACAGAGACACAGAGACAGAGACCCAGAGACGGAGACACAGAGACAGAGACACAGAGACAGAGACACAGACACAGAGACACAGAGGCACAGAGACAGAGACACAGAGACGGAGACACAGAGACAGAGACACAGACACAGGGACACAGAGGCAGAGACACAGAGACAGAGACACAGAGACGCAGAGACAGACACACAGAGACAGAGACACAGAGATAGTGTCACAGAGACTGAGACGCAGAGACAGAGACACAGAGACATAGGCACGGAGGCAGAGATACAGTGACAGAGACAAAGATAAAGGGACACAGAGACAGAGACACGGAGACATAGAGACGCAGAGACAGAGACACAGAGACACAGAGACAGAGACACGGGGTCGGAGACGCGGAGACAGAGACAAATAGACAGAGATTTAGGGACAGAGACACAGAGACAGTGTCACAGAGACAGAAATGCAGAGACAGAGACACAGAGACAGAGACACAGAGGCACAGAGACAGAGACACAGTGACAGAGACACAGAGACAGAGACTCAGAGACAGAGACACAGAGACAGAGACCCAGAGACAGAGACCCAGAGACAGAGACATAGAGACATAGGCACGGAGGCAGAGACACAGAGACAGAGACACGGAGACGGAGACACAGAGCCACAGAGACAGAGACACAGAGACAGATACACAGAGACAGTGACACAGAGACAGAAATGCAGAGACAGAGACACAGAGACAGAGACAGAGACAGAGACAGAGACAGAGACAGAGACAGAGACAGAGACAGAGACAGAGACAGAGACAGAGACAGAGACAGAGACAGAGACAGAGACAGAGACAGAGACAGAGACAGAGACAGAGACAGAGACACAGAGACACAGAGACAGAGACACAGAGACACAGAGACGCAGAGACAGAGACACAGAGACAGTGACACAGAGACAGTGACACAGAGACACAGAGACGCAGAGACAGAGACAGAGAGACAGTGACACAGAGACAGAGACACAGAGACAGTGTCACAGAGATAGAGATGCAGAGACAGAGACACAATGACAGAGACAGAGACACAGAGACAGAGACCCAGAGACAGAGACATAGAGACATAGGCACGGAGGCAGAGACACAGAGACAGAGACACAGAGACAGAGACACAGAGGCACAGAGACAGAGACACAGAGACAGAGACACAGAGACAGGGACACAGAGACAGAGACACCGAGACAGAGACACAGAGACATAGGCACGGAGGCAGAGGCACAGTGACAGAGAAAAAGATAAAGAGACACAGAGGCAGAGACAGAGACACAGAGACAGAGACACAGAGACAGAAATGCAGAGACAGAGACACAGAGACAGAGACAGAGACAGAGACAGAGACAGAGACAGAGACAGAGACAGAGACAGAGACAGAGACGGAGACAGAGACAGAGACAGAGACAGAGACAGAGACAGAGACAGAGACAGAGACAGAGACAGAGACAGAGACAGAGACAGAGACAGAGGCAGAGACAGAGACAGAGACAGAGACAGAGACAGAGACAGAGACACAGACAGAGACAGAGACAGAGACAGAGACAGAGACAGAGACAGAGACAGAGACAGAGACAGAGACAGAGACAGAGACAGAGACAGAGACAGAGACAGAGACAGAGACAGAGACAGAGACACAGAGACACAGAGACAGAGACACAGAGACACAGAGACGCAGAGACAGAGACACAGAGACAGTGACACAGAGACAGTGTCACAGAGATAGAGATGCAGAGACAGAGACACAATGACAGAGACAGAGACACAGAGACAGAGAAACAGAGACAGAGACACAGAGACAGAGACAGAGACACAGAGACAGAGACACAGAGACAGAGACACAGAGACAGAGACACAGAGACAGAGACACAGAGACAGAGACACAGAGACAGAGACACAGAGACAGAGACACAGAGACAGAGACACAGAGACAGAGACACAGAGACAGAGACACAGAGACAGAGACACAGAGATGGAGACACAGAGACAGAGACACAGAGACAGAGACACAGAGACAGAGACACAGAGACAGAGACACAGAGATGGAGACACAGAGACAGAGACACAGAGACAGAGACACAGACACAGAGACACAGAGGCACAGAGACAGAGACACAGAGACAGAGACACAGAGACAGGGACACAGAGAGAGAGACACAGAGACAGAGACACAGGGACATAGGCACGGAGGCAGAGGCGCAGTGACAGAGAAAAAGATAAAGAGACACAGAGGCGGAGACAGAGACACAGAGACAGAGACACAGAGGCAGAGACACAGAGACAGAGACACAGAGACAGCGACAGAGAGACAGAGACACAGAGACGGAGACACAGAGACAGAGACACAGAGACAGAGACACAGACACAGAGACACAGAGGCACAGAGACAGAGACACAGAGACGGAGACACAGAGACAGAGACACAGAGACAGGGACACAGAGGCAGAGACACAGAGACAGAGACACAGAGACGCAGAGACAAACACACAGAGACAGAGACACAGAGATAGTGTCACAGAGACAGAGACCCAGAGACAGAGACATAGAGACATAGGCACGGAGGCAGAGACACAGAGACAGAGACGCGGAGACGGAGACACAGAGCCACAGAGACAGAGACACAGAGACAGATACACAGAGACAGTGACACAGAGACAGAAATGCAGAGACAGAGACACAGAGACAGAGACGCAGAGTCGGAGCCACAGAGACAGAGACACAGAGAGAAAGTCACAGAGACAGAGACATGGAGACAGAGACGGAGACACAGAGACAGAGACCCAGAGGCAGAGACACAGAGATAGAGACCCAGAGACAGAGACGCAGAGACAGAGACAGAGACAGAGACAGACACAGAGACAGAGACAGAGACAGAGACAGAGACAGAGACAGAGACAGAGACAGAGACAGAGACAGAGACAGAGACAGAGACAGAGACAGAGACAGATACAGAGACAGAGACAGAGACAGAGACAGAGACAGAGACAGAGACAGAGACAGAGACAGAGACAGAGACAGAGACAGAGACAGAGACAGAGACAGAGACAGAGACAGAGACAGAGACAGAGACAGAGACAGAGACAGAGACAGAGACAGAGACAGAGACAGAGACAGAGACAGAGACAGAGACAGAGACAGAGACGGAGACAGAGACAGAGACAGAGACAGAGACAGAGACAGAGACAGAGACAGAGACAGAGACAGAGACAGAGACAGAGACAGAGACAGAGACAGAGACACAGAGACACAGAGACAGAGACACAGAGACACAGAGACGCAGAGACCGAGACACAGAGACAGTGACACAGAGACAGAGACACAGAGACAGTGTCACAGAGATA
This sequence comes from Megachile willughbiella, assembly GCA_945859595.2. Classification (NCBI taxonomy): domain Eukaryota; kingdom Metazoa; phylum Arthropoda; class Insecta; order Hymenoptera; family Megachilidae; genus Megachile; species Megachile willughbiella. The sequence continues at coordinate 1,015,247 of CAMAOD020000232.1, forward strand.
GAGATGCAGAGACAGAGACACAAAGACAGAGACAGAGACACAGAGACAGAGAAACAGAGACAGAGACACAGAGATAGAGACAGAGACACAGAGACAGAGACACAGAGACAGAGACACAGAGACAGAGACACAGAGACAGAGAGACAGAGACGGAGACAGAGACACAGAGACAGAGACACAGAGACAGAGACACAGAGACAGAGACACAGAGACAGAGACACAGAGACAGCGACACAGAGACAGAGACACAGAGACAGAGACACAGAGACAGAGACACAGAGACAGAGACACAGAGACAGAGACACAGAGACAGAGACACAGAGACGGAGACACAGAGACAGAGACACAGAGACAGAGACACAGACACAGAGACAGTGTCACAGAGATAGAGATGCAGAGACAGAGACACAAAGACAGAGACAGAGACACAGAGACAGAGAAACAGAGACAGAGACACAGAGATAGAGACAGAGACACAGAGACAGAGACACAGAGACAGAGACACAGAGACAGAGACACAGAGACGGAGACAGAGACACAGAGACAGAGACACAGAGACAGAGACACAGAGACAGAGACACAGAGACAGAGACACAGAGACAGCGACACAGAGACAGAGACACAGAGACAGAGACACAGAGACAGAGACACAGAGACAGAGACACAGAGACAGAGACACAGAGACAGAGACACAGAGACGGAGACACAGAGACAGAGACACAGAGACAGAGACACAGACACAGAGACACAGAGGCACAGAGACAGAGACACAGAGACGGAGACACAGAGACAGAGACACAGACACAGGGACACAGAGGCAGAGACACAGAGACAGAGACACAGAGACGCAGAGACAGACACACAGAGACAGAGACACAGGGATAGTGTCACAGAGACTGAGACGCAGAGACAGAGACACAGAGACATAGGCACGGAGGCAGAGATACAGTGACAGAGACAAAGATAAAGAGACACAGAGACAGAGACACGGAGACATAGAGAGGCAGAGACAGAGACACAGAGACACAGAGACAGAGAAACGGGGTCGGAGACGCGGAGACAGAGACAAATAGACAGAGATTTAGGGACAGAGACACAGAGACAGTGTCACAGAGACAGAAATGCAGAGACAGAGACACAGAGACAGAGACACAGAGGCACAGAGACAGAGACACAGTGACAGAGACACAGAGACAGAGACTCAGAGACAGAGACACAGAGACAGAGACCCAGAGACAGAGACATAGAGACATAGGCACGGAGGCAGAGACACAGAGACAGAGACACGGAGACGGAGACACAGAGCCACAGAGACAGAGACACAGAGACAGATACACAGAGACAGTGACACAGAGACAGAAATGCAGAGACAGAGACACAGAGACAGAGACAGAGACAGAGACAGAGACAGAGACAGAGACAGAGACACAGAGACACAGAGACACAGAGACAGAGACACAGAGACACAGAGACGCAGAGACAGAGACACAGAGACAGTGACACAGAGACAGTGACACAGAGACACAGAGACGCAGAGACAGAGACAGAGAGACAGTGACACAGAGACAGAGACACAGAGACAGTGTCACAGAGATAGAGATGCAGAGACAGAGACACAATGACAGAGACAGAGACACAGAGACAGAGACCCAGAGACAGAGACATAGAGACATAGGCACGGAGGCAGAGACACAGAGACAGAGACACAGAGACAGAGACACAGAGGCACAGAGACAGAGACACAGAGACAGAGACACAGAGACAGGGACACAGAGACAGAGACACCGAGACAGAGACACAGAGACATAGGCACGGAGGCAGAGGCACAGTGACAGAGAAAAAGATAAAGAGACACAGAGGCAGAGACAGAGACACAGAGACAGAGACACAGAGAGAGAAATGCAGAGACAGAGACACAGAGACAGAGACACAGAGGCACAGAGACAGAGACACAGTGACAGAGACACAGAGACAGAGACTCAGAGACAGAGACACAGAGACAGAGACCCAGAGACAGAGGCATAGAGACATAGGCACGGAGGCAGAGACACAGAGACAGAGACACGGAGACGGAGACACAGAGCCACAGAGACAGAGACACAGAGACAGATACACAGAGACAGTGACACAGAGACAGAAATGCAGAGACAGAGACACAGAGACAGAGACAGAGACAGAGACAGAGACAGAGACAGAGACAGAGACAGAGACAGAGACAGAGACAGAGACAGAGACAGAGACAGAGACAGAGACAGAGACAGAGACAGAGACAGAGACAGAGACAGAGACAGAGACAGAGACAGAGACAGAGACAGAGACAGAGGCAGAGACAGAGACAGAGACAGAGACAGAGACAGAGACACAGACAGAGACAGAGACAGAGACAGAGACAGAGACAGAGACAGAGACAGAGACAGAGACAGAGACAGAGACAGAGACAGAGACAGAGACAGAGACAGAGACAGAGACAGAGACAGAGACAGATACAGAGACAGAGACAGAGACAGAGACACAGAGACACAGAGACAGAGACACAGAGACACAGAGACGCAGAGACAGAGACACAGAGACAGTGACACAGAGACAGAGACACAGAGACAGTGTCACAGAGATAGAGATGCAGAGACAGAGACACAATGACAGAGACAGAGACACAGAGACAGAGAAACAGAGACAGAGACACAGAGACAGAGACAGAGACACAGAGACAGAGACACAGAGACAGAGACACAGAGACAGAGACACAGAGACAGAGACACAGAGACAGAGACACAGAGACAGAGACACAGAGACAGAGACACAGAGACAGAGACACAGAGACAGAGACACAGAGACAGAGACACAGAGACAGAGACACAGAGACAGAGACACAGAGATGGAGACACAGAGACAGAGACACAGAGACAGAGACACAGAGACAGAGACACAGAGATGGAGACACAGAGACAGAGACACAGAGACAGAGACACAGACACAGAGACACAGAGGCACAGAGACAGAGACACAGAGACAGAGACACAGAGACAGAAATGCAGAGACAGAGACACAGAGACAGAGACACAGAGGCACAGAGACAGAGACACAGTGACAGAGACACAGAGACAGAGACTCAGAGACAGAGACACAGAGGCACAGAGACAGAGACACAGAGACAGAGACACAGAGACAGGGACACAGAGACAGAGACACAGAGACAGAGACACAGAGACATAGGCACGGAGGCAGAGGCACAGTGACAGAGAAAAAGATAAAGAGACACAGAGGCAGAGACAGAGACACAGAGACAGAGACACAGAGACAGAAATGCAGAGACAGAGACAGAGACAGAGACAGAGACAGAGACAGAGACAGAGACAGAGACAGAGACAGAGACAGAGACAGAGACAGAGACAGAGACAGAGACAGAGACACAGAGACACAGAGACAGAGACACAGAGACACAGAGACGCAGAGACAGAGACACAGAGACAGTGACACAGAGACAGAGACACAGAGACACAGAGACGCAGAGACAGAGACACAGAGACAGTGACACAGAGACAGAGACACAGAGACAGTGTCACAGAGATAGAGATGCAGAGACAGAGACACAATGACAGAGACAGAGACACAGAGACAGAGAAACAGAGACAGAGACACAGAGACAGAGACAGAGACACAGAGACAGAGACACAGAGACAGAGACACAGAGACATAGACACAGAGACTGAGACACAGAGACAGAGACACAGAGACAGAGACACAGAGACAGAGACACAGAGACAGAGACACAGAGACAGAGACACAGAGACAGAGACACAGAGACAGAGACACAGAGACAGAGACACAGAGACAGAGACACAGATACAGAGACACAGAGACAGAGACACAGAGACAGAGACACAGAGACAGAGACACAGAGGCACAGAGACAGAGACACAGAGACAGAGACACAGAGACAGGGACACAGAGACAGAGACACAGAGACAGAGACACAGAGACATAGGCACGGAGGCAGAGGCACAGTGACAGAGAAAAAGATAAAGAGACACAGAGGCAGAGACAGAGACACAGAGACAGAGACACAGAGACAGAAATGCAGAGACAGAGACACAGAGACAGAGACACAGAGGCACAGAGACAGAGACACAGTGACAGAGACACAGAGACAGAGACTCAGAGACAGAGACACAGAGACAGAGACCCAGAGACAGAGGCATAGAGACATAGGCACGGAGGCAGAGACACAGAGACAGAGACACGGAGACGGAGACACAGAGCCACAGAGACAGAGACACAGAGACAGATACACAGAGACAGTGACACAGAGACAGAGACACAGAGACAGAGACACAGAGACAGAGACACAGAGACAGAGACACAGAGACAGAGACACAGAGACAGAGACACAGACACAGAGACAGAGACACAGAGACAGAGACACAGATACAGAGACACAGAGACAGAGACACAGAGACAGAGACACAGAGGCACAGAGACAGAGACACAGAGACAGAGACACAGAGACAGGGACACGGAGACAGAGACACAGAGACAGAGACACAGAGACATAGGCACGGAGGCAGAGGCACAGTGACAGAGAAAAAGATAAAGAGACACAGAGGCAGAGACAGAGACACAGAGACAGAGACACAGAGACAGAAATGCAGAGACAGAGACACAGAGACAGAGACACAGAGGCACAGAGACAGAGACACAGTGACAGAGACACAGAGACAGAGACTCAGAGACAGAGACACAGAGACAGAGACCCAGAGACAGAGGCATAGAGACATAGGCACGGAGGCAGAGACACAGAGACAGAGACACGGAGACGGAGACACAGAGACGCAGAGACAGAGACACAGAGACAGTGACACAGAGACAGAGACACAGAGACAGTGTCACAGAGATAGAGATGCAGAGACAGAGACACAATGACAGAGACAGAGACACAGAGACAGAGAAACAGAGACAGAGACACAGAGACAGAGACAGAGACACAGAGACAGAGACACAGAGACAGAGACACAGAGACATAGACACAGAGACTGAGACACAGAGACAGAGACACAGAGACAGAGACACAGAGACAGAGACACAGAGACAGAGACACAGAGACAGAGACACAGAGACAGAGACACAGAGACGGAGACACAGAGACAGAGACACAGAGACAGAGACACAGAGACAGAGACACAGACACAGAGACAGAGACACAGAGACAGAGACACAGATACAGAGACACAGAGACAGAGACACAGAGACAGAGACACAGAGACAGAGACACAGAGGCACAGAGACAGAGACACAGAGACAGAGACACAGAGACAGGGACACAGAGACAGAGACACAGAGACAGAGACACAGAGACATAGGCACGGAGGCAGAGGCACAGTGACAGAGAAAAAGATAAAGAGACACAGAGGCAGAGACAGAGACACAGAGACAGAGACACAGAGACAGAAATGCAGAGACAGAGACACAGAGACAGAGACACAGAGGCACAGAGACAGAGACACAGTGACAGAGACACAGAGACAGAGACTCAGAGACAGAGACACAGAGACAGAGACCCAGAGACAGAGACAGAGACAGAGACAGAGACAGAGACAGAGACAGAGACAGAGACAGAGACAGAGACAGAGACAGAGACAGAGACAGAGACAGAGACAGAGACAGAGACAGAGACAGAGACAGAGACAGAGACAGAGACAGAGACACAGAGACACAGATACAGAGACACAGAGACACAGAGACGCAGAGACAGAGACACAGAGACAGAGACAAAGATAAAGAGACACAGAGGCAGAGACACAGAGACAGAGACACAGAGACAGAGACACAGAGACAGAGACACAGAGACAGAGACACAGAGACAGAGACACAGAGACAGAGACACAGAGACAGAGACACAGAGACAGAGACACAGAGACAGAGACACAGACACAGAGACACAGAGGCACAGAGACAGAGACAGAGAGACAGAGACACAGAGACAGAGACACAGAGACAGAGACACAGAGACAGAAATGCAGAGACAGAGACACAGAGACAGAGACACAGAGGCACAGAGACAGAGACACAGTGACAGAGACACAGAGACAGAGACTCAGAGACAGAGACACAGAGACAGAGACCCAGAGACAGAGGCATAGAGACATAGGCACGGAGGCAGAGACACAGAGACAGAGACACGGAGACGGAGACACAGAGCCACAGAGACAGAGACACAGAGACAGATACACAGAGACAGTGACACAGAGACAGAAATGCAGAGACAGAGACACAGAGACAGAGACAGAGACAGAGACAGAGACAGAGACAGAGACAGAGACAGAGACAGAGACAGAGACAGAGACAGAGACAGAGACAGAGACAGAGACAGAGACAGAGACAGAGACAGAGACAGAGACAGAGACAGAGACAGAGACAGAGACAGAGACAGAGACAGAGACAGAGATAGAGACAGAGGCAGAGACAGAGACAGAGACAGAGACAGAGACAGAGACAGAGACACAGACAGAGACAGAGACAGAGACAGAGACAGAGACAGAGACAGAGACAGAGACAGAGACAGAGACAGAGACAGAGACAGAGACAGAGACAGAGACAGAGACAGAGACAGAGACAGAGACAGAGACAGAGACAGAGACAGAGACAGAGACACAGAGACACAGAGGCACAGAGACAGAGACACAGAGACAGAGACAGAGACACAGAGACAGAGACACAGAGACAGAGACACAGAGACAGAGACACAGAGACAGAGACACAGAGACAGAGACACAGAGACAGAGACACAGAGACAGAGACACAGAGATGGAGACACAGAGACAGAGACACAGAGACAGAGACACAGAGACAGAGACACAGAGATGGAGACACAGAGACAGAGACACAGAGACAGAGACACAGACACAGAGACACAGAGGCACAGAGACAGAGACACAGAGACAGAGACACAGAGACAGGGACACAGAGAGAGAGACACAGAGACAGAGACACAGAGACATAGGCACGGAGGCAGAGGCGCAGTGACAGAGAAAAAGATAAAGAGACACAGAGGCGGAGACAGAGACACAGAGACAGAGACACAGAGGCAGAGACACAGAGACAGAGACACAGAGACAGAGACAAAGATAAAGAGACACAGAGGCAGAGACACAGAGACAGAGACACAGAGACAGAGACACAGAGACAGAGACACAGACACAGATACAAAGACGCAGAGACAGAGACACGGAGGGAGAGACACAGAGACAGAGACAAAGTTAAAGAGACACAGAGACATGGACAGAGACACAGACACAGAGACACAGAGGCAGAGACACGGAGACACAGCGACGCAGAGACACAGAGACAGAGACAGAGACACAGAGACAGAGACACAGAGACAGAGACACAGACACAGAGACACAGAGGCACAGAGACAGAGACACAGAGACAGAGACGCAGAGACAGAGACACAGAGACAGTGACACAGAGACAGAGACTCAGAGACAGAGACACAGAGACAGAGACCCAGAGACAGAGACATAGAGACATAGGCACGGAGGCAGAGACACAGAGACAGAGACACGGAGACGGAGACACAGAGCCACAGAGACAGAGACACAGAGACAGATACACAGAGACAGTGACACAGAGACAGAAATGCAGAGACAGAGACACAGAGACAGAGACAGAGACAGAGACAGAGACAGAGACAGAGACAGAGACAGAGACAGAGACAGAGACAGAGACAGAGACAGAGACAGAGACAGAGACAGAGACAGAGACAGAGACAGAGACAGAGACAGAGACACAGAGACACAGAGACACAGAGACAGAGACACAGAGACACAGAGACGCAGAGGCACAGAGACAGAGACACAGTGACAGAGACACAGAGACAGAGACTCAGAGACAGAGACACAGAGACAGAGACCCAGAGACAGAGGCATAGAGACATAGGCACGGAGGCAGAGACACAGAGACAGAGACACGGAGACGGAGACACAGAGCCACAGAGACAGAGACACAGAGACAGATACACAGAGACAGTGACACAGAGACAGAAATGCAGAGACAGAGACACAGAGACAGAGACAGAGACAGAGACAGAGACAGAGACAGAGACAGAGACAGAGGCAGAGACAGAGACAGAGACAGAGACAGAGACAGAGACAGAGACAGAGACAGAGACAGAGACAGAGACAGAGACAGAGACAGAGACAGAGACAGAGACACAGAGACACAGAGACAGAGACACAGAGACACAGAGACGCAGAGACAGAGACACAGAGACAGTGACACAGAGACAGAGACACAGAGACAGAGACACAGAGACAGAGACACAGAGACAGAGACACAGAGACAGAGACACAGAGACAGAGACACAGACACAGAGACAGAGACACAGAGACAGAGACACAGATACAGAGACACAGAGACAGAGACACAGAGACAGAGACACAGAGGCACAGAGACAGAGACACAGAGACAGAGACACAGAGACAGGGACACAGAGACAGAGACACAGAGACAGAGACACAGAGACATAGGCACGGAGGCAGAGGCACAGTGACAGAGAAAAAGATAAAGAGACACAGAGGCAGAGACAGAGACACAGAGACAGAGACACAGAGACAGAAATGCAGAGACAGAGACACAGAGACAGAGACACAGAGGCACAGAGACAGAGACACAGTGACAGAGACACAGAGACAGAGACTCAGAGACAGAGACACAGAGACAGAGACCCAGAGACAGAGGCATAGAGACATAGGCACGGAGGCAGAGACACAGAGACAGAGACACGGAGACGGAGACACAGAGACGCAGAGACAGAGACACAGAGACAGTGACACAGAGACAGAGACACAGAGACAGTGTCACAGAGATAGAGATGCAGAGACAGAGACACAATGACAGAGACAGAGACACAGAGACAGAGAAACAGAGACAGAGACACAGAGACAGAGACAGAGACACAGAGACAGAGACACAGAGACAGAGACACAGAGACATAGACACAGAGACTGAGACACAGAGACAGAGACACAGAGACAGAGACACAGAGACAGAGACACAGAGACAGAGACACAGAGACAGAGACACAGAGACGGAGACACAGAGACAGAGACACAGAGACAGAGACACAGAGACAGAGACACAGACACAGAGACAGAGACACAGAGACAGAGACACAGATACAGAGACACAGAGACAGAGACACAGAGACAGAGACACAGAGACAGAGACACAGAGGCACAGAGACAGAGACACAGAGACAGAGACACAGAGACAGGGACACAGAGACAGAGACACAGAGACAGAGACACAGAGACATAGGCACGGAGGCAGAGGCACAGTGACAGAGAAAAAGATAAAGAGACACAGAGGCAGAGACAGAGACACAGAGACAGAGACACAGAGACAGAAATGCAGAGACAGAGACACAGAGACAGAGACACAGAGGCACAGAGACAGAGACACAGTGACAGAGACACAGAGACAGAGACTCAGAGACAGAGACACAGAGACAGAGACCCAGAGACAGAGACAGAGACAGAGACAGAGACAGAGACAGAGACAGAGACAGAGACAGAGACAGAGACAGAGACAGAGACAGAGACAGAGACAGAGACAGAGACAGAGACAGAGACAGAGACAGAGACAGAGACAGAGACAGAGACAGAGACAGAGACAGAGACAGAGACAGAGACACAGAGACACAGATACAGAGACACAGAGACACAGAGACGCAGAGACAGAGACACAGAGACAGAGACAAAGATAAAGAGACACAGAGGCAGAGACACAGAGACAGAGACACAGAGACAGAGACACAGAGACAGAGACACAGAGACAGAGACACAGAGACAGAGACACAGAGACAGAGACACAGACACAGATACAAAGACGCAGAGACAGAGACACGGAGGGAGAGACACAGAGACAGAGACAAAGTTAAAGAGACACAGAGACATGGACAGAGACACAGACACAGAGACACAGAGGCAGAGACACGGAGACACAGCGACGCAGAGACACAGAGACAGAGACAGAGACACAGAGACAGAGACACAGAGACAGAGACACAGACACAGAGACACAGAGGCACAGAGACAGAGACACAGAGACAGAGACGCAGAGACAGAGACACAGAGACGGTGACACAGAGACAGAGACACAGAGACAGTGTCACAGAGATAGAGATGCAGAGACAGAGACACAATGACAGAGACAGAGACACAGAGACAAAGAAACAGAGACAGAGACACAGAGACAGGGACACAGAGACAGAGACACAGAGACAGAGACACAGAGACATAGGCACGGAGGCAGAGGCACAGTGACAGAGAAAAAGATAAAGAGACACAGAGGCAGAGACAGAGACACAGAGACAGAGACACAGAGACAGAAATGCAGAGACAGAGACACAGAGACAGAGACACAGAGGCACAGAGACAGAGACACAGTGACAGAGACACAGAGACAGAGACTCAGAGACAGAGACACAGAGACAGAGACCCAGAGACAGAGGCATAGAGACATAGGCACGGAGGCAGAGACACAGAGACAGAGACACGGAGACGGAGACACAGAGCCACAGAGACAGAGACACAGAGACAGATACACAGAGACAGTGACACAGAGACAGAAATGCAGAGACAGAGACACAGAGACAGAGACAGAGACAGAGACAGAGACAGAGACAGAGACAGAGACAGAGACAGAGACAGAGACAGAGACAGAGACAGAGACAGAGACAGAGACAGAGACAGAGACAGAGACAGAGACAGAGACAGAGACAGAGATAGAGACAGAGGCAGAGACAGAGACAGAGACAGAGACAGAGACAGAGACAGAGACACAGACAGAGACAGAGCCAGAGACAGAGACAGAGACAGAGACAGAGACAGAGACAGAGACAGAGACAGAGAGAGAGACAGAGACAGAGACAGAGACAGAGACAGAGACAGAGACAGAGACAGAGACAGAGACACAGAGACACAGAGACAGAGACACAGAGACACAGAGACGCAGAGACAGAGACACAGAGACAGTGACACAGAGACAGAGACACAGAGACAGTGTCACAGAGATAGAGATGCAGAGACAGAGACACAATGACAGAGACAGAGACACAGAGACAGAGAAACAGAGACAGAGACACAGAGACAGAGACAGAGACACAGAGACAGAGACACAGAGACAGAGACACAGAGACAGAGACACAGAGACAGAGACACAGAGACAGAGACACAGAGACAGAGACACAGAGACAGAGACACAGAGACAGAGACACAGAGACAGAGACACAGAGACAGAGACACAGAGACAGAGACACAGAGACAGAGACACAGAGACAGAGACACAGAGACAGAGACACAGAGACAGAGACACAGAGACAGAGACACAGAGACAGAGACACAGAGACAGAGACACAGAGACAGAGACACAGAGACAGAGACACAGAGACAGAGACAGAGACAGAGACAGAGACAGAGACAGAGACAGAGACAGAGACAGAGACAGAGACAGAGACAGAGACAGAGACAGAGACAGAGACAGAGACAGAGACACAGAGACACAGAGACAGAGACACAGAGACACAGAGACGCAGAGACAGAGACACAGAGACAGTGACACAGAGACAGAGACACAGAGACAGTGTCACAGAGATAGAGACACAGAGACAGAGACACAGAGACAGAGACACAGAGACAGAGACACAGAGATGGAGACACAGAGACAGAGACACAGAGACAGAGACACAGACACAGAGACACAGAGGCACAGAGACAGAGACACAGAGACAGAGACACAGAGACAGGGACACAGAGAGAGAGACACAGAGACAGAGACACAGAGACATAGGCACGGAGGCAGAGGCGCAGTGACAGAGAAAAAGATAAAGAGACACAGAGGCGGAGACAGAGACACAGAGACAGAGACACAGAGGCAGAGCCACAGAGACAGAGACACAGAGACAGAGACAAAGATAAAGAGACACAGAGGCAGAGACACAGAGACAGAGACACAGAGACAGAGACACAGAGACAGAGACACAGACACAGATACAAAGACGCAGAGACAGAGACACGGAGGGAGAGACACAGAGACAGAGACAAAGTTAAAGAGACACAGAGACATGGACAGAGACACAGACACAGAGACACAGAGGCAGAGACACGGAGACACAGCGACGCAGAGACACAGAGACAGAGACAGAGACACAGAGACAGAGACACAGAGACAGAGACACAGACACAGAGACACAGAGGCACAGAGACAGAGACACAGAGACAGAGACGCAGAGACAGAGACACAGAGACAGTGACACAGAGACAGAGACACAGAGACAGTGTCACAGAGATAGAGATGCAGAGACAGAGACACAATGACAGAGACAGAGACACGGAGACAGAGAAACAGAGACAGAGACACAGAGACAGGGACACAGAGACAGAGACACAGAGACAGAGACACAGAGACATAGGCACGGAGGCAGAGGCACAGTGACAGAGAAAAAGATAAAGAGACACAGAGGCAGAGACAGAGACACAGAGACAGAGACACAGAGACAGAAATGCAGAGACAGAGACACAGAGACAGAGACACAGAGGCACAGAGACAGAGACACAGAGACAGAGACTCAGAGACAGAGACACAGAGACAGAGACCCAGAGACAGAGGCATAGAGACATAGGCACGGAGGCAGAGACACAGAGACAGAGACACGGAGACGGAGACACAGAGCCACAGAGACAGAGACACAGAGACAGATACACAGAGACAGTGACACAGAGACAGAAATGCAGAGACAGAGACACAGAGACAGAGACAGAGACAGAGGCAGAGACAGAGACAGAGACAGAGACAGAGACAGAGACAGAGACAGAGACAGAGACAGAGACAGAGACAGAGACAGAGACAGAGACAGAGACAGAGATAGAGACAGAGACAGAGACAGAGACAGAGGCAGAGACAGAGACAGAGACAGAGACAGAGACAGAGACAGAGACAGAGACAGAGACAGAGACAGAGACAGAGACAGAGACAGAGACAGAGACAGAGACAGAGACAGAGACAGAGACAGAGACAGAGACAGAGACAGAGACAGAGACAGAGACAGAGACAGAGACACAGAGACACAGAGACAGAGACACAGAGACACAGAGACGCAGAGACAGAGACACAGAGACAGTGACACAGAGACAGAGACACAGAGACAGTGTCACAGAGATAGAGATGCAGAGACAGAGACACAATGACAGAGACAGAGACACAGAGACAGAGAAACAGAGACAGAGACACAGAGACAGAGACAGAGACACAGAGACAGAGACACAGAGACAGAGACACAGAGACAGAGACACAGAGACAGAGACAAAGAGACAGAGACACAGAGACAGAGACACAGAGACAGAGACACAGAGACAGAGACACAGAGACAGAGACACCGAGACAGAGACACAGAGACAGAGACACAGAGACAGAGACACAGGGACAGAGACACAGAGACAGAGACACAGAGACAGAGACAGAGACAGAGACAGAGACAGAGACAGAGACAGAGACAGAGACAGAGACAGAGACAGAGACAGAGACAGAGACAGAGACAGAGACAGAGACAGAGACAGAGACAGAGACAGAGACAGAGACAGAGACAGAGACACAGAGACACAGAGACAGAGACACAGAGACACAGAGACGCAGAGACAGAGACACAGAGACAGTGACACAGAGACAGAGACACAGAGACAGAGGCATAGAGACATAGGCACGGAGGCAGAGACACAGAGACAGAGACACGGAGACGGAGACACAGAGCCACAGAGACAGAGACACAGAGACAGATACACAGAGACAGTGACACAGAGACAGAAATGCAGAGACAGAGACACAGAGACAGAGACAGAGACAGAGACAGAGACAGAGACAGAGACAGAGACAGAGACAGAGACAGAGACAGAGACAGAGACAGAGACAGAGACAGAGACAGAGACAGAGACAGAGACAGAGACAGAGACAGAGACAGAGACAGAGACAGAGACAGAGACAGAGACAGAGACAGAGATAGAGACAGAGGCAGAGACAGAGACAGAGACAGAGACAGAGACAGAGACAGAGACACAGAGACAGAGACTCAGAGACAGAGACACAGAGACAGAGACCCAGAGACAGAGGCATAGAGACATAGGCACGGAGGCAGAGACACAGAGACAGAGACACGGAGACGGAGACACAGAGCCACAGAGACAGATACACAGAGACAGTGACACAGAGACAGAAATGCAGAGACAGAGACACAGAGGAGAGACAGAGACAGAGACAGAGACAGAGACAGAGACAGAGACAGAGACAGAGACAGAGACAGAGACAGAGACAGAGACAGAGACAGAGACAGAGACAGAGACAGAGACAGAGACAGAGACAGAGACAGAGACAGAGACAGAGATAGAGACAGAGGCAGAGACAGAGACAGAGACAGAGACAGAGACAGAGACAGAGACACAGACAGAGACAGAGACAGAGACAGAGACAGAGACAGAGACAGAGACAGAGACAGAGACAGAGACAGAGACAGAGACAGAGACAGAGACAGAGACAGAGACAGAGACAGAGACAGAGACAGAGACAGAGACACAGAGACACAGAGGCACAGAGACAGAGACACAGAGACAGAGACAGAGACACAGAGACACAGAGACAGAGACACAGAGACACAGAGACGCAGAGACAGAGACACAGAGACAGTGACACAGAGACAGAGACACAGAGACACAGAGACGCAGAGACAGAGACACAGAGACAGTGACACAGAGACAGAGACACAGAGACAGTGTCACAGAGATAGAGATGCAGAGACAGAGACACAATGACAGAGACAGAGACACAGAGACAGAGAAACAGAGACAGAGACACAGAGACAGAGACAGAGACACAGAGACAGAGACACAGAGACAGAGACACAGAGACATAGACACAGAGACTGAGACACAGAGACAGAGACACAGAGACAGAGACACAGAGACAGAGACACAGAGACAGAGACACAGAGATGGAGACACAGAGACAGAGACACAGAGACAGAGACACAGAGACAGAGACACAGAGACAGAGACACAGAGACAGAGACACAGATACAGAGACACAGAGACAGAGACACAGAGACAGAGACACAGAGACAGAGACACAGAGGCACAGAGACAGAGACACAGAGACAGAGACACAGAGACAGGGACACAGAGACAGAGACACAGAGACAGAGACACAGAGACATAGGCACGGAGGCAGAGGCACAGTGACAGAGAAAAAGATAAAGAGACACAGAGGCAGAGACAGAGACACAGAGACAGGGACACAGAGACAGAAATGCAGAGACAGAGACACAGAGACAGAGACACAGAGGCACAGAGACAGAGACACAGTGACAGAGACACAGAGACAGAGACTCAGAGACAGAGACACAGAGACAGAGACCCAGAGACAGAGGCATAGAGACATAGGCACGGAGGCAGAGACACAGAGACAGAGACACGGAGACGGAGACACAGAGCCACAGAGACAGAGACACAGAGACAGATACACAGAGACAGTGACACAGAGACAGAAATGCAGAGACAGTGACACAGAGACAGAGACAGAGACAGAGACAGAGACAGAGACAGAGACAGAGACAGAGACAGAGACAGAGACAGAGACAGAGACAGAGACAGAGACAGAGACAGAGACAGAGATAGAGACAGAGGCAGAGACAGAGACAGAGACAGAGACAGAGACAGAGACAGAGACACAGACAGAGACAGAGACAGAGACAGAGACAGAGACAGAGACAGAGACAGAGACAGAGACAGAGACAGAGACAGAGACAGAGACAGAGACAGAGACAGAGACAGAGACAGAGACAGAGACAGAGACAGAGACAGAGACAGAGACAGAGACAGAGACAGAGACAGAGACAGAGATAGAGACAGAGACAGAGACAGAGACAGAGGCAGAGACAGAGACAGAGACAGAGACAGAGACAGAGACAGAGACAGAGACAGAGACAGAGACAGAGACAGAGACAGAGACAGAGACAGAGACAGAGACAGAGACAGAGACAGAGACAGAGACAGAGACAGAGACAGAGACAGAGACAGAGACAGAGACAGAGACAGAGACAGAGACAGAGACAGAGACAGAGACAGAGACAGAGACAGAGACAGAGATAGAGACAGAGGCAGAGACAGAGACAGAGACAGAGACAGAGACACAGAGACACAGAGGCACAGAGACAGAGACACAGAGACAGAGACAGAGACACAGAGACACAGAGACAGAGACACAGAGACACAGAGACGCAGAGACAGAGACACAGAGACAGTGACACAGAGACAGAGACACAGAGACACAGAGACGCAGAGACAGAGACACAGAGACAGTGACACAGAGACAGAGACACAGAGACAGTGTCACAGAGATAGAGATGCAGAGACAGAGACACAATGACAGAGACAGAGACACAGAGACAGAGAAACAGAGACAGAGACACAGAGACAGAGACAGAGACACAGAGACAGAGACACAGAGACAGAGACACAGAGACATAGACACAGAGACTGAGACACAGAGACAGAGACACAGAGACAGAGACACAGAGACAGAGACACAGAGACAGAGACACAGAGATGGAGACACAGAGACAGAGACACAGAGACAGAGACACAGAGACAGAGACACAGAGACAGAGACACAGAGACAGAGACACAGAGACAGAGACACAGATACAGAGACACAGAGACAGAGACACAGAGACAGAGACACAGAGACAGAGACACAGAGGCACAGAGACAGAGACACAGAGACAGAGACACAGAGACAGGGACACAGAGACAGAGACACAGAGACAGAGACACAGAGACATAGGCACGGAGGCAGAGGCACAGTGACAGAGAAAAAGATAAAGAGACACAGAGGCAGAGACAGAGACACAGAGACAGAGACACAGAGACAGAAATGCAGAGACAGAGACACAGAGACAGAGACACAGAGGCACAGAGACAGAGACACAGTGACAGAGACACAGAGACAGAGACTCAGAGACAGAGACACAGAGACAGAGACCCAGAGACAGAGGCATAGAGACATAGGCACGGAGGCAGAGACACAGAGACAGAGACACGGAGACGGAGACACAGAGCCACAGAGACAGAGACACAGAGACAGATACACAGAGACAGTGACACAGAGACAGAAATGCAGAGACAGAGACACAGAGACAGAGACAGAGACAGAGACAGAGACAGAGACAGAGACAGAGACAGAGACAGAGACAGAGACAGAGACAGAGACAGAGACAGAGACAGAGACAGAGACAGAGATAGAGACAGAGGCAGAGACAGAGACAGAGACAGAGACAGAGACAGAGACAGAGACACAGACAGAGACAGAGACAGAGACAGAGACAGAGACAGAGACAGAGACAGAGACAGAGACAGAGACAGAGACAGAGACAGAGACAGAGACAGAGACAGAGACAGAGACAGAGACAGAGACAGAGACAGAGACAGAGACAGAGACAGAGACAGAGACAGAGACAGAGACAGAGACAGAGACAGAGACAGAGACAGAGACACAGAGACACAGAGACAGAGACACAGAGACACAGAGACGCAGAGACAGAGACACAGAGACAGTGACACAGAGACAGAGACACAGAGACAGTGTCACAGAGATAGAGATGCAGAGACAGAGACACAATGACAGACAGAGACACAGAGACAGAGAAACAGAGACAGAGACACAGAGACAGAGACAGAGACACAGAGACAGAGACACAGAGACAGAGACACAGAGACAGAGACACAGAGACAGAGACAAAGAGACAGAGACACAGAGACAGAGACACAGAGACAGAGACACAGAGACAGAGACACAGAGACAGAGACACCGAGACAGAGACACAGAGACAGAGACACAGAGACAGAGACACAGAGACAGAGACACAGAGACAGAGACACAGAGACAGAGACAGAGACAGAGACAGAGACAGAGACAGAGACAGAGACAGAGACAGAGACAGAGACAGAGACAGAGACAGAGACAGAGACAGAGACAGAGACAGAGACAGAGACAGAGACAGAGACAGAGACAGGGACAGAGACACAGAGACACAGAGACAGAGACACAGAGACACAGAGACGCAGAGACAGAGACACAGAGACAGTGACACAGAGACAGAGACACAGAGACAGAGGCATAGAGACATAGGCACGGAGGCAGAGACACAGAGACAGAGACACGGAGACGGAGACACAGAGCCACAGAGACAGAGACACAGAGACAGATACACCGAGACAGTGACACAGAGACAGAAATGCAGAGACAGAGACACAGAGACAGAGACAGAGACAGAGACAGAGACAGAGACAGAGACAGAGACAGAGACAGAGACAGAGACAGAGACAGAGACAGAGACAGAGACAGAGACAGAGACAGAGACAGAGACAGAGATAGAGACAGAGACAGAGACAGAGACAGAGGCAGAGACAGAGACAGAGACAGAGACAGAGACAGAGACAGAGACACAGAGACAGAGACTCAGAGACAGAGACACAGAGACAGAGACCCAGAGACAGAGGCATAGAGACATAGGCACGGAGGCAGAGACACAGAGACAGAGACACGGAGACGGAGACACAGAGCCACAGAGACAGATACACAGAGACAGTGACACAGAGACAGAAATGCAGAGACAGAGACACAGAGACAGAGACAGAGACAGAGACAGAGACAGAGACAGAGACAGAGACAGAGACAGAGACAGAGACAGAGACAGAGACAGAGACAGAGACAGAGACAGAGACAGAGACAGAGACAGAGACAGAGACAGAGACAGAGATAGAGACAGAGGCAGAGACAGAGACAGAGACAGAGACAGAGACAGAGACAGAGACACAGACAGAGACAGAGACAGAGACAGAGACAGAGACAGAGACAGAGACAGAGACAGAGACAGAGACAGAGACAGAGACAGAGACAGAGACAGAGACAGAGACAGAGACAGAGACAGAGACAGAGACACAGAGACACAGAGGCACAGAGACAGAGACCCAGAGACAGAGGCATAGAGACATAGGCACGGAGGCAGAGACACAGAGACAGAGACACGGAGACGGAGACACAGAGCCACAGAGACAGATACACAGAGACAGTGACACAGAGACAGAAATGCAGAGACAGAGACACAGAGACAGAGACAGAGACAGAGACAGAGACAGAGACAGAGACAGAGACAGAGACAGAGACAGAGACAGAGACAGAGACAGAGACAGAGACAGAGACAGAGACAGAGACAGAGACAGAGACAGAGACAGAGACAGAGACAGAGACAGAGACAGAGACAGAGATAGAGACAGAGGCAGAGACAGAGACAGAGACAGAGACAGAGACAGAGACAGAGACACAGACAGAGACAGAGACAGAGACAGAGACAGAGACAGAGACAGAGACAGAGACAGAGACAGAGACAGAGACAGAGACAGAGACAGAGACAGAGACAGAGACAGAGACAGAGACAGAGACAGAGACAGAGACAGAGACAGAGACAGAGACAGAGACAGAGACAGAGACAGAGACACAGAGACACAGAGGCACAGAGACAGAGACACAGAGACAGAGACAGAGACACAGAGACACAGAGACAGAGACACAGAGACACAGAGACGCAGAGACAGAGACACAGAGACAGTGACACAGAGACAGAGACACAGAGACACAGAGACGCAGAGACAGAGACACAGAGACAGTGACACAGAGACAGAGACACAGAGACAGTGTCACAGAGATAGAGATGCAGAGACAGAGACACAATGACAGAGACAGAGACACAGAGACAGAGAAACAGAGACAGAGACACAGAGACAGAGACAGAGACACAGAGACAGAGACACAGAGACAGAGACACAGAGACATAGACACAGAGACTGAGACACAGAGACAGAGACACAGAGACAGAGACACAGAGACAGAGACACAGAGACAGAGACACAGAGATGGAGACACAGAGACAGAGACACAGAGACAGAGACACAGAGACAGAGACACAGAGACAGAGACACAGAGACAGAGACACAGAGACAGAGACACAGATACAGAGACACAGAGACAGAGACACAGAGACAGAGACACAGAGACAGAGACACAGAGGCACAGAGACAGAGACACAGAGACAGAGACACAGAGACAGGGACACAGAGACAGAGACACAGAGACAGAGACACAGAGACATAGGCACGGAGGCAGAGGCACAGTGACAGAGAAAAAGATAAAGAGACACAGAGGCAGAGACAGAGACACAGAGACAGAGACACAGAGACAGAAATGCAGAGACAGAGACACAGAGACAGAGACACAGAGGCACAGAGACAGAGACACAGTGACAGAGACACAGAGACAGAGACTCAGAGACAGAGACACAGAGACAGAGACCCAGAGACAGAGGCATAGAGACATAGGCACGGAGGCAGAGACACAGAGACAGAGACACGGAGACGGAGACACAGAGCCACAGAGACAGAGACACAGAGACAGATACACAGAGACAGTGACACAGAGACAGAAATGCAGAGACAGAGACACAGAGACAGAGACAGAGACAGAGACAGAGACAGAGACAGAGACAGAGACAGAGACAGAGACAGAGACAGAGACAGAGACAGAGACAGAGACAGAGATAGAGACAGAGGCAGAGACAGAGACAGAGACAGAGACAGAGACAGAGACAGAGACACAGACAGAGACAGAGACAGAGACAGAGACAGAGACAGAGACAGAGACAGAGACAGAGACAGGGACAGAGACAGAGACAGAGACAGAGACAGAGACAGAGACAGAGACAGAGACAGAGACAGAGACAGAGACACAGAGACACAGATACAGAGACACAGAGACACAGAGACGCAGAGACAGAGACACAGAGACAGTGACACAGAGACAGAGACACAGAGACAGTGTCACAGAGATAGAGATGCAGAGACAGAGACACAATGACAGAGACAGAGACACAGAGACAGAGAAACAGAGACAGAGACACAGAGACAGAGACAGAGACATAGAGACAGAGACACAGAGACAGAGACACAGAGACAGAGACACAGAGACAGAGACACAGAGACAGAGACAGAGACAGAGACAGAGACAGAGACAGAGACAGAGACAGAGACACAGAGACACAGAGGCACAGAGACAGAGACACAGAGACAGAGACAGAGACACAGAGACAGAGACACAGAGACAGAGACACAGAGACAGAGACACAGAGACAGAGACACAGAGACAGAGACACAGAGACAGAGACACAGAGACAGAGACACAGAGACAGAGACACAGAGATGGAGACACAGAGACAGAGACACAGAGACAGAGACACAGAGACAGAGACACAGAGATGGAGACACAGAGACAGAGACACAGAGACAGAGACACAGACACAGAGACACAGAGGCACAGAGACAGAGACAGAGACAGACAGAGACAGAGACAGAGACAGAGACAGAGACAGAGACAGAGACAGAGACAGAGACAGAGACAGAGACAGAGACAGAGACAGAGACAGAGACAGAGACAGAGATAGAGACAGCGGCAGAGACAGAGACAGAGACAGAGACAGAGACAGAGACAGAGACACAGAGACAGAGACTCAGAGACAGAGACACAGAGACAGAGACCCAGAGACAGAGGCATAGAGACATAGGCACGGAGGCAGAGACACAGAGACAGAGACACGGAGACGGAGACACAGAGCCACAGAGACAGATACACAGAGACAGTGACACAGAGACAGAAATGCAGAGACAGAGACACAGAGACAGAGACAGAGACAGAGGCAGAGACAGAGACAGAGACAGAGACAGAGACAGAGACAGAGACAGAGACAGAGACAGAGACAGAGACAGAGACAGAGACAGAGACAGAGACAGAGGAAGAGACAGAGACAGAGACAGAGACAGAGATAGAGGCAGAGGCAGAGACAGAGACAGAGACAGAGACAGAGACAGAGACAGAGACACAGACAGAGACAGAGACAGAGACAGAGACAGAGACAGAGACAGAGACAGAGACAGAGACAGAGACAGAGACAGAGACAGAGACAGAGACAGAGAC
The DNA here is from genome assembly GCA_945859595.2 of Megachile willughbiella. Taxonomy (NCBI): domain Eukaryota; kingdom Metazoa; phylum Arthropoda; class Insecta; order Hymenoptera; family Megachilidae; genus Megachile; species Megachile willughbiella. The sequence continues at coordinate 1,037,369 of CAMAOD020000232.1, forward strand.
AGAGACAGAGACAGAGACAGAGACAGAGACAGAGACAGAGACAGAGACAGAGACACAGAGACACAGAGGCACAGAGACAGAGACACAGAGACAGAGACAGAGACACAGAGACACAGAGACAGAGACACAGAGACACAGAGACGCAGAGACAGAGACACAGAGACAGTGACACAGAGACAGAGACACAGAGACACAGAGACGCAGAGACAGAGACACAGAGACAGTGACACAGAGACAGAGACACAGAGACAGTGTCACAGAGATAGAGATGCAGAGACAGAGACACAATGACAGAGACAGAGACACAGAGACAGAGAAACAGAGACAGAGACACAGAGACAGAGACAGAGACACAGAGACAGAGACACAGAGACAGAGACACAGAGACATAGACACAGAGACTGAGACACAGAGACAGAGACACAGAGACAGAGACACAGAGACAGAGACACAGAGACAGAGACACAGAGATGGAGACACAGAGACAGAGACACAGAGACAGAGACACAGAGACAGAGACACAGAGACAGAGACACAGAGACAGAGACACAGATACAGAGACACAGAGACAGAGACACAGAGACAGAGACACAGAGACAGAGACACAGAGGCACAGAGACAGAGACACAGAGACAGAGACACAGAGACAGGGACACAGAGACAGAGACACAGAGACAGAGACACAGAGACATAGGCACGGAGGCAGAGGCACAGTGACAGAGAAAAAGATAAAGAGACACAGAGGCAGAGACAGAGACACAGAGACAGAGACACAGAGACAGAAATGCAGAGACAGAGACACAGAGACAGAGACACAGAGGCACAGAGACAGAGACACAGTGACAGAGACACAGAGACAGAGACTCAGAGACAGAGACACAGAGACAGAGACCCAGAGACAGAGGCATAGAGACATAGGCACGGAGGCAGAGACACAGAGACAGAGACACGGAGACGGAGACACAGAGCCACAGAGACAGAGACACAGAGACAGATACACAGAGACAGTGACACAGAGACAGAAATGCAGAGACAGAGACACAGAGACAGAGACAGAGACAGAGACAGAGACAGAGACAGAGACAGAGACAGAGACAGAGACAGAGACAGAGACAGAGACAGAGACAGAGACAGAGACAGAGACAGAGACAGAGATAGAGACAGAGGCAGAGACAGAGACAGAGACAGAGACAGAGACAGAGACAGAGACACAGACAGAGACAGAGACAGAGACAGAGACAGAGACAGAGACAGAGACAGAGACGGAGACAGAGACAGAGACAGAGACAGAGACAGAGACAGAGACAGAGACAGAGACAGAGACAGAGACAGAGACAGAGACAGAGACAGAGACACAGAGACACAGATACAGAGACACAGAGACACAGAGACGCAGAGACAGAGACACAGAGACAGTGACACAGAGACAGAGACACAGAGACAGTGTCACAGAGATAGAGATGCAGAGACAGAGACACAATGACAGAGACAGAGACACAGAGACAGAGAAACAGAGACAGAGACACAGAGACAGAGACAGAGACATAGAGACAGAGACACAGAGACAGAGACACAGAGACAGAGACACAGAGACAGAGACACAGAGACAGAGACAGAGACAGAGACAGAGACAGAGACAGAGACAGAGACAGAGACACAGAGACACAGAGGCACAGAGACAGAGACACAGAGACAGAGACAGAGACACAGAGACAGAGACACAGAGACAGAGACACAGAGACAGAGACACAGAGACAGAGACACAGAGACAGAGACACAGAGACAGAGACACAGAGACAGAGACACAGAGACAGAGACACAGAGATGGAGACACAGAGACAGAGACACAGAGACAGAGACACAGAGACAGAGACACAGAGATGGAGACACAGAGACAGAGACACAGAGACAGAGACACAGACACAGAGACACAGAGGCACAGAGACAGAGACACAGAGACAGAGACACAGAGACAGGGACACAGAGAGAGAGACACAGAGACAAAGACACAGAGACATAGGCACGGAGGCAGAGGCGCAGTGACAGAGAAAAAGATAAAGAGACACAGAGGCGGAGACAGAGACACAGAGACAGAGACACAGAGGCAGAGACACAGAGACAGAGACACAGAGACAGAGACAAAGATAAAGAGACACAGAGGCAGAGACACAGAGACAGAGACACAGAGACAGAGACACAGAGACAGAGACACAGACACAGATACAAAGACGCAGAGACAGAGACACGGAGGGAGAGACACAGAGACAGAGACAAAGTTAAAGAGACACAGAGACATGGACAGAGACACAGACACAGAGACACAGAGGCAGAGACACGGAGACACAGCGACGCAGAGACACAGAGACAGAGACAGAGACACAGAGACAGAGACACAGAGACAGAGACACAGACACAGAGACACAGAGGCACAGAGACAGAGACACAGAGACAGAGACGCAGAGACAGAGACACAGAGACAGTGACACAGAGACAGAGACACAGAGACAGTGTCACAGAGATAGAGATGCAGAGACAGAGACACAATGACAGAGACAGAGACACAGAGACAGAGAAACAGAGACAGAGACACAGAGACAGGGACACAGAGACAGAGACACAGAGACAGAGACACAGAGACAGAGACACAGAGACATAGGCACGGAGGCAGAGGCACAGTGACAGAGAAAAAGATAAAGAGACACAGAGGCAGAGACAGAGACACAGAGACAGAGACACAGAGACAGAAATGCAGAGACAGAGACACAGAGACAGAGACACAGAGGCACAGAGACAGAGACACAGTGACAGAGACACAGAGACAGAGACTCAGAGACAGAGACACAGAGACAGAGACCCAGAGACAGAGGCATAGAGACATAGGCACGGAGGCAGAGACACAGAGACAGAGACACGGAGACGGAGACACAGAGCCACAGAGACAGAGACACAGAGACAGATACACAGAGACAGTGACACAGAGACAGAAATGCAGAGACAGAGACACAGAGACAGAGACAGAGACAGAGACAGAGACAGAGACAGAGACAGAGACAGAGACAGAGACAGAGACAGAGACAGAGACAGAGACAGAGACAGAGACAGAGACAGAGACAGAGATAGAGACAGAGACAGAGACAGAGACAGAGGCAGAGACAGAGACAGAGACAGAGACAGAGACAGAGACAGAGACAGAGACAGAGACAGAGACAGAGACAGCGACAGAGACAGAGACAGAGACAGAGACAGAGACAGAGACAGAGACAGAGACAGAGACAGAGACAGAGACAGAGACAGAGACAGAGACAGAGACACAGAGACACAGAGACAGAGACACAGAGACACAGAGACGCAGAGACAGAGACACAGAGACAGTGACACAGAGACAGAGACACAGAGACAGTGTCACAGAGATAGAGATGCAGAGACAGAGACACAATGACAGACAGAGACACAGAGACAGAGAAACAGAGACAGAGACACAGAGACAGAGACAGAGACACAGAGACAGAGACACAGAGACAGAGACACAGAGACAGAGACACAGAGACAGAGACAAAGAGACAGAGACACAGAGACAGAGACACAGAGACAGAGACACAGAGACAGAGACACAGAGACAGAGACACCGAGACAGAGACACAGAGACAGAGACACAGAGACAGAGACACAGAGACAGAGACACAGAGACAGAGACACAGAGACAGAGACAGAGACAGAGACAGAGACAGAGACAGAGACAGAGACAGAGACAGAGACAGAGACAGAGACAGAGACAGAGACAGAGACAGAGACAGAGACAGAGACAGAGACAGAGACAGAGACAGAGACAGAGACACAGAGACACAGAGACAGAGACACAGAGACACAGAGACGCAGAGACAGAGACACAGAGACAGTGACACAGAGACAGAGACACAGAGACAGAGGCATAGAGACATAGGCACGGAGGCAGAGACACAGAGACAGAGACACGGAGACGGAGACACAGAGCCACAGAGACAGAGACACAGAGACAGATACACCGAGACAGTGACACAGAGACAGAAATGCAGAGACAGAGACACAGAGACAGAGACAGAGACAGAGACAGAGACACAGAGACAGAGACACAGAGACAGAGACAAAGATAAAGAGACACAGAGGCAGAGACACAGAGACAGAGACACAGAGACAGAGACACAGAGACAGAGACACAGACACAGATACAAAGACGCAGAGACAGAGACACGGAGGGAGAGACACAGAGACAGAGACAAAGTTAAAGAGACACAGAGACATGGACAGAGACACAGACACAGAGACACAGAGGCAGAGACACGGAGACACAGCGACGCAGAGACACAGAGACAGAGACAGAGACACAGAGACAGAGACACAGAGACAGAGACACAGACACAGAGACACAGAGGCACAGAGACAGAGACACAGAGACAGAGACGCAGAGACAGAGACACAGAGACAGTGACACAGAGACAGAGACACAGAGACAGTGTCACAGAGATAGAGATGCAGAGACAGAGACACAATGACAGAGACAGAGACACAGAGACAGAGAAACAGAGACAGAGACACAGAGACAGGGACACAGAGACAGAGACACAGAGACAGAGACACAGAGACAGAGACACAGAGACATAGGCACGGAGGCAGAGGCACAGTGACAGAGAAAAAGATAAAGAGACACAGAGGCAGAGACAGAGACACAGAGACAGAGACACAGAGACAGAAATGCAGAGACAGAGACACAGAGACAGAGACACAGAGGCACAGAGACAGAGACACAGTGACAGAGACACAGAGACAGAGACTCAGAGACAGAGACACAGAGACAGAGACCCAGAGACAGAGGCATAGAGACATAGGCACGGAGGCAGAGACACAGAGACAGAGACACGGAGACGGAGACACAGAGCCACAGAGACAGAGACACAGAGACAGATACACAGAGACAGTGACACAGAGACAGAAATGCAGAGACAGAGACACAGAGACAGAGACAGAGACAGAGACAGAGACAGAGACAGAGACAGAGACAGAGACAGAGACAGAGACAGAGACAGAGACAGAGACAGAGACAGAGACAGAGACAGAGATAGAGACAGAGACAGAGACAGAGACAGAGGCAGAGACAGAGACAGAGACAGAGACAGAGACAGAGACAGAGACAGAGACAGAGACAGAGACAGAGACAGCGACAGAGACAGAGACAGAGACAGAGACAGAGACAGAGACAGAGACAGAGACAGAGACAGAGACAGAGACAGAGACAGAGACAGAGACAGAGACACAGAGACACAGAGACAAAGACACAGAGACACAGAGACGCAGAGACAGAGACACAGAGACAGTGACACAGAGACAGAGACACAGAGACAGTGTCACAGAGATAGAGATGCAGAGACAGAGACACAATGACAGACAGAGACACAGAGACAGAGAAACAGAGACAGAGACACAGAGACAGAGACAGAGACACAGAGACAGAGACACAGAGACAGAGACACAGAGACAGAGACACAGAGACAGAGACAAAGAGACAGAGACACAGAGACAGAGACACAGAGACAGAGACACAGAGACAGAGACACAGAGACAGAGACACCGAGACAGAGACACAGAGACAGAGACACAGAGACAGAGACACAGAGACAGAGACACAGAGACAGAGACACAGAGACAGAGACAGAGACAGAGACAGAGACAGAGACAGAGACAGAGACAGAGACAGAGACAGAGACAGAGACAGAGACAGAGACAGAGACAGAGACAGAGACAGAGACAGAGACAGAGACAGAGACAGAGACAGAGACACAGAGACACAGAGACAGAGACACAGAGACACAGAGACGCAGAGACAGAGACACAGAGACAGTGACACAGAGACAGAGACACAGAGACAGAGGCATAGAGACATAGGCACGGAGGCAGAGACACAGAGACAGAGACACGGAGACGGAGACACAGAGCCACAGAGACAGAGACACAGAGACAGATACACCGAGACAGTGACACAGAGACAGAAATGCAGAGACAGAGACACAGAGACAGAGACAGAGACAGAGACAGAGACAGAGACAGAGACAGAGACAGAGACAGAGACAGAGACAGAGACAGAGACAGAGACAGAGACAGAGACAGAGACAGAGACAGAGACAGAGACAGAGATAGAGACAGAGACAGAGACAGAGACAGAGGCAGAGACAGAGACAGAGACAGAGACAGAGACAGAGACAGAGACACAGAGACAGAGACTCAGAGACAGAGACACAGAGACAGAGACCCAGAGACAGAGGCATAGAGACATAGGCACGGAGGCAGAGACACAGAGACAGAGACACGGAGACGGAGACACAGAGCCACAGAGACAGATACACAGAGACAGTGACACAGAGACAGAAATGCAGAGACAGAGACACAGAGACAGAGACAGAGACAGAGACAGAGACAGAGACAGAGACAGAGACAGAGACAGAGACAGAGACAGAGACAGAGACAGAGACAGAGACAGAGACAGAGACAGAGACAGAGACAGAGACAGAGATAGAGACAGAGGCAGAGACAGAGACAGAGACAGAGACAGAGACAGAGACAGAGACACAGACAGAGACAGAGACAGAGACAGAGACAGAGACAGAGACAGAGACAGAGACAGAGACAGAGACAGAGACAGAGACAGAGACAGAGACAGAGACAGAGACAGAGACAGAGACAGAGACAGAGACAGAGACAGAGACAGAGACACAGAGACACAGAGGCACAGAGACAGAGACACAGAGACAGAGACAGAGACACAGAGACACAGAGACAGAGACACAGAGACACAGAGACGCAGAGACAGAGACACAGAGACAGTGACACAGAGACAGAGACACAGAGACACAGAGACGCAGAGACAGAGACACAGAGACAGTGACACAGAGACAGAGACACAGAGACAGTGTCACAGAGATAGAGATGCAGAGACAGAGACACAATGACAGAGACAGAGACACAGAGACAGAGAAACAGAGACAGAGACACAGAGACAGAGACAGAGACACAGAGACAGAGACACAGAGACAGAGACACAGAGACATAGACACAGAGACTGAGACACAGAGACAGAGACACAGAGACAGAGACACAGAGACAGAGACAGAGACACAGAGACAGAGACACAGAGATGGAGACACAGAGACAGAGACACAGAGACAGAGACACAGAGACAGAGACACAGAGACAGAGACACAGAGACAGAGACACAGATACAGAGACACAGAGACAGAGACACAGAGACAGAGACACAGAGACAGAGACACAGAGGCACAGAGACAGAGACACAGAGACAGAGACACAGAGACAGGGACACAGAGAGAGAGACACAGAGACAGAGACACAGAGACATAGGCACGGAGGCAGAGGCACAGTGACAGAGAAAAAGATAAAGAGACACAGAGGCAGAGACAGAGACACAGAGACAGAGACACCGAGACAGAAATGCAGAGACAGAGACACAGAGACAGAGACACAGAGGCACAGAGACAGAGACACAGTGACAGAGACACAGAGACAGAGACTCAGAGACAGAGACACAGAGACAGAGACCCAGAGACAGAGGCATAGAGACATAGGCACGGAGGCAGAGACACAGAGACAGAGACACGGAGACGGAGACACAGAGCCACAGAGACAGAGACACAGAGACAGATACACAGAGACAGTGACACAGAGACAGAAATGCAGAGACAGAGACACAGAGACAGAGACAGAGACAGAGACAGAGACAGAGACAGAGACAGAGACAGAGACAGAGACAGAGACAGAGACAGAGACAGAGACAGAGACAGAGACAGAGACAGAGACAGAGACAGAGACAGAGATAGAGACAGAGGCAGAGACAGAGACAGAGACAGAGACAGAGACAGAGACAGAGACACAGACAGAGACAGAGACAGAGACAGAGACAGAGACAGAGACAGAGACAGAGACAGAGACAGAGACAGAGACAGAGACAGAGACAGAGACAGAGACAGAGACAGAGACAGAGACAGAGACAGAGACAGAGACACAGAGACACAGATACAGAGACACAGAGACACAGAGACGCAGAGACAGAGACACAGAGACAGTGACACAGAGACAGAGACACAGAGACAGTGTCACAGAGATAGAGATGCAGAGACAGAGACACAATGACAGAGACAGAGACACAGAGACAGAGAAACAGAGACAGAGACACAGAGACAGAGACAGAGACATAGAGACAGAGACACAGAGACAGAGACACAGAGACAGAGACACAGAGACAGAGACACAGAGACAGAGACAGAGACAGAGACAGAGACAGAGACAGAGACAGAGACAGAGACAGAGAGGAACAGAGACAGAGACACAGGCACAGAGACAGAGACACAGAGACAGAGAGACGCAGAGACAGAGACAGAGACAGAGACAGAGACAGAGACAGAGACAGAGACAGAGACAGAGACAGAGACAGAGACAGAGACAGAGACAGAGACAGAGACAGAGACAGAGACAGAGACAGAGACAGAGACAGAGACAGAGACGGAGACGGAGACGGAGACAGACAGAGACAGAGACAGAGACACAGAGACAGAGGCACAGAGACACAGAGACACAGAGACACAGAGACGCAGAGACAGAGACACAGAGACAGTGAGACAGAGACAGAGACACAGAGACAGAGACGCAGAGACAGAGACACAGAGACACAGAGACAGAGACACGGGGTCGGAGACGCGGAGACAGAGACAAATAGACAGAGATTTAGGGACAGAGACACAGAGACAGTGTCACAGAGACAGAAATGCAGAGACAGAGACACAGAGACAGAGACACAGAGGCACAGAGACAGAGACACAGAGGCACAGAGACAGAGACACAGTGACAGAGACACAGAGACAGAGACTCAGAGACAGAGACACAGAGACAGAGACCCAGAGACAGAGACATAGAGACATAGGCACGGAGGCAGAGACACAGAGACAGAGACACGGACACGGAGACACAGAGCCACAGAGACAGAGACACAGAGACAGATACACAGAGACAGTGACACAGAGACAGAAATGCAGAGACAGAGACACAGAGACAGAGACAGAGACAGAGACAGAGACAGAGACAGAGACAGAGACAGAGACAGAGACAGAGACAGAGACAGAGACAGAGACAGAGACAGAGACAGAGACAGAGACAGAGACAGAGACAGAGACAGAGACAGAGACAGAGACACAGAGACACAGAGACAGAGACACAGAGACACAGAGACGCAGAGACAGAGACACAGAGACAGTGACACAGAGACAGAGACACAGAGACAGTGTCACAGAGATAGAGATGCAGAGACAGAGACACAATGACAGAGACAGAGACACAGAGACAGAGAAACAGAGACAGAGACACAGAGACAGAGACAGAGACACAGAGACAGAGACACAGAGACAGAGACACAGAGACAGAGACACAGAGACAGAGACACAGAGACAGAGACACAGAGACAGAGACACAGAGACAGAGACACAGAGACAGAGACACAGAGACAGAGACAGAGACACAGAGACAGAGACACAGAGACAGAGACACAGAGACAGAGACACAGAGACAGAGACACAGAGACAGAGACACAGAGACAGAGACACAGAGACAGAGACACAGAGACAGAGACACAGAGACAGAGACACAGAGACAGAGACACAGAGACAGAGACACAGAGACAGAGACACAGAGACAGAGACACAGAGACAGAGACACAGAGACAGAGACACAGAGACAGAGACACAGAGACAGAGACACAGAGACAGAGACACAGAGACAGAGACACAGAGACAGAGACACAGAGACAGAGACACAGAGACAGAGACACAGAGACAGAGACACAGAGACAGAGACACAGAGACAGAGACACAGAGACAGAGACACAGAGACAGAGACACAGAGACAGAGACACAGAGATGGAGACACAGAGACAGAGACACAGAGACAGAGACACAGAGACAGAGACACAGAGATGGAGACACAGAGACAGAGACACAGAGACAGAGACACAGACACAGAGACACAGAGGCACAGAGACAGAGACACAGAGACAGAGACACAGAGACAGGGACACAGAGAGAGAGACACAGAGACAGAGACACAGAGACATAGGCACGGAGGCAGAGGCGCAGTGACAGAGAAAAAGATAAAGAGACACAGAGGCAGAGACAGAGACACAGAGACAGAGACACAGAGGCAGAGACACAGAGACAGAGACACAGAGTCAGAGACAAAGATAAAGAGACACAGAGGCAGAGACACAGAGACAGAGACACAGAGACAGAGACACAGAGACAGAGACACAGAGACAGAGACACAGAGACAGAGACACAGACACAGATACAAAGACGCAGAGACAGAGACACGGAGGGAGAGACACAGAGACAGAGACAAAGTTAAAGAGACACAGAGACATGGACAGAGACAGACAGAGAGACAGAGACAGAGACAGAGACAGAGACAGAGACACAGAGACACAGAGACAGAGACACAGTGACAGAGACACAGAGACAGAGACTCAGAGACAGAGACACAGAGACAGAGACCCAGAGACAGAGACATAGAGACATAGGCACGGAGGCAGAGACACAGAGACAGAGACACGGAGACGGAGACACAGAGCCACAGAGACAGAGACACAGAGACAGATACACAGAGACAGTGACACAGAGACAGAAATGCAGAGACAGAGACACAGAGACAGAGACAGAGACAGAGACAGAGACAGAGACAGAGACAGAGACAGAGACAGAGACAGAGACAGAGACAGAGACAGAGACAGAGACAGAGACAGAGACAGAGACACAGAGACACAGAGACAGAGACACAGAGACACAGAGACGCAGAGACAGAGACACAGAGACAGTGACACAGAGACAGAGACACAGAGACAGTGTCACAGAGATAGAGATGCAGAGACAGAGACACAATGACAGAGACAGAGACACAGAGACAGAGAAACAGAGACAGAGACACAGAGACAGAGACAGAGACACAGAGACAGAGACACAGAGACAGAGACACAGAGACAGAGACACAGAGACAGAGACACAGAGACAGAGACACAGAGACAGAGACACAGAGACAGAGACACAGAGACAGAGACAGAGACACAGAGACAGAGACACAGAGACAGAGACACAGAGACAGAGACACAGAGACAGAGACACAGAGACAGAGACAGAGAGACAGAGACACAGAGACAGAGACACAGAGACAGAGACACAGAGACAGAGACACAGAGACAGAGACACAGAGACAGAGACACAGAGACAGAGACACAGAGACAGAGACACAGAGACAGAGACACAGAGACAGAGACACAGAGACAGAGACACAGAGACAGAGACACAGAGACAGAGACACAGAGACAGAGACACAGAGACAGAGACACAGAGACAGAGACACAGAGACAGAGACACAGAGATGGAGACACAGAGACAGAGACACAGAGACAGAGACACAGAGACAGAGACACAGAGATGGAGACACAGAGACAGAGACACAGAGACAGAGACACAGACACAGAGACACAGAGGCACAGAGACAGAGACACAGAGACAGAGACACAGAGACAGGGACACAGAGAGAGAGACACAGAGACAGAGACACAGAGACATAGGCACGGAGGCAGAGGCGCAGTGACAGAGAAAAAGATAAAGAGACACAGAGGCAGAGACAGAGACACAGAGACAGAGACACAGAGGCAGAGACACAGAGACAGAGACACAGAGTCAGAGACAAAGATAAAGAGACACAGAGGCAGAGACACAGAGACAGAGACACAGAGACAGAGACACAGAGACAGAGACACAGAGACAGAGACACAGAGACAGAGACACAGAGACAGAGACACAGACACAGATACAAAGACGCAGAGACAGAGACACGGAGGGAGAGACACAGAGACAGAGACAAAGTTAAAGAGACACAGAGACATGGACAGAGACAGACAGAGAGACAGAGACAGAGACAGAGACAGAGACAGAGACACAGAGACAGAGACACAGAGGCACAGAGACAGAGACACGGAGACAGAGACACAGAGACAGAGACACAGAGACAGAGACACAGAGACAGAGCCACAGAGACGGAGACACAGAGACAGAGACACAGAGACAGTGACACAGAGACAGAGACACAGAGGCACAGAGACAGAGACACAGACACAGAGACAGAGACAGAGACACAGGGACAGAGACACAGAGACAGAGACACAGAGACAGAGACACAGAGACACAGAGACAGAGACACAGAGACAGAGACACAGAGACAGAGACACAAAGACAGGGACAGAGACACAGAGTAAGAGACACAGAGACAGAGACACAGCGACAGAATCGCAGAGACAGAGACACAGAGACAGAGACACAGAGACAGAGACACAGACACAGATACAAAGACGCAGAGACAGAGACACGGAGGGAGAGACACAGAGACAGAGACAAAGTTAAAGGGACACAGAGACATGGACAGAGACACAGACACAGAGACACAGAGGCAGAGACACGGAGACACAGCGACGCAGAGACACAGAGACAGAGACAGAGACACAGAGACAGAGACTGAGACAGAGACAGAGACAGAGACAGAGACAGAGACAGAGACAGAGACAGAGACAGAGACAGAGACAGAGACAGAGACGGAGACAGAGACACAGAGACGGAGATACATAGACAGAGACACAGAGGCACAGAGACAGGGACACAGACACAGAGACAGAGACAGAGACACAGAGACAGAGAGACGCAGAGACAGAGACAGAGACAGAGACAGAGACAGAGACAGAGACAGAGACAGAGACAGAGACAGAGACAGAGACAGAGACAGCGACAGAGACAGAGACGGAGACGGAGACAGAGACAGACAGAGACAGAGACAGAGACAGAGACACAGAGACACAGAGGCACAGAGACAGAGACACAGAGACAGAGACAGAGACACAGAGACAGAGACACAGAGACAGAGACACAGAGACAGAGACACAGAGACAGAGACACAGAGACAGAGACACAGAGACAGAGACACAGAGACAGAGACACAGAGACAGAGACACAGAGACAGAGACACAGAGATGGAGACACAGAGACAGAGACACAGAGACAGAGACACAGAGACAGAGACACAGAGATGGAGACACAGAGACAGAGACACAGAGACAGAGACACAGACACAGAGACACAGACACAGAGACACAGAGGCACAGAGACAGAGACAGAGACAGACAGAGACAGAGACAGAGACAGAGACAGAGACAGAGACAGAGACAGAGACAGAGACAGAGACAGAGACAGAGACAGAGACAGAGACAGAGACAGAGATAGAGACAGCGGCAGAGACAGAGACAGAGACAGAGACAGAGACAGAGACAGAGACACAGAGACAGAGACTCAGAGACAGAGACACAGAGACAGAGACCCAGAGACAGAGGCATAGAGACATAGGCACGGAGGCAGAGACACAGAGACAGAGACACGGAGACGGAGACACAGAGCCACAGAGACAGATACACAGAGACAGTGACACAGAGACAGAAATGCAGAGACAGAGACACAGAGACAGAGACAGAGACAGAGGCAGAGACAGAGACAGAGACAGAGACAGAGACAGAGACAGAGACAGAGACAGAGACAGAGACAGAGACAGAGACAGAGACAGAGACAGAGACAGAGGAAGAGACAGAGACAGAGACAGAGACAGAGATAGAGGCAGAGGCAGAGACAGAGACAGAGACAGAGACAGAGACAGAGACAGAGACACAGACAGAGACAGAGACAGAGACAGAGACAGAGACAGAGACAGAGACAGAGACAGAGACAGAGACAGAGACAGAGACAGAGACAGAGACAGAGACAGAGACAGAGACAGAGACAGAGACAGAGACAGAGACAGAGACAGAGACAGAGACAGAGACAGAGACAGAGACACAGAGACACAGAGGCACAGAGACAGAGACACAGAGACAGAGACAGAGACACAGAGACACAGAGACAGAGACACAGAGACACAGAGACGCAGAGACAGAGACACAGAGACAGTGACACAGAGACAGAGACACAGAGACACAGAGACGCAGAGACAGAGACACAGAGACAGTGACACAGAGACAGAGACACAGAGACAGTGTCACAGAGATAGAGATGCAGAGACAGAGACACAATGACAGAGACAGAGACACAGAGACAGAGAAACAGAGACAGAGACACAGAGACAGAGACAGAGACACAGAGACAGAGACACAGAGACAGAGACACAGAGACATAGACACAGAGACTGAGACACAGAGACAGAGACACAGAGACAGAGACACAGAGACAGAGACACAGAGACAGAGACACAGAGATGGAGACACAGAGACAGAGACACAGAGACAGAGACACAGAGACAGAGACACAGAGACAGAGACACAGAGACAGAGACACAGAGACAGAGACACAGATACAGAGACACAGAGACAGAGACACAGAGACAGAGACACAGAGACAGAGACACAGAGGCACAGAGACAGAGACACAGAGACAGAGACACAGAGACAGGGACACAGAGACAGAGACACAGAGACAGAGACACAGAGACATAGGCACGGAGGCAGAGGCACAGTGACAGAGAAAAAGATAAAGAGACACAGAGGCAGAGACAGAGACACAGAGACAGAGACACAGAGACAGAAATGCAGAGACAGAGACACAGAGACAGAGACACAGAGGCACAGAGACAGAGACACAGTGACAGAGACACAGAGACAGAGACTCAGAGACAGAGACACAGAGACAGAGACCCAGAGACAGAGGCATAGAGACATAGGCACGGAGGCAGAGACACAGAGACAGAGACACGGAGACGGAGACACAGAGCCACAGAGACAGAGACACAGAGACAGATACACAGAGACAGTGACACAGAGACAGAAATGCAGAGACAGAGACACAGAGACAGAGACAGAGACAGAGACAGAGACAGAGACAGAGACAGAGACAGAGACAGAGACAGAGACAGAGACAGAGACAGAGACAGAGACAGAGACAGAGACAGAGACAGAGATAGAGACAGAGGCAGAGACAGAGACAGAGACAGAGACAGAGACAGAGACAGAGACACAGACAGAGACAGAGACAGAGACAGAGACAGAGACAGAGACAGAGACAGAGACGGAGACAGAGACAGAGACAGAGACAGAGACAGAGACAGAGACAGAGACAGAGACAGAGACAGAGACAGAGACAGAGACAGAGACAGAGACACAGAGACACAGATACAGAGACACAGAGACACAGAGACGCAGAGACAGAGACACAGAGACAGTGACACAGAGACAGAGACACAGAGACAGTGTCACAGAGATAGAGATGCAGAGACAGAGACACAATGACAGAGACAGAGACACAGAGACAGAGAAACAGAGACAGAGACACAGAGACAGAGACAGAGACATAGAGACAGAGACACAGAGACAGAGACACAGAGACAGAGACACAGAGACAGAGACACAGAGACAGAGACAGAGACAGAGACAGAGACAGAGACAGAGACAGAGACAGAGACACAGAGACACAGAGGCACAGAGACAGAGACACAGAGACAGAGACAGAGACACAGAGACAGAGACACAGAGACAGAGACACAGAGACAGAGACACAGAGACAGAGACACAGAGACAGAGACACAGAGACAGAGACACAGAGACAGAGACACAGAGACAGAGACACAGAGATGGAGACACAGAGACAGAGACACAGAGACAGAGACACAGAGACAGAGACACAGAGATGGAGACACAGAGACAGAGACACAGAGACAGAGACACAGACACAGAGACACAGAGGCACAGAGACAGAGACACAGAGACAGAGACACAGAGACAGGGACACAGAGAGAGAGACACAGAGACAAAGACACAGAGACATAGGCACGGAGGCAGAGGCGCAGTGACAGAGAAAAAGATAAAGAGACACAGAGGCGGAGACAGAGACACAGAGACAGAGACACAGAGGCAGAGACACAGAGACAGAGACACAGAGACAGAGACAAAGATAAAGAGACACAGAGGCAGAGACACAGAGACAGAGACACAGAGACAGAGACACAGAGACAGAGACACAGACACAGATACAAAGACGCAGAGACAGAGACACGGAGGGAGAGACACAGAGACAGAGACAAAGTTAAAGAGACACAGAGACATGGACAGAGACACAGACACAGAGACACAGAGGCAGAGACACGGAGACACAGCGACGCAGAGACACAGAGACAGAGACAGAGACACAGAGACAGAGACACAGAGACAGAGACACAGACACAGAGACACAGAGGCACAGAGACAGAGACACAGAGACAGAGACGCAGAGACAGAGACACAGAGACAGTGACACAGAGACAGAGACACAGAGACAGTGTCACAGAGATAGAGATGCAGAGACAGAGACACAATGACAGAGACAGAGACACAGAGACAGAGAAACAGAGACAGAGACACAGAGACAGGGACACAGAGACAGAGACACAGAGACAGAGACACAGAGACAGAGACACAGAGACATAGGCACGGAGGCAGAGGCACAGTGACAGAGAAAAAGATAAAGAGACACAGAGGCAGAGACAGAGACACAGAGACAGAGACACAGAGACAGAAATGCAGAGACAGAGACACAGAGACAGAGACACAGAGGCACAGAGACAGAGACACAGTGACAGAGACACAGAGACAGAGACTCAGAGACAGAGACACAGAGACAGAGACCCAGAGACAGAGGCATAGAGACATAGGCACGGAGGCAGAGACACAGAGACAGAGACACGGAGACGGAGACACAGAGCCACAGAGACAGAGACACAGAGACAGATACACAGAGACAGTGACACAGAGACAGAAATGCAGAGACAGAGACACAGAGACAGAGACAGAGACAGAGACAGAGACAGAGACAGAGACAGAGACAGAGACAGAGACAGAGACAGAGACAGAGACAGAGACAGAGACAGAGACAGAGACAGAGACAGAGACAGAGATAGAGACAGAGACAGAGACAGAGACAGAGGCAGAGACAGAGACAGAGACAGAGACAGAGACAGAGACAGAGACAGAGACAGAGACAGAGACAGAGACAGCGACAGAGACAGAGACAGAGACAGAGACAGAGACAGAGACAGAGACAGAGACAGAGACAGAGACAGAGACAGAGACAGAGACAGAGACAGAGACACAGAGACACAGAGACAGAGACACAGAGACACAGAGACGCAGAGACAGAGACACAGAGACAGTGACACAGAGACAGAGACACAGAGACAGTGTCACAGAGATAGAGATGCAGAGACAGAGACACAATGACAGACAGAGACACAGAGACAGAGAAACAGAGACAGAGACACAGAGACAGAGACAGAGACACAGAGACAGAGACACAGAGACAGAGACACAGAGACAGAGACACAGAGACAGAGACAAAGAGACAGAGACACAGAGACAGAGACACAGAGACAGAGACACAGAGACAGAGACACAGAGACAGAGACACCGAGACAGAGACACAGAGACAGAGACACAGAGACAGAGACACAGAGACAGAGACACAGAGACAGAGACACAGAGACAGAGACAGAGACAGAGACAGAGACAGAGACAGAGACAGAGACAGAGACAGAGACAGAGACAGAGACAGAGACAGAGACAGAGACAGAGACAGAGACAGAGACAGAGACAGAGACAGAGACAGAGACAGAGACACAGAGACACAGAGACAGAGACACAGAGACACAGAGACGCAGAGACAGAGACACAGAGACAGTGACACAGAGACAGAGACACAGAGACAGAGGCATAGAGACATAGGCACGGAGGCAGAGACACAGAGACAGAGACACGGAGACGGAGACACAGAGCCACAGAGACAGAGACACAGAGACAGATACACCGAGACAGTGACACAGAGACAGAAATGCAGAGACAGAGACACAGAGACAGAGACAGAGACAGAGACAGAGACACAGAGACAGAGACACAGAGACAGAGACAAAGATAAAGAGACACAGAGGCAGAGACACAGAGACAGAGACACAGAGACAGAGACACAGAGACAGAGACACAGACACAGATACAAAGACGCAGAGACAGAGACACGGAGGGAGAGACACAGAGACAGAGACAAAGTTAAAGAGACACAGAGACATGGACAGAGACACAGACACAGAGACACAGAGGCAGAGACACGGAGACACAGCGACGCAGAGACACAGAGACAGAGACAGAGACACAGAGACAGAGACACAGAGACAGAGACACAGACACAGAGACACAGAGGCACAGAGACAGAGACACAGAGACAGAGACGCAGAGACAGAGACACAGAGACAGTGACACAGAGACAGAGACACAGAGACAGTGTCACAGAGATAGAGATGCAGAGACAGAGACACAATGACAGAGACAGAGACACAGAGACAGAGAAACAGAGACAGAGACACAGAGACAGGGACACAGAGACAGAGACACAGAGACAGAGACACAGAGACAGAGACACAGAGACATAGGCACGGAGGCAGAGGCACAGTGACAGAGAAAAAGATAAAGAGACACAGAGGCAGAGACAGAGACACAGAGACAGAGACACAGAGACAGAAATGCAGAGACAGAGACACAGAGACAGAGACACAGAGGCACAGAGACAGAGACACAGTGACAGAGACACAGAGACAGAGACTCAGAGACAGAGACACAGAGACAGAGACCCAGAGACAGAGGCATAGAGACATAGGCACGGAGGCAGAGACACAGAGACAGAGACACGGAGACGGAGACACAGAGCCACAGAGACAGAGACACAGAGACAGATACACAGAGACAGTGACACAGAGACAGAAATGCAGAGACAGAGACACAGAGACAGAGACAGAGACAGAGACAGAGACAGAGACAGAGACAGAGACAGAGACAGAGACAGAGACAGAGACAGAGACAGAGACAGAGACAGAGACAGAGACAGAGACAGAGACAGAGATAGAGACAGAGACAGAGACAGAGACAGAGGCAGAGACAGAGACAGAGACAGAGACAGAGACAGAGACAGAGACAGAGACAGAGACAGAGACAGAGACAGCGACAGAGACAGAGACAGAGACAGAGACAGAGACAGAGACAGAGACAGAGACAGAGACAGAGACAGAGACAGAGACAGAGACAGAGACAGAGACACAGAGACACAGAGACAGAGACACAGAGACACAGAGACGCAGAGACAGAGACACAGAGACAGTGACACAGAGACAGAGACACAGAGACAGTGTCACAGAGATAGAGATGCAGAGACAGAGACACAATGACAGACAGAGACACAGAGACAGAGAAACAGAGACAGAGACACAGAGACAGAGACAGAGACACAGAGACAGAGACACAGAGACAGAGACACAGAGACAGAGACACAGAGACAGAGACAAAGAGACAGAGACACAGAGACAGAGACACAGAGACAGAGACACAGAGACAGAGACACAGAGACAGAGACACCGAGACAGAGACACAGAGACAGAGACACAGAGACAGAGACACAGAGACAGAGACACAGAGACAGAGACACAGAGACAGAGACAGAGACAGAGACAGAGACAGAGACAGAGACAGAGACAGAGACAGAGACAGAGACAGAGACAGAGACAGAGACAGAGACAGAGACAGAGACAGAGACAGAGACAGAGACAGAGACAGAGACAGAGACACAGAGACACAGAGACAGAGACACAGAGACACAGAGACGCAGAGACAGAGACACAGAGACAGTGACACAGAGACAGAGACACAGAGACAGAGGCATAGAGACATAGGCACGGAGGCAGAGACACAGAGACAGAGACACGGAGACGGAGACACAGAGCCACAGAGACAGAGACACAGAGACAGATACACCGAGACAGTGACACAGAGACAGAAATGCAGAGACAGAGACACAGAGACAGAGACAGAGACAGAGACAGAGACAGAGACAGAGACAGAGACAGAGACAGAGACAGAGACAGAGACAGAGACAGAGACAGAGACAGAGACAGAGACAGAGACAGAGACAGAGATAGAGACAGAGACAGAGACAGAGACAGAGGCAGAGACAGAGACAGAGACAGAGACAGAGACAGAGACAGAGACACAGAGACAGAGACTCAGAGACAGAGACACAGAGACAGAGACCCAGAGACAGAGGCATAGAGACATAGGCACGGAGGCAGAGACACAGAGACAGAGACACGGAGACGGAGACACAGAGCCACAGAGACAGATACACAGAGACAGTGACACAGAGACAGAAATGCAGAGACAGAGACACAGAGACAGAGACAGAGACAGAGACAGAGACAGAGACAGAGACAGAGACAGAGACAGAGACAGAGACAGAGACAGAGACAGAGACAGAGACAGAGACAGAGACAGAGATAGAGACAGAGGCAGAGACAGAGACAGAGACAGAGACAGAGACAGAGACAGAGACACAGACAGAGACAGAGACAGAGACAGAGACAGAGACAGAGACAGAGACAGAGACAGAGACAGAGACAGAGACAGAGACAGAGACAGAGACAGAGACAGAGACAGAGACAGAGACAGAGACAGAGACAGAGACAGAGACACAGAGACACAGAGGCACAGAGACAGAGACACAGAGACAGAGACAGAGACACAGAGACACAGAGACAGAGACACAGAGACACAGAGACGCAGAGACAGAGACACAGAGACAGTGACACAGAGACAGAGACACAGAGACACAGAGACGCAGAGACAGAGACACAGAGACAGTGACACAGAGACAGAGACACAGAGACAGTGTCACAGAGATAGAGATGCAGAGACAGAGACACAATGACAGAGACAGAGACACAGAGACAGAGAAACAGAGACAGAGACACAGAGACAGAGACAGAGACACAGAGACAGAGACACAGAGACAGAGACACAGAGACATAGACACAGAGACTGAGACACAGAGACAGAGACACAGAGACAGAGACACAGAGACAGAGACACAGAGACAGAGACACAGAGACAGAGACACAGAGATGGAGACACAGAGACAGAGACACAGAGACAGAGACACAGAGACAGAGACACAGAGACAGAGACACAGAGACAGAGACACAGATACAGAGACACAGAGACAGAGACACAGAGACAGAGACACAGAGACAGAGACACAGAGGCACAGAGACAGAGACACAGAGACAGAGACACAGAGACAGGGACACAGAGAGAGAGACACAGAGACAGAGACACAGAGACATAGGCACGGAGGCAGAGGCACAGTGACAGAGAAAAAGATAAAGAGACACAGAGGCAGAGACAGAGACACAGAGACAGAGACACCGAGACAGAAATGCAGAGACAGAGACACAGAGACAGAGACACAGAGGCACAGAGACAGAGACACAGTGACAGAGACACAGAGACAGAGACTCAGAGACAGAGACACAGAGACAGAGACCCAGAGACAGAGGCATAGAGACATAGGCACGGAGGCAGAGACACAGAGACAGAGACACGGAGACGGAGACACAGAGCCACAGAGACAGAGACACAGAGACAGATACACAGAGACAGTGACACAGAGACAGAAATGCAGAGACAGAGACACAGAGACAGAGACAGAGACAGAGACAGAGACAGAGACAGAGACAGAGACAGAGACAGAGACAGAGACAGAGACAGAGACAGAGACAGAGACAGAGACAGAGACAGAGACAGAGACAGAGACAGAGATAGAGACAGAGGCAGAGACAGAGACAGAGACAGAGACAGAGACAGAGACAGAGACACAGACAGAGACAGAGACAGAGACAGAGACAGAGACAGAGACAGAGACAGAGACAGAGACAGAGACAGAGACAGAGACAGAGACAGAGACAGAGACAGAGACAGAGACAGAGACAGAGACAGAGACAGAGACACAGAGACACAGATACAGAGACACAGAGACACAGAGACGCAGAGACAGAGACACAGAGACAGTGACACAGAGACAGAGACACAGAGACAGTGTCACAGAGATAGAGATGCAGAGACAGAGACACAATGACAGAGACAGAGACACAGAGACAGAGAAACAGAGACAGAGACACAGAGACAGAGACAGAGACATAGAGACAGAGACACAGAGACAGAGACACAGAGACAGAGACACAGAGACAGAGACACAGAGACAGAGACAGAGACAGAGACAGAGACAGAGACAGAGACAGAGACAGAGACAGAGAGGAACAGAGACAGAGACACAGGCACAGAGACAGAGACACAGAGACAGAGAGACGCAGAGACAGAGACAGAGACAGAGACAGAGACAGAGACAGAGACAGAGACAGAGACAGAGACAGAGACAGAGACAGAGACAGAGACAGAGACAGAGACAGAGACAGAGACAGAGACAGAGACAGAGACAGAGACAGAGACAGAGACGGAGACGGAGACGGAGACAGACAGAGACAGAGACAGAGACACAGAGACAGAGGCACAGAGACACAGAGACACAGAGACACAGAGACGCAGAGACAGAGACACAGAGACAGTGAGACAGAGACAGAGACACAGAGACAGAGACGCAGAGACAGAGACACAGAGACACAGAGACAGAGACACGGGGTCGGAGACGCGGAGACAGAGACAAATAGACAGAGATTTAGGGACAGAGACACAGAGACAGTGTCACAGAGACAGAAATGCAGAGACAGAGACACAGAGACAGAGACACAGAGGCACAGAGACAGAGACACAGAGGCACAGAGACAGAGACACAGTGACAGAGACACAGAGACAGAGACTCAGAGACAGAGACACAGAGACAGAGACCCAGAGACAGAGACATAGAGACATAGGCACGGAGGCAGAGACACAGAGACAGAGACACGGACACGGAGACACAGAGCCACAGAGACAGAGACACAGAGACAGATACACAGAGACAGTGACACAGAGACAGAAATGCAGAGACAGAGACACAGAGACAGAGACAGAGACAGAGACAGAGACAGAGACAGAGACAGAGACAGAGACAGAGACAGAGACAGAGACAGAGACAGAGACAGAGACAGAGACAGAGACAGAGACAGAGACAGAGACAGAGACAGAGACAGAGACAGAGACAGAGACAGAGACAGAGACACAGAGACACAGAGACAGAGACACAGAGACACAGAGACGCAGAGACAGAGACGCAGAGACAGTGACACAGAGACAGAGACACAGAGACAGTGTCACAGAGATAGAGATGCAGAGACAGAGACACAATGACAGAGACAGAGACACAGAGACAGAGAAACAGAGACAGAGACACAGAGACAGAGACAGAGACACAGAGACAGAGACACAGAGACAGAGACACAGAGACAGAGACACAGAGACAGAGACACAGAGACAGAGACACAGAGACAGAGACACAGAGACAGAGACACAGAGACAGAGACACAGAGACAGAGACAGAGACACAGAGACAGAGACACAGAGACAGAGACACAGAGACAGAGACACAGAGACAGAGACACAGAGACAGAGACACAGAGACAGAGACACAGAGACAGAGACACAGAGACAGAGACACAGAGACAGAGACACAGAGACAGAGACACAGAGACAGAGACACAGAGACAGAGACACAGAGACAGAGACACAGAGACAGAGACACAGAGACAGAGACACAGAGACAGAGACACAGAGACAGAGACACAGAGACAGAGACACAGAGACAGAGACACAGAGACAGAGACACAGAGACAGAGACACAGAGACAGAGACACAGAGACAGAGACACAGAGACAGAGACACAGAGACAGAGACACAGAGACAGAGACACAGAGATGGAGACACAGAGACAGAGACACAGAGACAGAGACACAGAGACAGAGACACAGAGATGGAGACACAGAGACAGAGACACAGAGACAGAGACACAGACACAGAGACACAGAGGCACAGAGACAGAGACACAGAGACAGAGACACAGAGACAGGGACACAGAGAGAGAGACACAGAGACAGAGACACAGAGACATAGGCACGGAGGCAGAGGCGCAGTGACAGAGAAAAAGATAAAGAGACACAGAGGCAGAGACAGAGACACAGAGACAGAGACACAGAGGCAGAGACACAGAGACAGAGACACAGAGTCAGAGACAAAGATAAAGAGACACAGAGGCAGAGACACAGAGACAGAGACACAGAGACAGAGACACAGAGACAGAGACACAGAGACAGAGACACAGAGACAGAGACACAGACACAGATACAAAGACGCAGAGACAGAGACACGGAGGGAGAGACACAGAGACAGAGACAAAGTTAAAGAGACACAGAGACATGGACAGAGACAGACAGAGAGACAGAGACAGAGACAGAGACAGAGACAGAGACACAGAGACACAGAGACAGAGACACAGTGACAGAGACACAGAGACAGAGACTCAGAGACAGAGACACAGAGACAGAGACCCAGAGACAGAGACATAGAGACATAGGCACGGAGGCAGAGACACAGAGACAGAGACACGGAGACGGAGACACAGAGCCACAGAGACAGAGACACAGAGACAGATACACAGAGACAGTGACACAGAGACAGAAATGCAGAGACAGAGACACAGAGACAGAGACAGAGACAGAGACAGAGACAGAGACAGAGACAGAGACAGAGACAGAGACAGAGACAGAGACAGAGACAGAGACAGAGACAGAGACAGAGACACAGAGACACAGAGACAGAGACACAGAGACACAGAGACGCAGAGACAGAGACACAGAGACAGTGACACAGAGACAGA
This sequence comes from Megachile willughbiella, assembly GCA_945859595.2. Taxonomy (NCBI): domain Eukaryota; kingdom Metazoa; phylum Arthropoda; class Insecta; order Hymenoptera; family Megachilidae; genus Megachile; species Megachile willughbiella. Next base: position 1,062,190 of record CAMAOD020000232.1, read on the forward strand.
GACACAGAGACAGTGTCACAGAGATAGAGATGCAGAGACAGAGACACAATGACAGAGACAGAGACACAGAGACAGAGAAACAGAGACAGAGACACAGAGACAGAGACAGAGACACAGAGACAGAGACACAGAGACAGAGACACAGAGACAGAGACACAGAGACAGAGACACAGAGACAGAGACACAGAGACAGAGACACAGAGACAGAGACACAGAGACAGAGACAGAGACACAGAGACAGAGACACAGAGACAGAGACACAGAGACAGAGACACAGAGACAGAGACACAGAGACAGAGACAGAGAGACAGAGACACAGAGACAGAGACACAGAGACAGAGACACAGAGACAGAGACACAGAGACAGAGACACAGAGACAGAGACACAGAGACAGAGACACAGAGACAGAGACACAGAGACAGAGACACAGAGACAGAGACACAGAGACAGAGACACAGAGACAGAGACACAGAGACAGAGACACAGAGACAGAGACACAGAGATGGAGACACAGAGACAGAGACACAGAGACAGAGACACAGAGACAGAGACACAGAGATGGAGACACAGAGACAGAGACACAGAGACAGAGACACAGACACAGAGACACAGAGGCACAGAGACAGAGACACAGAGACAGAGACACAGAGACAGGGACACAGAGAGAGAGACACAGAGACAGAGACACAGAGACATAGGCACGGAGGCAGAGGCGCAGTGACAGAGAAAAAGATAAAGAGACACAGAGGCAGAGACAGAGACACAGAGACAGAGACACAGAGGCAGAGACACAGAGACAGAGACACAGAGTCAGAGACAAAGATAAAGAGACACAGAGGCAGAGACACAGAGACAGAGACACAGAGACAGAGACACAGAGACAGAGACACAGAGACAGAGACACAGAGACAGAGACACAGAGACAGAGACACAGACACAGATACAAAGACGCAGAGACAGAGACACGGAGGGAGAGACACAGAGACAGAGACAAAGTTAAAGAGACACAGAGACATGGACAGAGACAGACAGAGAGACAGAGACAGAGACAGAGACAGAGACAGAGACACAGAGACAGAGACACAGAGGCACAGAGACAGAGACACGGAGACAGAGACACAGAGACAGAGACACAGAGACAGAGACACAGAGACAGAGCCACAGAGACGGAGACACAGAGACAGAGACACAGAGACAGTGACACAGAGACAGAGACACAGAGGCACAGAGACAGAGACACAGACACAGAGACAGAGACAGAGACACAGGGACAGAGACACAGAGACAGAGACACAGAGACAGAGACACAGAGACACAGAGACAGAGACACAGAGACAGAGACACAGAGACAGAGACACAAAGACAGGGACAGAGACACAGAGTAAGAGACACAGAGACAGAGACACAGCGACAGAATCGCAGAGACAGAGACACAGAGACAGAGACACAGAGACAGAGACACAGACACAGATACAAAGACGCAGAGACAGAGACACGGAGGGAGAGACACAGAGACAGAGACAAAGTTAAAGGGACACAGAGACATGGACAGAGACACAGACACAGAGACACAGAGGCAGAGACACGGAGACACAGCGACGCAGAGACACAGAGACAGAGACAGAGACACAGAGACAGAGACTGAGACAGAGACAGAGACAGAGACAGAGACAGAGACAGAGACAGAGACAGAGACAGAGACAGAGACGGAGACAGAGACACAGAGACGGAGATACATAGACAGAGACACAGAGGCACAGAGACAGGGACACAGACACAGAGACAGAGACAGAGACACAGAGACAGAGAGACGCAGAGACAGAGACAGAGACAGAGACAGAGACAGAGACAGAGACAGAGACAGAGACAGAGACAGAGACAGAGACAGAGACAGCGACAGAGACAGAGACGGAGACGGAGACAGAGACAGACAGAGACAGAGACAGAGACACAGAGACAGAGGCACAGAGACACAGAGACACAGAGACACAGAGACGCAGAGACAGAGACACAGAGACAGTGAGACAGAGACAGAGACACAGAGACAGAGACACAGAGACAGAGACACAGAGACACAGAGACAGAGAGACAGGGACACAGAGACAGAGATGCAGAGACAGAGACACAAAGACAGAGACAGGGGCACAGAGACAGAGAAACAGAGACAGAGACACAGAGACAGAGACAAAGATAAAGAGACACAGAGACAGAGACGCAGAGACCGAGACACAGAGGCAGGGACACAGAGGCAGAGACACAGAGACAGAAACACAGAGACAGAGACACTGAGACAGAGACACAGAGACAGAGACACAGAGACAGAGACACAGAGGCACAGAGACAGAGACACGGAGACAGAGACACAGAGACAGAGACACAGAGACAGAGACACAGAGACAGAGCCACAGAGACGGAGACACAGAGACAGAGACACAGAGCCAGTGACACAGAGACAGAGACACAGAGGCACAGAGACAGAGACACAGACACAGAGACAGAGACAGAGACACAGAGGCAGAGACAGAGAGACAGAGACACAGAGACAGAGACACAGAGACACAGAGACAGAGACACAGAGACAGAGACACAGAGACAGAGACAGAGAGACAGAGACACAAAGACAGGGACAGAGACACAGAGTAAGAGACACAGAGACAGAGACACAGCGACAGAATCGCAGAGACAGAGACACAGAGACAGAGACACAGAGATAGAGGCACACAGACACAGAGGCAGAGACACAGAGACAGAAACACAAAGACAGAGACACTGAGACAGAGACACAGAGACAGAGACACAGAGGCACAGAGACAGAGACACAGAGACGGAGACACAGAGACAGAGACACAGAGACAGGGACACAGAGACAGAGACACAGAGACAGAGACACAGAGACGCAGAGACAGACACACAGAGACAGAGACACAGAGATAGTGTCACAGAGACTGAGACGCAGAGACAGACACACAGAGACATAGGCACGGAGGCAGAGACACAGTGACAGAGACAAAGATAAAGAGACACAGAGACAGAGACACGGAGACACAGAGACGCAGAGACAGAGACACAGAGACACAGAGACAGAGACACGGAGTCGGAGATGCGGAGACAGAGACAAATAGACAGAGATTTAGGGACAGAGACACAGAGACAGTGTCACAGAGACAGAAATGCAGAGACAGAGACACAGAGACAGAGACAGAGACAGTGACAGAGACAGAGACACAGAGACACAGAGACAGAGACACAGAGACAGAGACACAGAGACAGAGACAGAGAGACAGAGACACAAAGACAGGGACAGAGACACAGAGTAAGAGACACAGAGACAGAGACACAGCGACAGAATCGCAGAGACAGAGACACAGAGACAGAGACACAGGGATAGAGGCACACAGACACAGAGGCAGAGACACAGAGACAGAAACACAGAGACAGAGACACTGAGACAGAGACACAGAGACAGAGACACAGAGGCACAGAGACAGAGACACAGAGACGGAGACACAGAGACGGAGACACAGAGACAGAGACACAGAGACAGGGACAGAGACACAGAGGCACTGAGACAGAGACACAGAGACAGAGACACAGAGACACAGAGACAGAGACAGAGACACAGAGACAGAGACAGAGACAGAGACAGAGACAGAGACAGAGACAGAGACAGAGACAGAGACAGAGACAGAGACAGAGACAGAGACAGAGGCAGAGACAGAGACAGAGACAGAGACAGAGACAGAGACAGAGACAGAGACAGAGACAGAGACAGAGACAGAGACAGAGACAGAGACAGAGAAAGAGACAGAGACGGAGACGGAGACAGAGACAGACAGAGACAGAGACAGAGACACAGAGACAGAGGCACAGAGACACAGAGACACAGAGACACAGAGACGCAGAGACAGAGACACAGAGACAGTGAGACAGAGACAGAGACACAGAGACAGAGACACAGAGACAGAGACACAGAGACACAGAGACAGAGAGACAGAGACACAGAGACAGAGATGCAGAGACAGAGACACAAAGACAGAGACAGGGGCACAGAGACAGAGAAACAGAGACAGAGACACAGAGACAGAGACAAAGATAAAGAGACACAGAGACAGAGACGCCGAGACCGAGACACAGAGGCAGGGACACAGAGGCAGAGACACAGAGACAGAAACACAGAGACAGAGACACTGAGACAGAGACACAGAGACAGAGACACAGAGACAGAGACACAGAGGCACAGAGACAGAGACACGGAGACAGAGACACAGAGACAGAGACACAGAGACAGAGACACAGAGACAGAGCCACAGAGACGGACACACAGAGACAGAGACACAGAGCCAGTGACACAGAGACAGAGACACAGAGGCACAGAGACAGAGACACAGACACAGAGACAGAGACAGAGACACAGAGACAGAGACACAGAGACAGAGACACAGAGACAGAGACACAGAGACACAGAGACAGAGACACAGAGACAGAGACACAGAGACAGAGACAGAGAGACAGAGACACAAAGACAGGGACAGAGACACAGAGTAAGAGACACAGAGACAGAGACACAGCGACAGAATCGCAGAGACAGAGACACAGAGACAGAGACACAGAGATAGAGGCACACAGACACAGAGGCAGAGACACAGAGACAGAAACACAGAGACAGAGACACTGAGACAGAGACACAGAGACAGAGACACAGAGGCACAGAGACAGAGACACAGAGACGGAGACACAGAGACAGAGACACAGAGACAGGGACACAGAGACAGAGACACAGAGACAGAGACACAGAGACGCAGAGACAGACACACAGAGACAGAGACACAGAGATAGTGTCACAGAGACTGAGACGCAGAGACAGACACACAGAGACATAGGCACGGAGGCAGAGACACAGTGACAGAGACAAAGATAAAGAGACACAGAGACAGAGACACGGAGACACAGAGACGCAGAGACAGAGACACAGAGACACAGAGACAGAGACACGGAGTCGGAGACGCGGAGACAGAGACAAATAGACAGAGATTTAGGGACAGAGACACAGAGACAGTGTCACAGAGACAGAAATGCAGAGACAGAGACACAGAGACAGAGACAGAGACAGTGACAGAGACAGAGACACAGAGACACAGAGACAGAGACACAGAGACAGAGACACAGAGACAGAGACAGAGAGACAGAGACACAAAGACAGGGACAGAGACACAGAGTAAGAGACACAGAGACAGAGACACAGCGACAGAATCGCAGAGACAGAGACACAGAGACAGAGACACAGAGATAGAGGCACACAGACACAGATGCAGAGACACAGAGACAGAAACACAGAGACAGAGACACTGAGACAGAGACACAGAGACAGAGACACAGAGGCACAGAGACAGAGACACAGAGACGGAGACACAGAGACAGAGACACAGAGACAGGGACAGAGACACAGAGGCACTGAGACAGAGACACAGAGACAGAGACACAGAGACACAGAGACAGAGACAGAGACACAGAGACAGAGACAGAGACAGAGACAGAGACAGAGACAGAGACAGAGACAGAGACAGAGACAGAGGCAGAGACAGAGACAGAGACAGAGACAGAGACAGAGACAGAGACACAGAGACGGAGATACAGAGACAGAGACACAGAGGCACAGAGACAGAGACACAGACACAGAGACAGAGACACAGAGACAGAGAGACGCAGAGACAGTGACAGAGACAGAGACAGAGACAGAGACAGAGACAGAGACAGAGACAGAGACAGAGACAGAGACAGAGACAGAGACAGAGACAGAGACAGAGACAGAGACAGAGACAGAGACAGAGACGGAGACGGAGACAGAGCCAGAGACAGAGACAGAGACACAAAGACAGGGACAGAGACACAGAGTAAGAGACACAGAGACAGAGACACAGCGACAGAATCGCAGAGACAGAGACACAGAGACAGAGACACAGAGATAGAGGCACACAGACACAGAGGCAGAGACACAGAGACAGAAACACAGAGACAGAGACACTGAGACAGAGACACAGAGACAGTGACACAGAGGCAGAGACAGAGACAGAGACAGAGACAGAGACAGAGACACAGAGACAGAGACACAGAGGCACAGAGACAGAGACACGGAGACAGAGACACAGAGACAGAGACACAGAGACAGAGACACAGAGACAGAGCCACAGAGACGGAGACACAGAGACAGAGACACAGAGACAGTGACACAGAGACAGAGACACAGAGGCACAGAGACAGAGACACAGACACAGAGACAGAGACAGAGACACAGGGACAGAGACACAGAGACAGAGACACAGAGACAGAGACACAGAGACACAGAGACAGAGACACAGAGACAGAGACACAGAGACAGAGACAGAGAGACAGAGACACAAAGACAGGGACAGAGACACAGAGTAAGAGACACAGAGACAGAGACACAGCGACAGAATCGCAGAGACAGAGACACAGAGACAGAGACACAGAGACAGAGACACAGACACAGATACAAAGACGCAGAGACAGAGACACGGAGGGAGAGACACAGAGACAGAGACAAAGTTAAAGGGACACAGAGACATGGACAGAGACACAGACACAGAGACACAGAGGCAGAGACACGGAGACACAGCGACGCAGAGACACAGAGACAGAGACAGAGACACAGAGACAGAGACTGAGACAGAGACAGAGACAGAGACAGAGACAGAGACAGAGACAGAGACAGAGACAGAGACAGAGACAGAGACAGAGACAGAGACAGAGACAGAGACAGAGACACAGAGACGGAGATACATAGACAGAGACACAGAGGCACAGAGACAGGGACACAGACACAGAGACAGAGACAGAGACACAGAGACAGAGAGACGCAGAGACAGAGACAGAGACAGAGACAGAGACAGAGACAGAGACAGAGACAGAGACAGAGACAGAGACAGCGACAGAGACAGAGACGGAGACGGAGACAGAGACAGACAGAGACAGAGACAGAGACACAGAGACAGAGGCACAGAGACACAGAGACACAGAGACACAGAGACGCAGAGACAGAGACACAGAGACAGTGAGACAGAGACAGAGACACAGAGACAGAGACACAGAGACAGAGACACAGAGACACAGAGACAGAGAGACAGAGACACAGAGACAGAGATGCAGAGACAGAGACACAAAGACAGAGACAGGGGCACAGAGACAGAGAAACAGAGACAGAGACGCAGAGACAGAGACAAAGATAAAGAGACACAGAGACAGAGACGCAGAGACCGAGACACAGAGGCAGGGACACAGAGGCAGAGACACAGAGACAGAAACACAGAGACAGAGACACTGAGACAGAGACACAGAGACAGAGACACAGAGACAGAGACACAGAGGCACAGAGACAGAGACACGGAGACAGAGACACAGAGACAGAGACACAGAGACAGAGACACAGAGACAGAGCCACAGAGACGGAGACACAGAGACAGAGACACAGAGCCAGTGACACAGAGACAGAGACACAGAGGCACAGAGACAGAGACACAGACACAGAGACAGAGACAGAGACACAGAGACAGAGACAGAGAGACAGAGACACAGAGACAGAGACACAGAGACACAGAGACAGAGACACAGAGACAGAGACACAGAGACAGAGACAGAGAGACAGAGACACAAAGACAGGGACAGAGACACAGAGTAAGAGACACAGAGACAGAGACACAGCGACAGAATCGCAGAGACAGAGACACAGAGACAGAGACACAGAGATAGAGGCACACAGACACAGAGGCAGAGACACAGAGACAGAAACACAAAGACAGAGTAACTGAGACAGAGACACAGAGACAGAGACACAGAGGCACAGAGACAGAGACACAGAGACGGAGACACAGAGACAGAGACACAGAGACAGGGACACAGAGACAGAGACACAGAGACAGAGACACAGAGACGCAGAGACAGACACACAGAGACAGAGACACAGAGATAGTGTCACAGAGACTGAGACGCAGAGACAGACACACAGAAACATAGGCACGGAGGCAGAGACACAGTGACAGAGACAAAGATAAAGAGACACAGAGACAGAGACACGGAGACACAGAGACGCAGAGACAGAGACACAGAGACACAGAGACAGAGACACGGAGTCGGAGATGCGGAGACAGAGACAAATAGACAGAGATTTAGGGACAGAGACACAGAGACAGTGTCACAGAGACAGAAATGCAGAGACAGAGACACAGAGACAGAGACAGAGACAGTGACAGAGACAGAGACACAGAGACACAGAGACAGAGACACAGAGACAGAGACACAGAGACAGAGACAGAGAGACAGAGACACAAAGACAGGGACAGAGACACAGAGTAAGAGACACAGAGACAGAGACACAGCGACAGAATCGCAGAGACAGAGACACAGAGACAGAGACACAGAGACAGAGACACAGAGGCACAGAGACAGAGACACAGAGACAGAGACACAGAGACAGAGACACAGAGACAGAGACACAGAGACAGAGACAGGGACACAGAGACAGGGACACCGACAGAGAGAGACAGAGACACAGAGACAGAGACAGAGACACAGAGACAGAGACACAGAGACAGAGACACAGAGTAAGAGACACAGAGACAGAGACACAGCGACAGAATCGCAGAGACAGAGACACAGAGACAGAGACACAGAGATAGAGGCACACAGACACAGAGGCAGAGACACAGAGACAGAAACACAGAGACAGAGACACTGAGACAGAGACACAGAGACAGAGACACAGAGGCACAGAGACAGAGACACAGAGACAGAGACACAGAGACAGAGACACAGAGACAGAGACACAGAGACAGAGACACAGAGACAGAGACACAGAGACAGAGACACAGAGACAGAGACACAGAGACAGAGACAGAGACACAGAGACAGAGACACAGAGACAGAGACACAGAGACAGAGACACAGAGACAGAGACACAGAGACAGAGACAGAGAGACAGAGACACAGAGACAGAGACACAGAGACAGAGACACAGAGACAGAGACACAGAGACAGAGACACAGAGACAGAGACACAGAGATGGAGACACAGAGACAGAGACACAGAGACAGAGACACAGACACAGAGACACAGAGGCACAGAGACAGAGACACAGAGACAGAGACACAGAGACAGGGACACAGAGAGAGAGACACAGAGACAGAGACACAGAGACATAGGCACGGAGGCAGAGGCGCAGTGACAGAGAAAAAGATAAAGAGACACAGAGGCAGAGACAGAGACACAGAGACAGAGACACAGAGGCAGAGACACAGAGACAGAGACACAGAGTCAGAGACAAAGATAAAGAGACACAGAGGCAGAGACACAGAGACAGAGACACAGGGACAGAGACACAGAGACAGAGACACAGAGACAGAGACACAGACACAGATACAAAGACGCAGAGACAGAGACACGGAGGGAGAGACACAGAGACAGAGACAAAGTTAAAGAGACACAGAGACATGGACAGAGACAGACAGAGAGACAGAGACAGAGACAGAGACAGAGACAGAGACAGAGACACAGAGACAGAGACACAGAGGCACAGAGACAGAGACACGGAGACAGAGACACAGAGACAGAGACACAGAGACAGAGACACAGAGACAGAGCCACAGAGACGGAGACACAGAGACAGAGACACAGAGACAGTGACACAGAGACAGAGACACAGAGGCACAGAGACAGAGACACAGACACAGAGACAGAGACAGAGACACAGGGACAGAGACACAGAGACAGAGACACAGAGACAGAGACACAGAGACACAGAGACAGAGACACAGAGACAGAGACACAGAGACAGAGACAGAGAGACAGAGACACAAAGACAGGGACAGAGACACAGAGTAAGAGACACAGAGACAGAGACACAGCGACAGAATCGCAGAGACAGAGACACAGAGACAGAGACACAGAGACAGAGACACAGACACAGATACAAAGACGCAGAGACAGAGACACGGAGGGAGAGACACAGAGACAGAGACAAAGTTAAAGGGACACAGAGACATGGACAGAGACACAGACACAGAGACACAGAGGCAGAGACACGGAGACACAGCGACGCAGAGACACAGAGACAGAGACAGAGACACAGAGACAGAGACTGAGACAGAGACAGAGACAGAGACAGAGACAGAGACAGACACAGAGACAGAGACAGAGACAGAGACAGAGACAGAGACAGAGACAGAGACACAGAGACGGAGATACATCGACAGAGACACAGAGGCACAGAGACAGGGACACAGACACAGAGACAGAGACAGAGACACAGAGACAGAGAGACGCAGAGACAGAGACAGAGACAGAGACAGAGACAGAGACAGAGACAGAGACAGAGACAGAGACAGAGACAGCGACAGAGACAGAGACGGAGACGGAGACAGAGACAGACAGAGACAGAGACAGAGACACAGAGACAGAGGCACAGAGACACAGAGACACAGAGACACAGAGACGCAGAGACAGAGACACAGAGACAGTGAGACAGAGACAGAGACACAGAGACAGAGACACAGAGACAGAGACACAGAGACACAGAGACAGAGAGACAGAGACACAGAGACAGAGATGCAGAGACAGAGACACAAAGACAGAGACAGGGGCACAGAGACAGAGAAACAGAGACAGAGACACAGAGACAGAGACAAAGATAAAGAGACACAGAGACAGAGACGCAGAGACCGAGACACAGAGGCAGGGACACAGAGGCAGAGACACAGAGACAGAAACACAGAGACAGAGACACTGAGACAGAGACACAGAGACAGAGACACAGAGACAGAGACACAGAGGCACAGAGACAGAGACACGGAGACAGAGACACAGAGACAGAGACACAGAGACAGAGACACAGAGACAGAGCCACAGAGACGGAGACACAGAGACAGAGACACAGAGCCAGTGACACAGAGACAGAGACACAGAGGCACAGAGACAGAGACACAGACACAGAGACAGAGACAGAGACACAGAGACAGAGACAGAGACACAGAGACACAGAGACAGAGACACAGAGACACAGAGACAGAGACACAGAGACAGAGACACAGAGACAGAGACAGAGAGACAGAGACACAAAGACAGGGACAGAGACACAGAGTAAGAGACACAGAGACAGAGACACAGCGACAGAATCGCAGAGACAGAGACACAGAGACAGAGACACAGAGATAGAGGCACACAGACACAGAGGCAGAGACACAGAGACAGAAACACAAAGACAGAGACACTGAGACAGAGACACAGAGACAGAGACACAGAGGCACAGAGACAGAGACACAGAGACGGAGACACAGAGACAGAGACACAGAGACAGGGACACAGAGACAGAGACACAGAGACAGAGACACAGAGACGCAGAGACAGACACACAGAGACAGAGACACAGAGATAGTGTCACAGAGACTGAGACGCAGAGACAGACACACAGAGACATAGGCACGGAGGCAGAGACACAGTGACAGAGACAAAGATAAAGAGACACAGAGACAGAGACACGGAGACACAGAGACGCAGAGACAGAGACACAGAGACACAGAGACAGAGACACGGAGTCGGAGATGCGGAGACAGAGACAAATAGACAGAGACACAGAGACAGTGTCACAGAGACAGAAATGCAGAGACAGAGACACAGAGACAGAGACAGAGACAGTGACAGAGACAGAGACACAGAGACACAGAGACAGAGACACAGAGACAGAGACACAGAGACAGAGACAGAGAGACAGAGACACAAAGACAGGGACAGAGACACAGAGTAAGAGACACAGAGACAGAGACACAGCGACAGAATCGCAGAGACAGAGACACAGAGACAGAGACACAGAGATAGAGGCACACAGACACAGAGGCAGAGACACAGAGACAGAAACACAGAGACAGAGACACTGAGACAGAGACACAGAGACAGAGACACAGAGGCACAGAGACAGAGACACAGAGACGGAGACACAGAGACAGAGACACAGAGACAGGGACAGAGACACAGAGGCACTGAGACAGAGACACAGAGACAGAGACACAGAGACACAGAGACAGAGACAGAGACACAGAGACAGAGACAGAGACAGAGACAGAGACAGAGACAGAGACAGAGAGAGAGACAGAGACAGAGACAGAGACAGAGACAGAGGCAGAGACAGAGACAGAGACAGAGACAGAGACAGAGACAGAGACAGAGACAGAGACAGAGACAGAGACAGAGACAGAGACAGAGACAGAGACAGAGACAGAGACAGAGACAGAGACAGAGACAGAGACGGAGACGGAGACAGAGACAGACAGAGACAGAGACAGAGACACAGAGACAGAGGCACAGAGACACAGAGACACAGAGACACAGAGACGCAGAGACAGAGACACAGAGACAGTGAGACAGAGACAGAGACACAGAGACAGAGACACAGAGACAGAGACACAGAGACACAGAGACAGAGAGACAGAGACACAGAGACAGAGATGCAGAGACAGAGACACAAAGACAGAGACAGGGGCACAGAGACAGAGAAACAGAGACAGAGACACAGAGACAGAGACAAAGATAAAGAGACACAGAGACAGAGACGCAGAGACCGAGACACAGAGGCAGGGACACAGAGGCAGAGACACAGAGACAGAAACACAGAGACAGAGACACTGAGACAGAGACACAGAGACAGAGACACAGAGACAGAGACACAGAGGCACAGAGACAGAGACACGGAGACAGAGACACAGAGACAGAGACACAGAGACAGAGCCACAGAGACGGACACACAGAGACAGAGACACAGAGCCAGTGACACAGAGACAGAGACACAGAGGCACAGAGACAGAGACACAGACACAGAGACAGAGACAGAGACACAGAGACAGAGACACAGAGACAGAGACACAGAGACAGAGACACAGAGACACAGAGACAGAGACACAGAGACAGAGACACAGAGACAGAGACAGAGAGACAGAGACACAAAGACAGGGACAGAGACACAGAGTAAGAGACACAGAGACAGAGACACAGCGACAGAATCGCAGAGACAGAGACACAGAGACAGAGACACAGAGATAGAGGCACACAGACACAGAGGCAGAGACACAGAGACAGAAACACAGAGACAGAGACACTGAGACAGAGACACAGAGACAGAGACACAGAGGCACAGAGACAGAGACACAGAGACGGAGACACAGAGACAGAGACACAGAGACAGGGACACAGAGACAGAGACACAGAGGCACAGAGACAGAGACACAGACACAGAGACAGAGACACAGAGACGCAGAGACAGACACACAGAGACAGAGACACAGAGATAGTGTCACAGAGACTGAGACGCAGAGACAGACACACAGAGACATAGGCACGGAGGCAGAGACACAGTGACAGAGACAAAGATAAAGAGACACAGAGACAGAGACACGGAGACACAGAGACGCAGAGACAGAGACACAGAGACACAGAGACAGAGACACGGAGTCGGAGACGCGGAGACAGAGACAAATAGACAGAGATTTAGGGACAGAGACACAGAGACAGTGTCACAGAGACAGAAATGCAGAGACAGAGACACAGAGACAGAGACAGAGACAGTGACAGAGACAGAGACACAGAGACACAGAGACAGAGACACAGAGACAGAGACAGAGAGACAGAGACACAAAGACAGGGACAGAGACACAGAGTAAGAGACACAGAGACAGAGACACAGCGACAGAATCGCAGAGACAGAGACACAGAGACAGAGACACAGAGATAGAGGCACACAGACACAGAGGCAGAGACACAGAGACAGAAACACAGAGACAGAGACACTGAGACAGAGACACAGAGACAGAGACACAGAGGCACAGAGACAGAGACACAGAGACGGAGACACAGAGACAGAGACACAGAGACAGGGACAGAGACACAGAGGCACTGAGACAGAGACACAGAGACAGAGACACAGAGACACAGAGACAGAGACAGAGACACAGAGACAGAGACAGAGACAGAGACAGAGACAGAGACAGAGACAGAGACAGAGACAGAGGCAGAGACAGAGACAGAGACAGAGACAGAGACAGAGACAGAGACACAGAGACGGAGATACAGAGACAGAGACACAGAGGCACAGAGACAGAGACACAGACACAGAGACAGAGACACAGAGACAGAGAGACGCAGAGACAGTGACAGAGACAGAGACAGAGACAGAGACAGAGACAGAGACAGAGACAGAGACAGAGACAGAGACAGAGACAGAGACAGAGACAGAGACAGAGACAGAGACAGAGACAGAGACAGAGACAGAGACAGAGACAGAGGCAGAGACAGAGACAGAGACAGAGACAGAGACAGAGACAGAGACGGAGACGGAGACAGAGCCAGAGACAGAGACAGAGACACAAAGACAGGGACAGAGACACAGAGTAAGAGACACAGAGACAGAGACACAGCGACAGAATCGCAGAGACAGAGACACAGAGACAGAGACACAGAGATAGAGGCACACAGACACAGAGGCAGAGACACAGAGACAGAAACACAGAGACAGAGACACTGAGACAGAGACACAGAGACAGTGACACAGAGGCACAGAGACAGAGACACAGAGACGGAGACACAGAGACAGAGACACAGAGACAGGGACACTGAGACAGAGACGGAGACAGAGACAGAGACAGAGACAGAGACAGAGACAGAGACAGAGACAGAGACAGAGACAGAGACGGAGACGGAGACAGAGACAGAGACAGGGACAGAGAGACGCAGAGACAGAGACAGAGACAGAGACAGAGACAGAGACAGAGACGGAGACGGAGACAGAGACAGAGACAGAGACACAGAGACAGAGGCACAGAGACACAGAGACACAGAGACACAGAGACGCAGAGACAGAGACACAGAGACAGTGAGACAGAGACAGAGACACAGAGACAGAGACATAGAGACAGTGACACAGAGAAAGAGACACAGAGACAGTGACACAGAGACAGAGACACAGAGGCACAGAGACAGAGACACAGACACAGAGACAGAGACACAGAGACAGAGACACAGAGACAGAGACACAGAGACAGAGACACAGAGACACAGAGACAGAGACACAGAGACAGAGACACAGAGACAGAAACACAGAGACAGAGACAGAGACGGAGACAGAGACAGAGACAGAGACAGAGACAGAGACAGAGACAGAGACAGAGACAGAGACAGAGACAGAGACAGAGACAGAGACAGAGACAGAGACAGAGACAGAGACGCAGAGACAGAGACAGAGACAGACAGAGAGACAGAGACAGAGACAGAGACAGTGACAGAGACAGAGACAGAGACAGAGGCAGAGACAGAGACAGAGACAGAGACAGAGACAGAGACAGAGACAGAGACAGAGACAGAGACAGAGACACAGAGACACAGAGACAGAGACACAGAGACACAGAGACGCAGAGGCAGAGACACAGAGACAGTGACACAGAGTCAGAGACACAGAGACAGTGTCACAGAGATAGAGATGCAGAGACAGAGACACAAAGACAGAGACAGAGACACAGAGATAGAGAAACAGAGACAGAGACACAGAGACAGAGACAGAGACACAGAGACAGAGGCACAGAGACAGAGACACAGAGACAGAGACACAGAGACAGAGACACAGAGACAGAGACACAGAGACAGAGACACAGAGACAGAGACACAGAGAAAGAGACACAGAGACAGAGACACAGAGACAGAGACACAGAGACAGAGACACAGATACAGAGACACAGAGACAGAGACTCAGAGACAGAGACACAGAGACAGAGACACAGAGATGGAGTCACAGAGACAGAGACACAGACACAGAGACACAGAGGCACAGAGACAGAGACACAGAGACAGAGACACAGAGGCAAGGACACAGAGACAGAGACACAGAGACAGAGACACAGAGACATAGGCACGGAGGCAGAGGCACAGTGACAGAGAAAAAGATAAAGAGACACAGAGGCAGAGACAGAGACACAGAGACAGAGACACAGAGGCAGAGACACAGAGACAGAGACACAGAGACACAGAGACAGAGACACGGAGTCGGAGACGCGGAGACAGAGACAAATAGACAGAGATTTAGGGACAGAGACACAAAGACAGAGACAGAGACACAGAGACAGAGAAACAGAGACAGAGACACAGAGACAGAGACAGAGACACAGAGACAGAGACACAGAGACAGAGACACAGAGACAGAGACACAGAGACAGAGACACAGAGACAGAGACACAGAGACAGAGACACAGAGACAGAGACACAGAGACAGAGACAGAGACACAGAGACATTGAAACAGAGACAGAGACACAGAGACAGAGACAGAGACACAGAGACAGAGACACAGAGGCACAGAGACAGAGACACAGACACAGAGACAGAGACACAGAGACAGAGACACAGCGACACAGAGACAGAGACACAGAGACAGTGTCACAGAGATAGAGACACAGAGACAGAGACACAGAGACAGATACACAGGGACAGAGACACAGAGACAGAAACACAGAGACAGAGACACAGAGACAGAGACACAGGGACAGAGACACAGGGACAGAGACACAGAGACAGAGACCCAGAGACAGAGACATAGAGACATAGGCACGGAGGCAGAGACGCAGAGACAGAGACACAGAGACAGAGCCACAGAGACGGAGACACAGAGACAGAGACACAGAGACAGTGACACAGAGACAGAGACACAGGGACAGAGACACAGAGACAGAGACACAGAGACAGAGACACAGAGGCACTGAGACAGAGACACAGAGACAGAGACACAGAGACAGAGACACAGAGACAGAGACACAGAGACAGAGACACAGCGACACAGAGACAGAGACACAGAGACAGAGACACAGAGACAGAGACAGAGAGACAGAGACACAAAGACAGGGACAGAGACACAGAGTAAGAGACACAGAGACAGAGACACAGCGACAGAATCGCAGAGACAGAGACACAGAGACAGAGACACAGAGATAGAGGCACACAGACTCAGAGACAGAGACCCAGAGACAGAGACACAGAGACAGAGACACAGGGAGAGAGACTCAGAGACAGAGACACAGAGACAGAGACACAGAGACAGAAACACAGAGACAGAGACAGAGACAGATACAGAGACACAGACAGAGACAGAGACAGACACAGAGACAGAGACAGAGACAGAGACAGAGACAGAGACAGAGACAGAGACAGAGACAGAGACAGAGACAGAGACAGAGACAGAGACAGAGACAGAGACAGAGACAGAGACAGAGACAGAGACAGAGACAGAGACAGAGACAGAGACAGAGACAGAGACAGAGACAGAGACAGAGACAGAGACAGAGACAGAGACAGAGACAGAGACAGAGACAGAGACAGAGACAGAGACAGAGGCAGAGACAGAGACAGAGACAGAGACACAGAGACACAGAGACAGAGACACAGAGACACAGAGACGCAGAGACCGAGACACAGAGACAGTGACACAGAGACAGAGACACAGAGACAGTGTCACAGAGATAGAGATGCAGAGACAGAGACACAAAGACAGAGACAGAGACACAGAGACAGAGAAACAGAGACAGAGACACAGAGACAGAGACAGCGACACAGACACAGAGACACAGAGACACAGAGACGCAGAGACCGAGACACAGAGACAGTGACACAGAGACAGAGACACAGAGACAGTGTCACAGAGATAGAGACACAGAGACAGAGACAGAGACAGAGACAGAGACAGAGACAGAGACAGAGACAGAGACAGAGACAGAGACAGAGACAGAGACAGATACAGAGACAGAGACAGAGACAGAGACAGAGACAGAGACAGAGACAGAGACAGAGACAGAGACAGAGACAGAGACAGAGACAGAGACAGAGACAGAGACAGAGACAGAGACAGAGACAGAGACAGAGACAGAGGCAGAGACAGAGACAGAGACAGAGACAGAGACAGAGACAGAGACAGAGACAGAGACAGAGACAGAGACAGAGACAGAGACAGAGACAGAGACAGAGACAGAGACAGAGACAGAGACAGAGACAGAGACAGAGACAGAGACAGAGACAGAGACAGAGACAGAGACAGAGACAGAGACAGAGACAGAGACAGAGACAGAGACAGAGACAGAGACAGAGACAGAGACACAGAGACACAGAGACAGAGACACAGAGACACAGAGACGCAGAGACCGAGACACAGAGACAGTGACACAGAGACAGAGACACAGAGACAGTGTCACAGAGATAGAGATGCAGAGACAGAGACACAAAGACAGAGACAGAGACACAGAGACAGAGAAACAGAGACAGAGACACAGAGATAGAGACAGAGACACAGAGACAGAGACACAGAGACAGAGACACAGAGACAGAGACACAGAGACAGAGACACAGAGACAGAGATACAGAGACGGAGGCAGAGACACAGAGACAGAGACACAGAGACAGAGACACAGAGACAGAGACACAGAGACAGAGACACAGAGACAGCGACACAGAGACAGAGACACAGAGACAGAGACACAGAGACAGAGACACAGAGACAGAGACACAGAGACAGAGACACAGAGACGGAGACACAGAGACAGAGACACAGAGACAGAGACACAGACACAGAGACACAGAGGCACAGAGACAGAGACACAGAGACGGAGACACAGAGACAGAGACACAGAGACAGGGACACAGAGGCAGAGACACAGAGACAGAGACACAGAGACGCAGAGACAGACACACAGAGACAGAGACACAGAGATAGTGTCACAGAGACTGAGACCCAGAGACAGAGACATAGAGACATAGGCACGGAGGCAGAGACACAGAGACAGAGACGCGGAGACGGAGACACAGAGCCACAGAGACAGAGACACAGAGACAGATACACAGAGACAGTGACACAGAGACAGAAATGCAGAGACAGAGACACAGAGACAGAGACAAAGAGGCACAGAGACAGAGACGCAGAGTCGGAGCCACAGAGACAGAGACACAGAGAGAAAGTCTCAGAGACAGAGACATGGAGACAGAGACGGAGACACAGAGACAGAGACCCAGAGGCAGAGACACAGAGAGAGAGACCCAGAGACAGAGACGCAGAGACAGAGACAGAGACAGAGACAGACACAGAGACAGAGACAGAGACAGAGACAGAGACAGAGACAGATACAGAGACAGAGACAGACACAGAGACAGAGACAGAGACAGAGACAGAGACAGAGACAGAGACAGAGACAGAGACAGAGACAGAGACAGAGACAGAGACAGAGACAGAGACAGAGACAGAGACAGAGACAGAGACAGAGACAGAGACAGAGACAGAGACAGAGACAGAGACAGAGACAGAGACAGAGACAGAGACAGCGACAGAGACAGAGACAGAGACAGAGACAGAGACAGAGACAGAGACAGAGACAGAGACAGAGACAGAGACAGAGACAGAGACAGAGACAGAGACAGAGACAGAGACAGAGACAGAGACACAGAGACACAGAGACAGAGACACAGAGACACAGAGACGCAGAGACCGAGACACAGAGACAGTGACACAGAGACAGAGACACAGAGACAGTGTCACAGAGATAGAGATGCAGAGACAGAGACACAAAGACAGAGACAGAGACACAGAGACAGAGAAACAGAGACAGAGACACAGAGATAGAGACAGAGACACAGAGACAGAGACACAGAGACAGAGACACAGAGACAGAGACACAGAGACAGAGACACAGAGACAGAGACACAGAGACAGAGACACAGAGACAGAGACACAGAGACAGAGATACAGAGACGGAGACAGAGACACAGAGACAGAGACACAGAGACAGAGACACAGAGACAGAGACACAGAGACAGAGACACAGAGACAGAGACACAGAGACAGCGACACAGAGACAGAGACACAGAGACAGAGACACAGAGACAGAGACACAGAGACAGAGACACAGAGACAGAGACACAGAGACAGAGACACAGAGACGGAGACACAGAGACGGAGACACAGAGACAGAGACACAGACACAGAGACACAGAGGCACAGAGACAGAGACACAGAGACGGAGACACAGAGACAGAGACACAGACACAGGGACACAGAGGCAGAGACACAGAGACAGAGACACAGAGACGCAGAGACAGACACACAGAGACAGAGACACAGAGATAGTGTCACAGAGACTGAGACGCAGAGACAGAGACACAGAGACATAGGCACGGAGGCAGAGATACAGTGACAGAGACAAAGATAAAGAGACACAGAGACAGAGACACGGAGACATAGAGACGCAGAGACAGAGACACAGAGACACAGAGACAGAGACACGGGGTCGGAGACGCGGAGACAGAGACAAATAGACAGAGATTTAGGGACAGAGACACAGAGACAGTGTCACAGAGACAGAAATGCAGAGACAGAGACACAGAGACAGAGACACAGAGGCACAGAGACAGAGACACAGTGACAGAGACACAGAGACAGAGACTCAGAGACAGAGACACAGAGACAGAGACCCAGAGACAGAGACATAGAGACATAGGCACGGAGGCAGAGACACAGAGACAGAGACACGGAGACGGAGACACAGAGCCACAGAGACAGAGACACAGAGACAGATACACAGAGACAGTGACACAGAGACAGAAATGCAGAGACAGAGACACAGAGACAGAGACAGAGACAGAGACAGAGACAGAGACAGAGACAGAGACAGAGACAGAGACAGAGACAGAGACAGAGACAGAGACAGAGACAGAGACAGAGACAGAGACAGAGACAGAGACAGAGACAGAGACAGAGACAGAGACAGAGACAGAGACAGAGACAGAGACAGAGACAGAGACAGAGACAGAGACAGAGACAGAGACACAGAGACACAGAGACAGAGACACAGAGACACAGAGACGCAGAGACAGAGACACAGAGACAGTGACACAGAGACAGAGACACAGAGACACAGAGACGCAGAGACAGAGACACAGAGACAGTGACACAGAGACAGAGACACAGAGACAGTGTCACAGAGATAGAGATGCAGAGACAGAGACACAATGACAGAGACAGAGACACAGAGACAGAGAAACAGAGACAGAGACACAGAGACAGAGACAGAGACACAGAGACAGAGACACAGAGACAGAGACACAGAGACAGAGAGACACAGAGACGCAGAGACCGAGACACAGAGACAGAGACACAGAGACAGAGACAGAGACACAGAGACAGAGACACAGAGACAGAGACACAGAGACAGAGACACAGAGACAGAGACACAGAGACAGAGACACAGAGACAGAGACACAGAGATGGAGACACAGAGACAGAGACACAGAGACAGAGACACAGAGACAGAGACACAGAGATGGAGACACAGAGACAGAGACACAGAGACAGAGACACAGACACAGAGACACAGAGGCACAGAGACAGAGACACAGAGACAGAGACACAGAGACAGGGACACAGAGAGAGAGACACAGAGACAGAGACACAGAGACATAGGCACGGAGGCAGAGGCGCAGTGACAGAGAAAAAGATAAAGAGACACAGAGGCGGAGACAGAGACACAGAGACAGAGACACAGAGGCAGAGACACAGAGACAGAGACACAGAGACAGAGACAAAGATAAAGAGACACAGAGGCAGAGACACAGAGACAGAGACACAGAGACAGAGACACAGAGACAGAGACACAGAGACAGAGACACAGAGACAGAGACACAGAGACACAGAGACAGAGACACGGGGTCGGAGACGCGGAGACAGAGACAAATAGACAGAGATTTAGGGACAGAGACACAGAGACAGTGTCACAGAGACAGAAATGCAGAGACAGAGACACAGAGACAGAGACACAGAGGCACAGAGACAGAGACACAGTGACAGAGACACAGAGACAGAGACTCAGAGACAGAGACACAGAGACAGAGACCCAGAGACAGAGACATAGAGACATAGGCACGGAGGCAGAGACACAGAGACAGAGACACGGAGACGGAGACACAGAGCCACAGAGACAGAGACACAGAGACAGATACACAGAGACAGTGACACAGAGACAGAAATGCAGAGACAGAGACACAGAGACAGAGACAGAGACAGAGACAGAGACAGAGACAGAGACAGAGACAGAGACAGAGACAGAGACAGAGACAGAGACAGAGACAGAGACAGAGACAGAGACAGAGACAGAGACAGAGACAGAGACAGAGACAGAGACAGAGACAGAGACAGAGACAGAGACAGAGACAGAGACAGAGACAGAGACAGAGACAGAGACAGAGACAGAGACACAGAGACACAGAGACAGAGACACAGAGACACAGAGACGCAGAGACAGAGACACAGAGACAGTGACACAGAGACAGAGACACAGAGACACAGAGACGCAGAGACAGAGACACGGAGACAGTGACACAGAGACAGAGACACAGAGACAGTGTCACAGAGATAGAGATGCAGAGACAGAGACACAATGACAGAGACAGAGACACAGAGACAGAGAAACAGAGACAGAGACACAGAGACAGAGACAGAGACACAGAGACAGAGACACAGAGACAGAGACACAGAGACATAGACACAGAGACTGAGACACAGAGACAGAGACACAGAGACAGAGACACAGAGACAGAGACACAGAGACAGTGACACAGAGACAGAGACACAGAGGCACAGAGACAGAGACACAGAGACAGAGACACAGAGACAGGGACACAGAGACAGAGACACAGAGACAGAGACACAGAGACATAGGCACGGAGGCAGAGGCACAGTGACAGAGAAAAAGATAAAGAGACACAGAGGCAGAGACAGAGACACAGAGACAGAGACACAGAGACAGAAATGCAGAGACAGAGACACAGAGACAGAGACACAGAGGCACAGAGACAGAGACACAGTGACAGAGACACAGAGACAGAGACTCAGAGACAGAGACACAGAGACAGAGACCCAGAGACAGAGGCATAGAGACATAGGCACGGAGGCAGAGACACAGAGACAGAGACACGGAGACGGAGACACAGAGCCACAGAGACAGAGACACAGAGACAGATACACAGAGACAGATACACAGAGACAGTGACACAGAGACAGAAATGCAGAGACAGAGACACAGAGACAGAGACAGAGACAGAGACAGAGACAGAGACAGAGACAGAGACAGAGACAGAGACAGAGACAGAGACAGAGACAGAGACAGAGACAGAGACAGAGACAGAGACAGAGACAGAGACAGAGACAGAGACAGAGACAGAGACAGAGACAGAGACAGAGACAGAGACAGAGACAGAGACAGAGACAGAGACTGAGATAGAGACAGAGGCAGAGACAGAGACAGAGACAGAGACAGAGACAGAGACAGAGACAGAGACACAGACAGAGACAGAGACAGAGACAGAGACAGAGACAGAGACAGAGACAGAGACAGAGACAGAGACAGAGACAGAGACAGAGACAGAGACAGAGACAGAGACAGAGACAGAGACAGAGACAGAGACAGAGACAGAGACAGAGACAGAGACACAGAGACACAGAGACAGAGACACAGAGACACAGAGACGCAGAGACAGAGACACAGAGACAGTGACACAGAGACAGAGACACAGAGACACAGAGACGCAGAGACAGAGACACGGAGACAGTGACACAGAGACAGAGACACAGAGACAGTGTCACAGAGATAGAGATGCAGAGACAGAGACACAATGACAGAGACAGAGACACAGAGACAGAGAAACAGAGACAGAGACACAGAGACAGAGACAGAGACACAGAGACAGAGACACAGAGACAGAGACACAGAGACATAGACACAGAGACTGAGACACAGAGACAGAGACACAGAGACAGAGACACAGAGACAGAGACACAGAGACAGAGACACAGAGATAGAGGCACACAGACACAGAGGCAGAGACACAGAGACAGAAACACAGAGACAGAGACACTGAGACAGAGACACAGAGACAGAGACACAGAGGCACAGAGACAGAGACACAGAGACGGAGACACAGAGACAGAGACACAGAGACAGGGACAGAGACACAGAGGCACTGAGACAGAGACACAGAGCCAGAGACACAGAGACACAGAGACAGAGACAGAGACACAGAGACAGAGACAGAGACAGAGACAGAGACAGAGACAGAGACAGAGACAGAGACAGAGACAGAGACAGAGACAGAGACAGAGACAGAGACAGAGACAGAGGCAGAGACAGAGACAGAGACAGAGACAGAGACAGAGACAGAGACAGAGACAGAGACAGAGACAGAGACAGAGACAGAGACAGAGACAGAGACAGAGACAGAGACAGAGACAGAGACAGAGACAGAGACAGAGACACAGAGACAGAGACACAGAGACAGAGACACAGAGACAGAGACACAGAGACAGAGACACAGAGACAGAGACAGAGAGACAGAGACACAGAGACAGAGACACAGAGACAGAGACACAGAGACAGAGACACAGAGACAGAGACACAGAGACAGAGACACAGAGATGGAGACACAGAGACAGAGACACAGAGACAGAGACACAGACACAGAGACACAGAGGCACAGAGACAGAGACACAGAGACAGAGACACAGAGACAGGGACACAGAGAGAGAGACACAGAGACAGAGACACAGAGACATAGGCACGGAGGCAGAGGCGCAGTGACAGAGAAAAAGATAAAGAGACACAGAGGCAGAGACAGAGACACAGAGACAGAGACACAGAGGCAGAGACACAGAGACAGAGACACAGAGTCAGAGACAAAGATAAAGAGACACAGAGGCAGAGACACAGAGACAGAGACACAGAGACAGAGACACAGAGACAGAGACACAGAGACAGAGACACAGAGACAGAGACACAGAGACAGAGACACAGACACAGATACAAAGACGCAGAGACAGAGACACGGAGGGAGAGACACAGAGACAGAGACAAAGTTAAAGAGACACAGAGACATGGACAGAGACAGACAGAGAGACAGAGACAGAGACAGAGACAGAGACAGAGACAGAGACACAGAGACAGAGACACAGAGGC
This sequence comes from Megachile willughbiella, assembly GCA_945859595.2. NCBI lineage: Eukaryota > Metazoa > Arthropoda > Insecta > Hymenoptera > Megachilidae > Megachile > Megachile willughbiella. The sequence goes on from CAMAOD020000232.1 coordinate 1,087,265, forward strand.
ACAGAGACAGAGACACGGAGACAGAGACACAGAGACAGAGACACAGAGACAGAGACACAGAGACAGAGCCACAGAGACGGAGACACAGAGACAGAGACACAGAGACAGTGACACAGAGACAGAGACACAGAGGCACAGAGACAGAGACACAGACACAGAGACAGAGACAGAGACACAGGGACAGAGACACAGAGACAGAGACACAGAGACAGAGACACAGAGACACAGAGACAGAGACACAGAGACAGAGACACAGAGACAGAGACAGAGAGACAGAGACACAAAGACAGGGACAGAGACACAGAGTAAGAGACACAGAGACAGAGACACAGCGACAGAATCGCAGAGACAGAGACACAGAGACAGAGACACAGAGACAGAGACACAGACACAGATACAAAGACGCAGAGACAGAGACACGGAGGGAGAGACACAGAGACAGAGACAAAGTTAAAGGGACACAGAGACATGGACAGAGACACAGACACAGAGACACAGAGGCAGAGACACGGAGACACAGCGACGCAGAGACACAGAGACAGAGACAGAGACACAGAGACAGAGACTGAGACAGAGACAGAGACAGAGACAGAGACAGAGACAGAGACAGAGACAGAGACAGAGACAGAGACAGAGACAGAGACACAGAGACGGAGATACATAGACAGAGACACAGAGGCACAGAGACAGGGACACAGACACAGAGACAGAGACAGAGACACAGAGACAGAGAGACGCAGAGACAGAGACAGAGACAGAGACAGAGACAGAGACAGAGACAGAGACAGAGACAGAGACAGAGACAGAGACAGCGACAGAGACAGAGACGGAGACGGAGACAGAGACAGACAGAGACAGAGACAGAGACACAGAGACAGAGGCACAGAGACACAGAGACACAGAGACACAGAGACGCAGAGACAGAGACACAGAGACAGTGAGACAGAGACAGAGACACAGAGACAGAGACACAGAGACAGAGACACAGAGACACAGAGACAGAGAGACAGAGACACAGAGACAGAGATGCAGAGACAGAGACACAAAGACAGAGACAGGGGCACACAGACAGAGAAACAGAGACAGGGACACAGAGACAGAGACAAAGATAAAGAGACACAGAGACAGAGACGCAGAGACCGAGACACAGAGGCAGGGACACAGAGGCAGAGACACAGAGACAGAAACACAGAGACAGAGACACTGAGACAGAGACACAGAGACAGAGACACAGAGACAGAGACACAGAGGCACAGAGACAGAGACACGGAGACAGAGACACAGAGACAGAGACACAGAGACAGAGACACAGAGACAGAGCCACAGAGACGGAGACACAGAGACAGAGACACAGAGCCAGTGACACAGAGACAGAGACACAGAGGCACAGAGACAGAGACACAGACACAGAGACAGAGACAGAGACACAGAGACAGAGACAGAGACACAGAGTCACAGAGACAGAGACACAGAGACACAGAGACAGAGACACAGAGACAGAGACAGAGAGACAGAGACACAAAGACAGGGACAGAGACACAGAGTAAGAGACACAGAGACAGAGACACAGCGACAGAATCGCAGAGACAGAGACACAGAGACAGAGACACAGAGATAGAGGCACACAGACACAGAGGCAGAGACACAGAGACAGAAACACAAAGCCAGAGACACTGAGACAGAGACACAGAGACAGAGACACAGAGGCACAGAGACAGAGACACAGAGACGGAGACACAGAGACAGAGACACAGAGACAGGGACACAGAGACAGAGACACAGAGACAGAGACACAGAGACGCAGAGACAGACACACAGAGACAGAGACACAGAGATAGTGTCACAGAGACTGAGACGCAGAGACAGACACACAGAGACATAGGCACGGAGGCAGAGACACAGTGACAGAGACAAAGATAAAGAGACACAGAGACAGAGACACGGAGACACAGAGACGCAGAGACAGAGACACAGAGACACAGAGACAGAGACACGGAGTCGGAGATGCGGAGACAGAGACAAATAGACAGAGATTTAGGGACAGAGACACAGAGACAGTGTCACAGAGACAGAAATGCAGAGACAGAGACACAGAGACAGAGACAGAGACAGTGACAGAGACAGAGACACAGAGACACAGAGACAGAGACACAGAGACAGAGACACAGAGACAGAGACAGAGAGACAGAGACACAAAGACAGGGACAGAGACACAGAGTAAGAGACACAGAGACAGAGACACAGCGACAGAATCGCAGAGACAGAGACACAGAGACAGAGACACAGAGATAGAGGCACACAGACACAGAGGCAGAGACACAGAGACAGAAACACAGAGACAGAGACACTGAGACAGAGACACAGAGACAGAGACACAGAGGCACAGAGACAGAGACACAGAGACGGAGACACAGAGACAGAGACACAGAGACAGGGACAGAGACACAGAGGCACTGAGACAGAGACACAGAGCCAGAGACACAGAGACACAGAGACAGAGACAGAGACACAGAGACAGAGACAGAGACAGAGACAGAGACAGAGACAGAGACAGAGACAGAGACAGAGACAGAGACAGAGACAGAGACAGAGGCAGAGACAGAGACAGAGACAGAGACAGAGACAGAGACAGAGACAGAGACAGAGACAGAGACAGAGACAGAGACAGAGACAGAGACAGAGACAGAGACAGAGACAGAGACAGAGACAGAGACAGAGACAGAGACAGACAGAGACAGAGACAGAGACACAGAGACAGAGGCACAGAGACACAGAGACACAGAGACACAGAGACGCAGAGACAGAGACACAGAGACAGTGAGACAGAGACAGAGACACAGAGACAGAGACACAGAGACAGAGACACAGAGACACAGAGACAGAGAGACAGAGACACAGAGACAGAGATGCAGAGACAGAGACACAAAGACAGAGACAGGGGCACAGAGACAGAGAAACAGAGACAGAGACACAGAGACAGAGACAAAGATAAAGAGACACAGAGACAGAGACGCAGAGACCGAGACACAGAGGCAGGGACACAGAGGCAGAGACACAGAGACAGAAACACAGAGACAGAGACACTGAGACAGAGACACAGAGACAGAGACACAGAGACAGAGACACAGAGGCACAGAGACAGAGACACGGAGACAGAGACACAGAGACAGAGACACAGAGACAGAGACACAGAGACAGAGCCACAGAGACGGACACACAGAGACAGAGACACAGAGCCAGTGACACAGAGACAGAGACACAGAGGCACAGAGACAGAGACACAGACACAGAGACAGAGACAGAGACACAGAGACAGAGACACAGAGACAGAGACACAGAGACAGAGACACAGAGACACAGAGACAGAGACACAGAGACAGAGACACAGAGACAGAGACAGAGAGACAGAGACACAAAGACAGGGACAGAGACACAGAGTAAGAGACACAGAGACAGAGACACAGCGACAGAATCGCAGAGACAGAGACACAGAGACAGAGACACAGAGATAGAGGCACACAGACACAGAGGCAGAGACACAGAGACAGAAACACAGAGACAGAGACACTGAGACAGAGACACAGAGACAGAGACACAGAGGCACAGAGACAGAGACACAGAGACGGAGACACAGAGACAGAGACACAGAGACAGGGACACAGAGACAGAGACACAGAGACAGAGACACAGAGACGCAGAGACAGACACACACAGACAGAGACACAGAGATAGTGTCACAGAGACTGAGACGCAGAGACAGACACACAGAGACATAGGCACGGAGGCAGAGACACAGTGACAGAGACAAAGATAAAGAGACACAGAGACAGAGACACGGAGACACAGAGACGCAGAGACAGAGACACAGAGACACAGAGACAGAGACACGGAGTCGGAGACGCGGAGACAGAGACAAATAGACAGAGATTTAGGGACAGAGACACAGAGACAGTGTCACAGAGACAGAAATGCAGAGACAGAGACACAGAGACAGAGACAGAGACAGTGACAGAGACAGAGACACAGAGACACAGAGACAGAGACACAGAGACAGAGACAGAGAGACAGAGACACAAAGACAGGGACAGAGACACAGAGTAAGAGACACAGAGACAGAGACACAGCGACAGAATCGCAGAGACAGAGACACAGAGACAGAGACACAGAGATAGAGGCACACAGACACAGAGGCAGAGACACAGAGACAGAAACACAGAGACAGAGACACTGAGACAGAGACACAGAGACAGAGACACAGAGGCACAGAGACAGAGACACAGAGACGGAGACACAGAGACAGAGACACAGAGACAGGGACAGAGACACAGAGGCACTGAGACAGAGACACAGAGACAGAGACACAGAGACACAGAGACAGAGACAGAGACACAGAGACAGAGACAGAGACAGAGACAGAGACAGAGACAGAGACAGAGACAGAGACAGAGACAGAGACAGAGACAGAGGCAGAGACAGAGACAGAGACAGAGACAGAGACAGAGACAGAGACACAGAGACGGAGATACAGAGACAGAGACACAGAGGCACAGAGACAGAGACACAGACACAGAGACAGAGACACAGAGACAGAGAGACGCAGAGACAGTGACAGAGACAGAGACAGAGACAGAGACAGAGACAGAGACAGAGACAGAGACAGAGACAGAGACAGAGACAGAGACAGAGACAGAGACAGAGACAGAGACAGAGACAGAGACAGAGACAGAGACAGAGACAGAGACAGAGACAGAGACAGAGACAGAGACAGAGACGGAGACGGAGACAGAGCCAGAGACAGAGACAGAGACACAAAGACAGGGACAGAGACACAGAGTAAGAGACACAGAGACAGAGACACAGCGACAGAATCGCAGAGACAGAGACACAGAGACAGAGACACAGAGATAGAGGCACACAGACACAGAGGCAGAGACACAGAGACAGAAACACAGAGACAGAGACACTGAGACAGAGACACAGAGACAGTGACACAGAGGCACAGAGACAGAGACACAGAGACGGAGACACAGAGACAGAGACACAGAGACAGGGACACTGAGACAGAGACGGAGACAGAGACAGAGACAGAGACAGAGACAGAGACAGAGACAGAGACAGAGACAGAGACAGAGACGGAGACGGAGACAGAGACAGAGACAGGGACAGAGAGACGCAGAGACAGAGACAGAGACAGAGACAGAGACAGAGACAGAGACGGAGACGGAGACAGAGACAGAGACAGAGACACAGAGACAGAGGCACAGAGACACAGAGACACAGAGACACAGAGACGCAGAGACAGAGACACAGAGACAGTGAGACAGAGACAGAGACACAGAGACAGAGACATAGAGACAGTGACACAGAGAAAGAGACACAGAGACAGTGACACAGAGACAGAGACACAGAGGCACAGAGACAGAGACACAGACACAGAGACAGAGACACAGAGACAGAGACACAGAGACAGAGACACAGAGACAGAGACACAGAGACACAGAGACAGAGACACAGAGACAGAGACACAGAGACAGAAACACAGAGACAGAGACAGAGACGGAGACAGAGACAGAGACAGAGACAGAGACAGAGACAGAGACAGAGACAGAGACAGAGACAGAGACAGAGACAGAGACAGAGACAGAGACAGAGACAGAGACAGAGACAGAGACGCAGAGACAGAGACAGAGACAGACAGAGAGACAGAGACAGAGACAGAGACAGTGACAGAGACAGAGACAGAGACAGAGGCAGAGACAGAGACAGAGACAGAGACAGAGACAGAGACAGAGACAGAGACAGAGACAGAGACAGAGACAGAGACAGAGACACAGAGACACAGAGACAGAGACACAGAGACACAGAGACGCAGAGGCAGAGACACAGAGACAGTGACACAGAGTCAGAGACACAGAGACAGTGTCACAGAGATAGAGATGCAGAGACAGAGACACAAAGACAGAGACAGAGACACAGAGATAGAGAAACAGAGACAGAGACACAGAGACAGAGACAGAGACACAGAGACAGAGGCACAGAGACAGAGACACAGAGACAGAGACGCAGAGACAGAGACACAGAGACAGAGACACAGAGACAGAGACACAGAGACAGAGACACAGAGAAAGAGACACAGAGACAGAGACACAGAGACAGAGACACAGAGACAGAGACACAGATACAGAGACACAGAGACAGAGACTCAGAGACAGAGACACAGAGACAGAGACACAGAGATGGAGTCACAGAGACAGAGACACAGACACAGAGACACAGAGGCACAGAGACAGAGACACAGAGACAGAGACACAGAGGCAAGGACACAGAGACAGAGACACAGAGACAGAGACACAGAGACATAGGCACGGAGGCAGAGGCACAGTGACAGAGAAAAAGATAAAGAGACACAGAGGCAGAGACAGAGACACAGAGACAGAGACACAGAGGCAGAGACACAGAGACAGAGACACAGAGACACAGAGACAGAGACACGGAGTCGGAGACGCGGAGACAGAGACAAATAGACAGAGATTTAGGGACAGAGACACAAAGACAGAGACAGAGACACAGAGACAGAGAAACAGAGACAGAGACACAGAGACAGAGACAGAGACACAGAGACAGAGACACAGAGACAGAGACACAGAGACAGAGACACAGAGACAGAGACACAGAGACAGAGACACAGAGACAGAGACACAGAGACAGAGACACAGAGACAGAGACACAGAGACAGAGACACAGAGACAGAGACAGAGACACAGAGACATTGAAACAGAGACAGAGACACAGAGACAGAGACAGAGACACAGAGACAGAGACACAGAGGCACAGAGACAGAGACACAGACACAGAGACAGAGACACAGAGACAGAGACACAGCGACACAGAGACAGAGACACAGAGACAGTGTCACAGAGATAGAGACACAGAGACAGAGACACAGAGACAGATACACAGGGACAGAGACACAGAGACAGAAACACAGAGACAGAGACACAGAGACAGAGACACAGGGACAGAGACACAGGGACAGAGACACAGAGACAGAGACCCAGAGACAGAGACATAGAGACATAGGCACGGAGGCAGAGACGCAGAGACAGAGACACAGAGACAGAGCCACAGAGACGGAGACACAGAGACAGAGACACAGAGACAGTGACACAGAGACAGAGACACAGGGACAGAGACACAGAGACAGAGACACAGAGACAGAGACACAGAGGCACTGAGACAGAGACACAGAGACAGAGACACAGAGACAGAGACACAGAGACAGAGACACAGAGACAGAGACACAGCGACACAGAGACAGAGACACAGAGACAGAGACACAGAGACAGAGACAGAGAGACAGAGACACAAAGACAGGGACAGAGACACAGAGTAAGAGACACAGAGACAGAGACACAGCGACAGAATCGCAGAGACAGAGACACAGAGACAGAGACACAGAGATAGAGGCACACAGACTCAGAGACAGAGACCCAGAGACAGAGACACAGAGACAGAGACACAGGGAGAGAGACTCAGAGACAGAGACACAGAGACAGAGACACAGAGACAGAAACACAGAGACAGAGACAGAGACAGATACAGAGACACAGACAGAGACAGAGACAGACACAGAGACAGAGACAGAGACAGAGACAGAGACAGAGACAGAGACAGAGACAGAGACAGAGACAGAGACAGAGACAGAGACAGAGACAGAGACAGAGACAGAGACAGAGACAGAGACAGAGACAGAGACAGAGACAGAGACACAGAGACACAGAGACAGAGACACAGAGACACAGAGACGCAGAGACCGAGACACAGAGACAGTGACACAGAGACAGAGACACAGAGACAGTGTCACAGAGATAGAGATGCAGAGACAGAGACACAAAGACAGAGACAGAGACACAGAGACAGAGAAACAGAGACAGAGACACAGAGATAGAGACAGAGACACAGAGACAGAGACACAGAGACAGAGACACAGAGACAGAGACACAGAGACAGAGACACAGAGACAGAGATACAGAGACGGAGGCAGAGACACAGAGACAGAGACACAGAGACAGAGACACAGAGACAGAGACACAGAGACAGAGACACAGAGACAGCGACACAGAGACAGAGACACAGAGACAGAGACACAGAGACAGAGACACAGAGACAGAGACACAGAGACAGCGACACAGAGACAGAGACACAGAGACGGAGACACAGAGACAGAGACACAGAGACAGAGACACAGACACAGAGACACAGAGGCACAGAGACAGAGACACAGAGACGGAGACACAGAGACAGAGACACAGAGACAGGGACACAGAGGCAGAGAAACAGAGACAGAGACACAGAGATAGAGACAGAGACACAGAGACAGAGACACAGAGACAGAGACACAGAGACAGAGACACAGAGACAGAGACACAGAGACAGAGACACAGAGACAGAGACACAGAGACAGAGATACAGAGACGGAGACAGAGACACAGAGACAGAGACACAGAGACAGAGACACAGAGACAGAGACACAGAGACAGAGACACAGAGACAGAGACACAGAGACAGCGACACAGAGACAGAGACACAGAGACAGAGACACAGAGACAGAGACACAGAGACAGAGACACAGAGACAGAGACACAGAGACAGAGACACAGAGACGGAGACACAGAGACGGAGACACAGAGACAGAGACACAGACACAGAGACACAGAGGCACAGAGACAGAGACACAGAGACGGAGACACAGAGACAGAGACACAGACACAGGGACACAGAGGCAGAGACACAGAGACAGAGACACAGAGACGCAGAGACAGACACACAGAGACAGAGACACAGAGATAGTGTCACAGAGACTGAGACGCAGAGACAGAGACACAGAGACATAGGCACGGAGGCAGAGATACAGTGACAGAGACAAAGATAAAGAGACACAGAGACAGAGACACGGAGACATAGAGACGCAGAGACAGAGACACAGAGACACAGAGACAGAGACACGGGGTCGGAGACGCGGAGACAGAGACAAATAGACAGAGATTTAGGGACAGAGACACAGAGACAGTGTCACAGAGACAGAAATGCAGAGACAGAGACACAGAGACAGAGACACAGAGGCACAGAGACAGAGACACAGTGACAGAGACACAGAGACAGAGACTCAGAGACAGAGACACAGAGACAGAGACCCAGAGACAGAGACATAGAGACATAGGCACGGAGGCAGAGACACAGAGACAGAGACACGGAGACGGAGACACAGAGCCACAGAGACAGAGACACAGAGACAGATACACAGAGACAGTGACACAGAGACAGAAATGCAGAGACAGAGACACAGAGACAGAGACAGAGACAGAGACAGAGACAGAGACAGAGACAGAGACAGAGACAGAGACAGAGACAGAGACAGAGACAGAGACAGAGACAGAGACAGAGACAGAGACAGAGACAGAGACAGAGACAGAGACAGAGACAGAGACAGAGACAGAGACAGAGACAGAGACAGAGACAGAGACAGAGACAGAGACAGAGACAGAGACAGAGACAGAGACAGAGACACAGAGACACAGAGACAGAGACACAGAGACACAGAGACGCAGAGACAGAGACACAGAGACAGTGACACAGAGACAGAGACACAGAGACACAGAGACGCAGAGACAGAGACACAGAGACAGTGACACAGAGACAGAGACACAGAGACAGTGTCACAGAGATAGAGATGCAGAGACAGAGACACAATGACAGAGACAGAGACACAGAGACAGAGAAACAGAGACAGAGACACAGAGACAGAGACAGAGACACAGAGACAGAGACACAGAGACAGAGACACAGAGACAGAGAGACACAGAGACGCAGAGACCGAGACACAGAGACAGAGACACAGAGACAGAGACAGAGACACAGAGACAGAGACACAGAGACAGAGACACAGAGACAGAGACACAGAGACAGAGACACAGAGACAGAGACACAGAGACAGAGACACAGAGATGGAGACACAGAGACAGAGACACAGAGACAGAGACACAGAGACAGAGACACAGAGATGGAGACACAGAGACAGAGACACAGAGACAGAGACACAGACACAGAGACACAGAGGCACAGAGACAGAGACACAGAGACAGAGACACAGAGACAGGGACACAGAGAGAGAGACACAGAGACAGAGACACAGAGACATAGGCACGGAGGCAGAGGCGCAGTGACAGAGAAAAAGATAAAGAGACACAGAGGCGGAGACAGAGACACAGAGACAGAGACACAGAGGCAGAGACACAGAGACAGAGACACAGAGACAGAGACAAAGATAAAGAGACACAGAGGCAGAGACACAGAGACAGAGACACAGAGACAGAGACACAGAGACAGAGACACAGAGACAGAGACACAGAGACAGAGACACAGAGACAGAGACACAGAGACACAGAGACAGAGACACGGGGTCGGAGACGCGGAGACAGAGACAAATAGACAGAGATTTAGGGACAGAGACACAGAGACAGTGTCACAGAGACAGAAATGCAGAGACAGAGACACAGAGACAGAGACACAGAGGCACAGAGACAGAGACACAGTGACAGAGACACAGAGACAGAGACTCAGAGACAGAGACACAGAGACAGAGACCCAGAGACAGAGACATAGAGACATAGGCACGGAGGCAGAGACACAGAGACAGAGACACGGAGACGGAGACACAGAGCCACAGAGACAGAGACACAGAGACAGATACACAGAGACAGTGACACAGAGACAGAAATGCAGAGACAGAGACACAGAGACAGAGACAGAGACAGAGACAGAGACAGAGACAGAGACAGAGACAGAGACAGAGACAGAGACAGAGACAGAGACAGAGACAGAGACAGAGACAGAGACAGAGACAGAGACAGAGACAGAGACAGAGACAGAGACAGAGACAGAGACAGAGACAGAGACAGAGACAGAGACAGAGACACAGAGACACAGAGACAGAGACACAGAGACACAGAGACGCAGAGACAGAGACACAGAGACAGTGACACAGAGACAGAGACACAGAGACACAGAGACGCAGAGACAGAGACACGGAGACAGTGACACAGATACAGAGACACAGAGACAGTGTCACAGAGATAGAGATGCAGAGACAGAGACACAATGACAGAGACAGAGACACAGAGACAGAGAAACAGAGACAGAGACACAGAGACAGAGACAGAGACACAGAGACAGAGACACAGAGACAGAGACACAGAGACATAGACACAGAGACTGAGACACAGAGACAGAGACACAGAGACAGAGACACAGAGACAGAGACACAGAGACAGTGACACAGAGACAGAGACACAGAGACAGAGACACAGAGACAGAGACACAGATACAGAGACACAGAGACAGAGACACAGAGACAGAGACACAGATACAGAGACACAGAGACAGAGACACAGAGACAGAGACACAGAGACAGAGACACAGAGGCACAGAGACAGAGACACAGAGACAGAGACACAGAGACAGGGACACAGAGACAGAGACACAGAGACAGAGACACAGAGACATAGGCACGGAGGCAGAGGCACAGTGACAGAGAAAAAGATAAAGAGACACAGAGGCAGAGACAGAGACACAGAGACAGAGACACAGAGACAGAAATGCAGAGACAGAGACACAGAGACAGAGACACAGAGGCACAGAGACAGAGACACAGTGACAGAGACACAGAGACAGAGACTCAGAGACAGAGACACAGAGACAGAGACCCAGAGACAGAGGCATAGAGACATAGGCACGGAGGCAGAGACACAGAGACAGAGACACGGAGACGGAGACACAGAGCCACAGAGACAGAGACACAGAGACAGATACACAGAGACAGATACACAGAGACAGTGACACAGAGACAGAAATGCAGAGACAGAGACACAGAGACAGAGACAGAGACAGAGACAGAGACAGAGACAGAGACAGAGACAGAGACAGAGACAGAGACAGAGACAGAGACAGAGACAGAGACAGAGACAGAGACAGAGACAGAGACAGAGACAGAGACAGAGACAGAGACAGAGACAGAGACAGAGACAGAGACAGAGACAGAGACAGAGACAGAGACTGAGATAGAGACAGAGGCAGAGACAGAGACAGAGACAGAGACAGAGACAGAGACAGAGACACAGACAGAGACAGAGACAGAGACAGAGACAGAGACAGAGACAGAGACAGAGACAGAGACAGAGACAGAGACAGAGACAGAGACAGAGACAGAGACAGAGACAGAGACAGAGAAACAGAGACACAGAGACAGAGACACAGAGACACAGAGACACAGAGACAGAGACACAGAGACACAGAGACGCAGAGACAGAGACACAGAGACAGTGACACACAGACAGAGACACAGAGACAGTGTCACAGAGATAGAGATGCAGAGACAGAGACACAATGACAGAGACAGAGACACAGAGACAGAGAAACAGAGACAGAGACACAGAGACAGAGACAGAGACACAGAGACAGAGACACAGAGACAGAGACACAGAGACAGAGAGACACAGAGACGCAGAGACCGAGACACAGAGACAGAGACACAGAGACAGAGACAGAGACACAGAGACAGAGACACAGAGACAGAGACATAGAGACAGAGACACAGAGACAGAGACACAGAGACAGAGACACAGAGACAGAGACACAGAGATGGAGACACAGAGACAGAGACACAGAGACAGAGACACAGAGACAGAGACACAGAGATGGAGACACAGAGACAGAGACACAGAGACAGAGACACAGACAGAGAGACACAGAGGCACAGAGACAGAGACACAGAGACAGAGACACAGAGACAGGGACACAGAGAGAGAGACACAGAGACAGAGACACAGAGACATAGGCACGGAGGCAGAGGCGCAGTGACAGAGAAAAAGATAAAGAGACACAGAGGCGGAGACAGAGACACAGAGACAGAGACACAGAGGCAGAGACACAGAGACAGAGACACAGAGACAGAGACAAAGATAAAGAGACACAGAGGCAGAGACACAGAGACAGAGACACAGAGACAGAGACACAGAGACAGAGACACAGAGACAGAGACACAGAGACAGAGACACAGAGACACAGAGACAGAGACACGGGGTCGGAGACGCGGAGACAGAGACAAATAGACAGAGATTTAGGGACAGAGACACAGAGACAGTGTCACAGAGACAGAAATGCAGAGACAGAGACACAGAGACAGAGACACAGAGGCACAGAGACAGAGACACAGTGACAGAGACACAGAGACAGAGACTCAGAGACAGAGACACAGAGACAGAGACCCAGAGACAGAGACATAGAGACATAGGCACGGAGGCAGAGACACAGAGACAGAGACACGGAGACGGAGACACAGAGCCACAGAGACAGAGACACAGAGACAGATACACAGAGACAGTGACACAGAGACAGAAATGCAGAGACAGAGACACAGAGACAGAGACAGAGACAGAGACAGAGACAGAGACAGAGACAGAGACAGAGACAGAGACAGAGACAGAGACAGAGACAGAGACAGAGACAGAGACAGAGACAGAGACAGAGACAGAGACAGAGACAGAGACAGAGACAGAGACAGAGACAGAGACAGAGACAGAGACAGAGACAGAGACAGAGACAGAGACAGAGACAGAGACAGAGACAGAGACAGAGACAGAGACACAGAGACACAGAGACAGTGTCACAGAGATAGAGATGCAGAGACAGAGACACAATGACAGAGACAGAGACACAGAGACAGAGAAACAGAGACAGAGACACAGAGACAGAGACAGAGACACAGAGACAGAGACACAGAGACAGAGACACAGAGACAGAGACACAGAGACAGAGACACAGAGACAGAGACACAGAGACAGAGACACAGAGACAGAGACACAGAGACAGAGACACAGAGACAGGGACACAGAGACAGAGACACAGAGACAGAGACACAGAGACATAGGCACGGAGGCAGAGGCACAGTGACAGAGAAAAAGATAAAGAGACACAGAGGCAGAGACAGAGACACAGAGACAGAGACACAGAGACAGAGACACAGAGACAGAGACACAGAGACAGAGACACAGAGACAGAGACACAGAGACAGAGACACAGAGACAGAGACACAGAGACAGAGACACAGAGACAGAGACACAGAGACAGAGACACAGAGACAGAGACACAGAGATGGAGACACAGAGACAGAGACACAGAGACAGAGACACAGAGACAGAGACACAGAGACAGAGACACAGAGATGGAGACACAGAGACAGAGACACAGAGACAGAGACACAGACACAGAGACACAGAGGCACAGAGACAGAGACACAGAGACAGAGACACAGAGACAGGGACACAGAGAGAGAGACACAGAGACAGAGACACAGAGACATAGGCACGGAGGCAGAGGCGCAGTGACAGAGAAAAAGATAAAGAGACACAGAGGCGGAGACAGAGACACAGAGACAGAGACACAGAGGCAGAGACACAGAGACAGAGACACAGAGACAGAGACACAGACACAGAGACACAGAGACAGAGACACAGAGATGGAGACACAGAGACAGAGACACAGAGACAGAGACACAGACACAGAGACACAGAGGCACAGAGACAGAGACACAGAGACAGAGACACAGAGACAGGGACACAGAGAGAGAGACACAGAGACAGAGACACAGAGACATAGGCACGGAGGCAGAGGCGCAGTGACAGAGAAAAAGATAAAGAGACACAGAGGCGGAGACAGAGACACAGAGACAGAGACACAGAGGCAGAGACACAGAGACAGAGACACAGAGACAGAGACAAAGATAAAGAGACACAGAGGCAGAGACACAGAGACAGAGACACAGAGACAGAGACACAGAGACAGAGACACAGAGACAGAGACACAGACACAGATACAAAGACGCAGAGACAGAGACACGGAGGGAGAGACACAGAGACAGAGACAAAGTTAAAGAGACACAGAGACATGGACAGAGACACAGACACAGAGACACAGAGGCAGAGACACGGAGACACAGCGACGCAGAGACACAGAGACAGAGACAGAGACACAGAGACAGAGACTGAGACAGAGACAGAGACAGAGACAGAGACAGAGACAGAGACAGAGACACAGAGACGGAGATACAGAGACAGAGACACAGAGGAACAGAGACAGAGACACAGGCACAGAGACAGAGACACAGAGACAGAGAGACGCAGAGACAGAGACAGAGACAGAGACAGAGACAGAGACAGAGACAGAGACAGAGACAGAGACAGAGACAGAGACAGAGACAGAGACAGAGACAGAGACAGAGACAGAGACAGAGACAGAGACAGAGACAGAGACAGAGACAGAGACAGAGGCAGAGACAGAGACAGAGACGGAGACGGAGACGGAGACAGACAGAGACAGAGACAGAGACACAGAGACAGAGGCACAGAGACACAGAGACACAGAGACACAGAGACGCAGAGACAGAGACACAGAGACAGTGAGACAGAGACAGAGACACAGAGACAGAGACGTAGAGACAGAGACACAGAGACACAGAGACAGAGACACGGGGTCGGAGACGCGGAGACAGAGACAAATAGACAGAGATTTAGGGACAGAGACACAGAGACAGTGTCACAGAGACAGAAATGCAGAGACAGAGACACAGAGACAGAGACACAGAGGCACAGAGACAGAGACACAGAGGCACAGAGACAGAGACACAGTGACAGAGACACAGAGACAGAGACTCAGAGACAGAGACACAGAGACAGAGACCCAGAGACAGAGACATAGAGACATAGGCACGGAGGCAGAGACACAGAGACAGAGACACGGAGACGGAGACACAGAGCCACAGAGACAGAGACACAGAGACAGATACACAGAGACAGTGACACAGAGACAGAAATGCAGAGACAGAGACACAGAGACAGAGACAGAGACAGAGACAGAGACAGAGACAGAGACAGAGACAGAGACAGAGACAGAGACAGAGACAGAGACAGAGACCGAGACAGAGACACAGAGACACAGAGACAGAGACACAGAGACACAGAGACGCAGAGACAGAGACACAGAGACAGTGACACAGAGACAGAGACACAGAGACAGTGTCACAGAGATAGAGATGCAGAGACAGAGACACAATGACAGAGACAGAGACACAGAGACAGAGAAACAGAGACAGAGACACAGAGACAGAGACAGAGACACAGAGACAGAGACACAGAGACAGAGACACAGAGACAGAGACACAGAGACAGAGACACAGAGACAGAGACACAGAGACAGAGACACAGAGACAGAGACACAGAGACAGAGACACAGAGACAGAGACACAGAGACAGAGACACAGAGACAGAGACACAGAGACAGAGACACAGAGACAGAGACACAGAGACAGAGACACAGAGACAGAGACACAGAGACAGAGACACAGATACAGAGACACAGAGACAGAGACACAGAGACAGAGACACAGAGACAGAGACACAGAGACAGAGACACAGAGATGGAGACACAGAGACACAGAGACAGAGACACAGACACAGAGACACAGAAGCACAGAGACAGAGACACAGAGACAGAGACACAGAGACAGGGACACAGAGACAGAGACACAGAGACAGAGACACAGAGACAGAGACACAGAGACAGAGACACAGAGACATAGGCACGGAGGCAGAGGCACAGTGACAGAGAAAAAGATAAAGAGACACAGAGGCAGAGACAGAGACACAGAGACAGAGACACAGAGACAGAAATGCAGAGACAGAGACACAGAGACAGAGACACAGAGGCACAGAGACAGAGGACACAGTGACAGAGACACAGAGACAGAGACTCAGAGACAGAGACACAGAGACAGAGACCCAGAGACAGAGACAGAGGCAGAGACAGAGACAGAGACAGAGACAGAGACAGAGACAGAGACACAGACAGAGACAGAGACAGAGACAGAGACAGAGACAGAGACAGAGACAGAGACAGAGACAGAGACAGAGACAGAGACAGAGACAGTGACAGAGACAGAGACAGAGACAGAGACAGAGACAGAGACAGAGACAGAGACAGAGACAGAGACAGAGACACAGAGACACAGAGACAGAGACACAGAGACACAGAGACGCAGAGACAGAGACACAGAGACAGTGACACAGAGACAGAGACACAGAGACAGTGTCACAGAGACAGAGACACAGAGACAGAGACACAGAGACAGGGACACAGAGACAGAGACACAGAGACAGAGACACAGAGACATAGGCACGGAGGCAGAGGCACAGTGACAGAGAAAAAGATAAAGAGACACAGAGGCAGAGACAGAGACACAGAGACAGAGACACAGAGACAGAGACACAGAGACAGAGACACAGAGACAGAGACACAGAGACAGAGACACAGAGACAGAGACACAGAGACAGAGACACAGAGACAGAGACACAGAGACAGAGACACAGAGACAGAGACACAGAGACAGAGACACAGAGACAGAGACACAGAGATGGAGACACAGAGACAGAGACACAGAGACAGAGACACAGAGACAGAGACACAGAGACAGAGACACAGACACAGAGACACAGAGGCACAGAGACAGAGACACAGAGACAGAGACACAGAGACAGGGACACAGAGAGAGAGACACAGAGACAGAGACACAGAGACATAGGCACGGAGGCAGAGGCGCAGTGACAGAGAAAAAGATAAAGAGACACAGAGGCGGAGACAGAGACACAGAGACAGAGACACAGAGGCAGAGACACAGAGACAGAGACACAGAGACAGAGACAAAGATAAAGAGACACAGAGGCAGAGACACAGAGACAGAGACACAGAGACAGAGACACAGAGACAGAGACACAGAGACAGAGACACAGAGACAGAGACACAGAGACACAGAGACAGAGACACGGGGTCGGAGACGCGGAGACAGAGACAAATAGACAGAGATTTAGGGACAGAGACACAGAGACAGTGTCACAGAGACAGAAATGCAGAGACAGAGACACAGAGACAGAGACACAGAGGCACAGAGACAGAGACACAGTGACAGAGACACAGAGACAGAGACTCAGAGACAGAGACACAGAGACAGAGACCCAGAGACAGAGACATAGAGACATAGGCACGGAGGCAGAGACACAGAGACAGAGACACGGAGACGGAGACACAGAGCCACAGAGACAGAGACACAGAGACAGATACACAGAGACAGTGACACAGAGACAGAAATGCAGAGACAGAGACACAGAGACAGAGACAGAGACAGAGACAGAGACAGAGACAGAGACAGAGACAGAGACAGAGACAGAGGCAGAGACAGAGACAGAGACAGAGACAGAGACAGAGACAGAGACAGAGACAGAGACAGAGACAGAGACAGAGACAGAGACAGAGACAGAGACACAGAGACACAGAGACAGAGACACAGAGACACAGAGACGCAGAGACAGAGACACAGAGACAGTGACACAGAGAAAGAGACACAGAGACACAGAGACGCAGAGACAGAGACACAGAGACAGTGACACAGAGACAGAGACACAGAGACAGTGTCACAGAGATAGAGATGCAGAGACAGAGACACAATGACAGAGACAGAGACACAGAGACAGAGAAACAGAGACAGAGACACAGAGACAGAGACAGAGACACAGAGACAGAGACACAGAGACAGAGACACAGAGACAGAGACACAGAGACATAGACACAGAGACTGAGACACAGAGACAGAGACACAGAGACAGAGACACAGAGACAGAGACACAGAGACAGAGACACAGAGACAGAGACACAGAGACAGAGACACAGAGACAGAGACACAGAGACAGAGACACAGAGACAGAGACACAGATACAGAGACACAGAGACAGAGACACAGAGACAGAGACACAGAGACAGAGACACAGAGGCACAGAGACAGAGACACAGAGACAGAGACACAGAGACAGGGACACAGAGACAGAGACACAGAGACAGAGACACAGAGACATAGGCACGGAGGCAGAGGCACAGTGACAGAGAAAAAGATAAAGAGACACAGAGGCAGAGACAGAGACACAGAGACAGAGACACAGAGACAGAAATGCAGAGACAGAGACACAGAGACAGAGACACAGAGGCACAGAGACAGAGACACAGTGACAGAGACACAGAGACAGAGACTCAGAGACAGAGACACAGAGACAGAGACCCAGAGACAGAGGCATAGAGACATAGGCACGGAGGTAGAGACACAGAGACAGAGACACGGAGACGGAGACACAGAGCCACAGAGACAGAGACACAGAGACAGATACACATAGACAGTGACACAGAGACAGAAATGCAGAGACAGAGACACAGAGACAGAGACAGAGACAGAGACAGAGACAGAGACAGAGACAGAGACAGAGACAGAGACAGAGACAGGGACAGAGACAGAGACAGAGACAGAGACAGAGACAGAGACAGAGACAGAGACAGAGACAGAGACAGAGACAGAGACAGAGACAGAGACAGAGACAGAGACAGAGACAGAGACAGAGACAGAGATAGAGACAGAGGCAGAGACAGAGACAGAGACAGAGACAGAGACAGAGACACAGACAGAGACAGAGACAGAGACAGAGACAGAGACAGAGACAGAGACAGAGACAGAGACAGAGACAGAGACAGAGACAGAGACAGAGACAGAGACAGAGACAGAGACAGAGACAGAGACAGAGACAGAGACAGAGACAGAGACAGAGACACAGAGACACAGAGACAGAGACACAGAGACACAGAGACGCAGAGACAGAGACACAGAGACAGTGACACAGAGACAGAGACACAGAGACAGTGTCACAGAGATAGAGATGCAGAGACAGAGACACAATGACAGAGACAGAGACACAGAGACAGAGAAACAGAGACAGAGACACAGAGACAGAGACAGAGACACAGAGACAGAGACACAGAGACAGAGACACAGAGACAGAGACACAGAGACAGAGACACAGAGACAGAGACACAGAGACAGAGACACAGAGACAGAGACACAGAGACAGAGACACAGAGACAGAGACACAGAGACAGAGACACAGAGACAGAGACACAGAGACAGAGACACAGAGACAGAGACACAGAGACAGAGACACAGAGACAGAGACACAGAGACAGAGACACAGAGACAGAGACACAGAGACAGAGACACAGAGATGGAGACACAGAGACAGAGACACAGAGACAGAGACACAGAGACAGAGACACAGAGATGGAGACACAGAGACAGAGACACAGAGACAGAGACACAGACACAGAGACACAGAGGCACAGAGACAGAGACACAGAGACAGAGACACAGAGACAGGGACACAGAGAGAGAGACACAGAGACAGAGACACAGAGACATAGGCACGGAGGCAGAGGCGCAGTGACAGAGAAAAAGATAAAGAGACACAGAGGCGGAGACAGAGACACAGAGACAGAGACACAGAGGCAGAGACACAGAGACAGAGACACAGAGACAGAGACAAAGATAAAGAGACACAGAGGCAGAGACACAGAGACAGAGACACAGAGACAGAGACACAGAGACAGAGACACAGAGACAGAGACACAGAGACAGAGACACAGACACAGATACAAAGACGCAGAGACAGAGACACGGAGGGAGAGACACAGAGACAGAGACAAAGTTAAAGAGACACAGAGACATGGACAGAGACACAGACACAGAGACACAGAGGCAGAGACACGGAGACACAGCGACGCAGAGACACAGAGACAGAGACAGAGACACAGAGACAGAGACTGAGACAGAGACAGAGACAGAGACAGAGACAGAGACAGAGACAGAGACAGAGACAGAGACAGAGACACAGAGACGGAGATACAGAGACAGAGACACAGAGGAACAGAGACAGAGACACAGGCACAGAGACAGAGACACAGAGACAGAGAGACGCAGAGACAGAGACAGAGACAGAGACAGAGACAGAGACAGAGACAGAGACAGAGACAGAGACAGAGACAGAGACAGAGACAGAGACAGAGACAGAGACAGAGACAGAGACAGAGACAGAGACAGAGACAGAGACAGAGACAGAGGCAGAGACAGAGACAGAGACGGAGACGGAGACGGAGACAGACAGAGACAGAGACAGAGACACAGAGACAGAGGCACAGAGACACAGAGACACAGAGACACAGAGACGCAGAGACAGAGACACAGAGACAGTGAGACAGAGACAGAGACACAGAGACAGAGACGCAGAGACAGAGACACAGAGACACAGAGACAGAGACACGGGGTCGGAGACGCGGAGACAGAGACAAATAGACAGAGATTTAGGGACAGAGACACAGAGACAGTGTCACAGAGACAGAAATGCAGAGACAGAGACACAGAGACAGAGACACAGAGGCACAGAGACAGAGACACAGAGGCACAGAGACAGAGACACAGTGACAGAGACACAGAGACAGAGACTCAGAGACAGAGACACAGAGACAGAGACCCAGAGACAGAGACATAGAGACATAGGCACGGAGGCAGAGACACAGAGACAGAGACACGGAGACGGAGACACAGAGCCACAGAGACAGAGACACAGAGACAGATACACAGAGACAGTGACACAGAGACAGAAATGCAGAGACAGAGACACAGAGACAGAGACAGAGACAGAGACAGAGACAGAGACAGAGACAGAGACAGAGACAGAGACAGAGACAGAGACAGAGACAGAGACCGAGACAGAGACACAGAGACACAGAGATAGAGACACAGAGACACAGAGACGCAGAGACAGAGACACAGAGACAGTGACACAGAGACAGAGACACAGAGACAGAGACACAGAGACAGAGACACAGAGACAGAGACACAGATACAGAGACACAGAGACAGAGACACAGAGACAGAGACACAGAGACAGAGACACAGAGACAGAGACACAGAGATGGAGACACAGAGACAGAGACACAGAGACAGAGACACAGAGACAGAGACACAGACACAGAGACACAGAGGCACAGAGACAGAGACACAGAGACAGAGACACAGAGACAGGGACACAGAGACAGAGACACAGAGACAGAGACACAGAGACAGAGACACAGAGACAGAGACACAGAGACATAGGCACGGAGGCAGAGGCACAGTGACAGAGAAAAAGATAAAGAGACACAGAGGCAGAGACAGAGACACAGAGACAGAGACACAGAGACAGAAATGCAGAGACAGAGACACAGAGACAGAGACACAGAGGCACAGAGACACAGAGACAGAGACACAGAGACAGAGTCACAGAGATGGAGACACAGAGACAGAGACACAGAGACAGAGACACAGAGACAGAGACACAGAGATGGAGACACAGAGACAGAGACACAGAGACAGAGACACAGACACAGAGACACAGAGGCACAGAGACAGAGACACAGAGACAGAGACACAGAGACAGGGACACAGAGAGAGAGACACAGAGACAGAGACACAGAGACATAGGCACGGAGGCAGAGGCGCAGTGACAGAGAAAAAGATAAAGAGACACAGAGGCGGAGACAGAGACACAGAGACAGAGATACAGAGGCAGAGACACAGAGACAGAGACACAGAGACAGAGACAAAGATAAAGAGACACAGAGGCAGAGACACAGAGACAGAGACACAGAGACAGAGACACAGAGACAGAGACACAGAGACAGAGACACAGACACAGATACAAAGACGCAGAGACAGAGACACGGAGGGAGAGACACAGAGACAGAGACAAAGTTAAAGAGACACAGAGACATGGACAGAGACACAGACACAGAGACACAGAGGCAGAGACACGGAGACACAGCGACGCAGAGACACAGAGACAGAGACAGAGACACAGAGACAGAGACTGAGACAGAGACAGAGACAGAGACAGAGACAGAGACAGAGACAGAGACAGAGACAGAGACACAGAGACGGAGATACAGAGACAGAGACACAGAGGAACAGAGACAGAGACACAGGCACAGAGACAGAGACACAGAGACAGAGAGACGCAGAGACAGAGACAGAGACAGAGACAGAGACAGAGACAGAGACAGAGACAGAGACAGAGACAGAGACAGAGACAGAGACAGAGACAGAGACAGAGACAGAGACAGAGACAGAGACAGAGACACAGAGACACAGAGACAGAGACACAGAGACACAGAGACGCAGAGACAGAGACACAGAGACAGTGACACAGAGACAGAGACACAGAGACAGTGTCACAGAGATAGAGATGCAGAGACAGAGACACAATGACAGAGACAGAGACACAGAGACAGAGAAACAGAGACAGAGACACAGAGACAGAGACAGAGACACAGAGACAGAGACACAGAGACAGAGACACAGAGACAGAGACACAGAGACAGAGACACAGAGACAGAGACACAGAGACAGAGACACAGAGACAGAGACACAGAGACAGAGACACAGAGACAGAGACACAGAGACAGAGACACAGAGACAGAGACACAGAGACAGAGACACAGAGACAGAGACACAGAGACAGAGACACAGAGACAGAGACACAGAGACAGAGACACAGAGACAGAGACACAGATACAGAGACACAGAGACAGAGACACAGAGACAGAGACACAGAGACAGAGACACAGAGACGGAGACACAGAGACAGAGACACAGAGACAGAGACACAGACACAGAGACACAGAGGCACAGAGACAGAGACACAGAGACAGAGACACAGAGACAGGGACACAGAGACAGAGACACAGAGACAGAGACACAGAGACAGAAATGCAGAGACAGAGACACAGAGACAGAGACACAGAGGCACAGAGACAGAGACACAGTGACAGAGACACAGAGACAGAGACTCAGAGACAGAGACACAGAGACAGAGACCCAGAGACAGAGACAGAGGCAGAGACAGAGACAGAGACAGAGACAGAGACAGAGACAGAGACAGAGACACAGACAGAGACAGAGACAGAGACAGAGACAGAGACAGAGACAGAGACAGAGACAGAGACAGAGACAGAGACAGAGACAGTGACAGAGACAGAGACAGAGACAGAGACAGAGACAGAGACAGAGACAGAGACACAGAGACACAGAGACAGAGACACAGAGACACAGAGACGCAGAGACAGAGACACAGAGACAGTGACACAGAGACAGAGACACAGAGACAGTGTCACAGAGATAGAGATGCAGAGACAGAGACACAATGACAGAGACAGAGACACAGAGACAGAGAAACAGAGACAGAGGCACAGAGACAGAGACAGAGACACAGAGACAGAGACACAGAGACAGAGACACAGAGACAGAGACACAGAGACAGAGACACAGAGACAGAGACACAGAGACTGAGACACAGAGACAGAGACACAGAGACAGAGACACAGAGACAGAGACACAGAGACAGGGACACAGAGACAGAGACACAGAGACAGAGACACAGAGACATAGGCACGGAGGCAGAGGCACAGTGACAGAGAAAAAGATAAAGAGACACAGAGGCAGAGACAGAGACACAGAGACAGAGACACAGAGACAGAAATGCAGAGACAGAGACACAGAGACAGAGACACAGAGGCACAGAGACAGAGACACAGTGACAGAGACACAGAGACAGAGACTCAGAGACAGAGACACAGAGACAGAGACCCAGAGACAGAGGCATAGAGACATAGGCACGGAGGCAGAGACACAGAGACAGAGACACGGAGACGGAGACACAGAGCCACAGAGACAGAGACACAGAGACAGATACACAGAGACAGTGACACAGAGACAGAAATGCAGAGACAGAGACAGAGACAGAGACAGAGACAGAGACAGAGACAGAGACAGAGACAGAGACAGAGACAGAGACAGAGACAGAGACAGAGACAGAGGCAGAGACAGAGACAGAGACAGAGACAGAGACAGAGACAGAGACAGAGACAGAGACAGAGACAGAGACAGAGACAGAGACAGAGGCAGAGACAGAGACAGAGACAGAGACAGAGACAGAGACCGAGGCACAGACAGAGACAGAGACAGAGACAGAGACAGAGACAGAGACAGAGACAGAGACAGAGACAGAGACAGAGACAGAGACAGAGACAGAGACAGAGACAGAGACAGAGACAGAGACAGAGACAGAGACAGAGACAGAGACAGAGACAGAGACAGAGACAGAGACAGAGACAGAGACAGAGACAGAGACAGAGACAGAGACAGAGACAGAGACAGAGACAGAGACAGAGACACAGAGACACAGAGACAGAGACACAGAGACACAGAGACGCAGAGACAGAGACACAGAGACAGTGACACAGAGACAGAGACACAGAGACAGTGTCACAGAGATAGAGATGCAGAGACAGAGACACAATGACAGAGACAGAGACACAGAGACAGAGAAACAGAGACAGAGACACAGAGACAGAGACAGAGACACAGAGACAGAGACACAGAGACAGAGACACAGAGACAGAGACACAGAGACAGAGACACAGAGACAGAGACACAGAGACAGAGACACAGAGACAGAGACACAGAGACAGAGACACAGAGACAGAGACACAGAGACAGAGACACAGAGACAGAGACACAGAGACAGAGACACAGAGACAGAGACACAGAGACAGAGACACAGAGACAGAGACACAGAGACAGAGACACAGAGACAGAGACACAGAGACAGAGACACAGAGACAGAGACACAGATACAGAGACACAGAGACAGAGACACAGAGACAGAGACACAGAGACAGAGACACAGAGACGGAGACACAGAGACAGAGACACAGAGACAGAGACACAGACACAGAGACACAGAGGCACAGAGACAGAGACACAGAGACAGAGACACAGAGACAGGGACACAGAGACAGAGACACAGAGACAGAGACACAGAGACAGAGACACAGAGACAGAGACACAGAGACATAGGCACGGAGGCAGAGGCACAGTGACAGAGAAAAAGATAAAGAGGCACAGAGGCAGAGACAGAGACACAGAGATAGAGACACAGAGACAGAAATGCAGAGACAGAGACACAGAGACAGAGACACAGAGGCACAGAGACAGAGACACAGTGACAGAGACACAGAGACAGAGACTCAGAGACAGAGACACAGAGACAGAGACCCAGAGACAGAGACAGAGGCAGAGACAGAGACAGAGACAGAGACAGAGACAGAGACAGAGACAGAGACACAGACAGAGACAGAGACAGAGACAGAGACAGAGACAGAGACAGAGACAGAGACAGAGACAGAGACAGAGACAGAGACAGAGACAGTGACAGAGACAGAGACAGAGACAGAGACAGAGACAGAGACAGAGACAGAGACACAGAGACACAGAGACAGAGACACAGAGACACAGAGACGCAGAGACAGAGACACAGAGACAGTGACACAGAGACAGAGACACAGAGACAGTGTCACAGAGATAGAGATGCAGAGACAGAGACACAATGACAGAGACAGAGACACAGAGACAGAGAAACAGAGACAGAGGCACAGAGACAGAGACAGAGACACAGAGACAGAGACACAGAGACAGAGACACAGAGACAGAGACACAGAGACAGAGACACAGAGACAGAGACACAGAGACAGAGACACAGAGACAGAGACACAGAGACAGAGACACAGAGACAGAGACACAGAGACAGAGACACAGAGACAGGGACACAGAGACAGAGACACAGAGACAGAGACACAGAGACATAGGCACGGAGGCAGAGGCACAGTGACAGAGAAAAAGATAAAGAGACACAGAGGCAGAGACAGAGACACAGAGACAGAGACACAGAGACAGAAATGCAGAGACAGAGACACAGAGACAGAGACACAGAGGCACAGAGACAGAGACACAGTGACAGAGACACAGAGACAGAGACTCAGAGACAGAGACACAGAGACAGAGACCCAGAGACAGAGGCATAGAGACATAGGCACGGAGGCAGAGACACAGAGACAGAGACACGGAGACGGAGACACAGAGCCACAGAGACAGAGACACAGAGACAGATACACAGAGACAGTGACACAGAGACAGAAATGCAGAGACAGAGACAGAGACAGAGACAGAGACAGAGACAGAGACAGAGACAGAGACAGAGACAGAGACAGAGACAGAGACAGAGACAGAGACAGAGGCAGAGACAGAGACAGAGACAGAGACAGATACAGAGACAGAGACAGAGACAGAGACAGAGACAGAGACAGAGACAGAGACAGAGGCAGAGACAGAGACAGAGACAGAGACAGAGACAGAGACAGAGACCGAGGCACAGACAGAGACAGAGACAGAGACAGAGACAGAGACAGAGACAGAGACAGAGACAGAGACAGAGACAGAGACAGAGACAGAGACAGAGACAGAGACAGAGACAGAGACAGAGACAGAGACAGAGACAGAGACAGAGACAGAGACAGAGACAGAGACAGAGACAGAGACAGAGACAGAGACAGAGACAGAGACAGAGACACAGAGACACAGAGACAGAGACACAGAGACACAGAGACGCAGAGACAGAGACACACAGACAGTGACACAGAGACAGAGACACAGAGACAGTGTCACAGAGATAGAGATGCAGAGACAGAGACACAATGACAGAGACAGAGACACAGAGACAGAGAAACAGAGACAGAGAAACAGAGACAGAGACACAGAGACAGAGACAGAGACACGGAGACAGAGACACAGAGACAGAGACACAGAGACAGAGACACAGAGACAGAGACACAGAGACAGAGACACAGAGACAGAGACACAGAGACAGAGACACAGAGACAGAGACACAGAGACAGAGACACAGAGACAGAGACACAGAGACAGAGACACAGAGACAGAGACACAGAGACAGAGACACAGAGACAGAGACACAGAGACAGAGACACAGAGACAGAGACACAGAGACAGAGACACAGAGACAGAGACACAGAGATGGAGACACAGAGACAGAGACACAGAGACAGAGACACAGAGACAGAGACACAGAGATGGAGACACAGAGACAGAGACACAGAGACAGAGACACAGACACAGAGACACAGAGGCACAGAGACAGAGACACAGAGACAGAGACACAGAGACAGGGACACAGAGAGAGAGACACAGAGACAGAGACACAGAGACATAGGCACGGAGGCAGAGGCGCAGTGACAGAGAAAAAGATAAAGAGACACAGAGGCAGAGACAGAGACACAGAGACAGAGACACAGAGGCAGAGACACAGAGACGGAGACACAGAGTCAGAGACAAAGATAAAGAGACACAGAGGCAGAGACACAGAGACAGAGACACAGAGACAGAGACACAGAGACAGAGACACAGAGACAGAGACACAGAGACAGAGACACAGAGACAGAGACACAGACACAGATACAAAAGACGCAGAGACAGAGACACGGAGGGAGAGACACAGAGACAGAGACAAAGTTAAAGAGACACAGAGACATGGACAGAGACAGACAGAGAGACAGAGACAGAGACAGAGACAGAGACAGAGACACAGAGACAGAGACACAGAGGCACAGAGACAGAGACACGGAGACAGAGGCACAGAGACAGAGACACAGAGACAGAGACACAGAGACAGAGCCACAGAGACGGAGACACAGAGACAGAGACACAGAGACAGTGACACAGAGACAGAGACACAGAGGCACAGAGACAGAGACACAGACACAGAGACAGAGACAGAGACACAGGGACAGAGACACAGGGACAGAGACACAGAGACAGAGACACAGAGACAGAGACAGAGACAGTGACAGAGACAGAGACAGAGACAGAGACAGAGACAGAGACAGAGACAGAGACAGAGACAGAGACACAGAGACACAGAGACAGAGACACAGAGACACAGAGACGCAGAGACAGAGACACAGAGACAGTGACACAGAGACAGAGACACAGAGACAGTGTCACAGAGATAGAGATGCAGAGACAGAGACACAATGACAGAGACAGAGACACAGAGACAGAGAAACAGAGACAGAGACACAGAGACAGAGACAGAGACACAGAGACAGAGACACAGAGACAGAGACACAGAGACAGAGACACAGAGACAGAGACACAGAGACAGAGACACAGAGACAGAGACACAGAGACAGAGACACAGAGACAGAGACACAGAGACAGGGACACAGAGACAGAGACACAGAGACAGAGACACAGAGACATAGGCACGGAGGCAGAGGCACAGTGACAGAGAAAAAGATAAAGAGACACAGAGGCAGAGACAGAGACACAGAGACAGAGACACAGAGACAGAAATGCAGAGACAGAGACACAGAGACAGAGACACAGAGGCACAGAGACAGAGACACAGTGACAGAGACACAGAGACAGAGACTCAGAGACAGAGACACAGAGACAGAGACCCAGAGACAGAGGCATAGAGACATAGGCACGGAGGCAGAGACACAGAGACAGAGACACGGAGACGGAGACACAGAGCCACAGAGACAGAGACACAGAGACAGATACACAGAGACAGTGACACAGAGACAGAAATGCAGAGACAGAGACAGAGACAGAGACAGAGACAGAGACAGAGACAGAGACAGAGACAGAGACAGAGACAGAGACAGAGGCAGAGACAGAGACAGAGACAGAGACAGAGACAGAGACAGAGACAGAGACAGAGACAGAGACAGAGACAGAGACAGAGACAGAGACAGAGGCAGAGACAGAGACAGAGACAGAGACAGAGACAGAGACCGAGACACAGACAGAGAAAGAGACAGAGACAGAGACAGAGACAGAGACAGAGACAGAGACAGAGACAGAGACAGAGACAGAGACAGAGACAGAGACAGAGACAGAGACAGAGACAGAGACAGAGACAGAGACAGAGACAGAGACAGAGACAGAGACACAGAGACACAGAGACAGAGACACAGAGACACAGAGACGCAGAGACAGAGACACAGAGACAGAGACACAGAGACAGTGTCACAGAGATAGAGATGCAGAGACAGAGACACAATGACAGAGACAGAGACACAGAGACAGAGAAACAGAGACAGAGACACAGAGACAGAGACAGAGACACAGAGACAGAGACACAGAGACAGAGACACAGAGACAGAGACACAGAGACAGAGACACAGAGACAGAGACACAGAGAGAGAGACACAGAGACAGAGACACAGACACAGAGACACAGAGGCACAGAGACAGAGACACAGAGACAGAGACACAGAGACAGGGACACAGAGAGAGAGACACAGAGACAGAGACACAGAGACATAGGCACGGAGGCAGAGGCGCAGTGACAGAGAAAAAGATAAAGAGACACAGAGGCGGAGACAGTGACACAGAGACAGAGACACAGAGGCAGAGACACAGAGACAGAGACACAGAGACAGAGACAAAGATAAAGAGACACAGAGGCAGAGACACAGAAACAGAGACACAGAGACAGAGACACAGAGACAGAGACACAGAGACAGAGACACAGACACAGATACAAAGACGCAGAGACAGAGACACGGAGGGAGAGACACAGAGACAAAGACAAAGTTAAAGAGACACAGAGACATGGACAGAGACACAGACACAGAGACACAGAGGCAGAGACACGGAGACACAGCGACGCAGAGACACAGAGACAGAGACAGAGACACAGAGACAGAGACTGAGACAGAGACAGAGACAGAGACAGAGACAGAGACAGAGACAGAGACAGAGACACAGAGACGGAGATACAGAGACAGAGACACAGAGGAACAGAGACAGAGACACAGGCACAGAGACAGAGACACAGAGACAGAGAGACGCAGAGACAGAGACAGAGACAGAGACAGAGACAGAGACAGAGACAGAGACAGAGACAGAGACAGAGACAGAGACAGAGACAGAGACAGAGACAGAGACAGAGACAGAGACAGAGACAGAGACAGAGACAGAGACAGAGACAGAGACAGAGACAGAGACAGAGACAGAGACAGAAACGGAGACGGAGACGGAGACAGACAGAGACAGAGACAGAGACACAGAGACAGAGGCACAGAGACACAGAGACACAGAGACACAGAGACGCAGAGACAGAGACACAGAGACAGTGAGACAGAGACAGAGACACAGAGACAGAGACGCAGAGACAGAGACACAGAGACACAGAGACAGAGACACGGGGTCGGAGACGCGGAGACAGAGACAAATAGACAGAGATTTAGGGACAGAGACACAGAGACAGTGTCACAGAGACAGAAATGCAGAGACAGAGACACAGAGACAGAGACACAGAGGCACAGAGACAGAGACACAGAGGCACAGAGACAGAGACACAGAGGCACAGACACAGAGACACAGTGACAGAGACACAGAGACAGAGACTCAGAGACAGAGACACAGAGACAGAGACCCAGAGACAGAGACATAGAGACATAGGCACGGAGGCAGAGACACAGAGACAGAGACCCGGAGACGGAGACACAGAGCCACAGAGACAGAGACACAGAGACAGATACACAGAGACAGTGACGCAGAGACAGAAATGCAGAGACAGAGACACAGAGACAGAGACAGAGACAGAGACAGAGACAGAGACAGAGACAGAGACAGAGACAGAGACAGAGACAGAGACAGAGACAGAGACAGAGACAGAGACAGAGACAGAGACAGAGACAGAGACAGAGACAGAGACAGAGACACAGAGACACAGAGACAGAGACACAGAGACACAGAGACGCAGAGACAGAGACACAGAGACAGTGACACAGAGACAGAGACACAGAGACAGTGTCACAGAGATAGAGATGCAGAGACAGAGACACAATGACAGAGACAGAGACACAGAGACAGAGAAACAGAGACAGAGACACAGAGACAGAGACAGAGACACAGAGACAGAGACAGAGGCAGAGACAGAGACAGAGACAGAGACAGAGACAGAGACAGAGACCGAGACACAGACAGAGACAGAGACAGAGACAGAGACAGAGACAGAGACAGAGACAGAGACAGAGACAGAGACAGAGACAGAGACAGAGACAGAGACAGAGACAGAGACAGAGACAGAGACAGAGACAGAGACAGAGACAGAGACAGAGACAGAGACAGAGACAGAGACAGAGACAGAGACAGAGACAGAGACAGAGACAGAGACACAGAGACACAGAGACAGAGACACAGAGACACAGAGACGCAGAGACAGAGACACAGAGACAGTGACACAGAGACAGAGACACAGAGACAGTGTCACAGAGATAGAGACAGAGACACAGAGACAGAGACACAGAGACGGAGACACAGAGACAGAGACACAGAGACAGAGACACAGAGACAGAGACACAGAGACAGAGACACAGAGACAGAGACACAGAGACAGAGACACAGAGACAGAGACACAGAGACAGAGACACAGGGACAGAGACACAGAGACAGAGACACAGAGACAGAGACACAGAGACAGAGACACAGAGATGGAGACACAGAGACAGAGACACAGAGACAGAGACACAGAGACAGAGACACAGAGATGGAGACACAGAGACAGAGACACAGAGACAGAGACACAGACACAGAGACACAGAGGCACAGAGACAGAGACACAGAGACAGAGACACAGAGACAGGGACACAGAGAGAGAGACACAGAGACAGAGACACAGAGACATAGGCACGGAGGCAGAGGCGCAGTGACAGAGAAAAAGATAAAGAGACACAGAGGCGGAGACAGAGACACAGAGACAGAGACACAGAGGCAGAGACACAGAGACAGAGACACAGAGACAGAGACAAAGATAAAGAGACACAGAGGTAGAGACACAGAGACAGAGACACAGAGACAGAGACACAGAGACAGAGACACAGAGACAGAGACACAGAGACAGAGACACAGACACAGATACAAAGACGCAGAGACAGAGACACGGAGGGAGAGACACAGAGACAGAGACAAAGTTAAAGAGACACAGAGACATGGACAGAGACACAGACACAGAGACACAGAGGCAGAGACACGGAGACACAGCGACGCAGAGACACAGAGACAGAGACAGAGACACAGAGACAGAGACTGAGACAGAGACAGAGACAGAGACAGAGACAGAGACGGAGACAGAGACAGAGACACAGAGACGGAGATACAGAGACAGAGACACAGAGGAACAGAGACAGAGACACAGGCACAGAGACAGAGACACAGAGACAGAGAGACGCAGAGACAGAGACAGAGACAGAGACAGAGACAGAGACAGAGACAGAGACAGAGACAGAGACAGAGACAGAGACAGAGACAGAGACAGAGACAGAGACAGAGACAGAGACAGAGACAGAGACAGAGACAGAGACAGAGACAGAGACAGAGACAGAGACAGAGACAGAGACAGAGACAGAGACAGAGACGGAGACGGAGACGGAGACAGACAGAGACAGAGACAGAGACACAGAGACAGAGGCACAGAGACACAGAGACACAGAGACACAGAGACGCAGAGACAGAGACACAGAGACAGTGAGACAGAGACAGAGACACAGAGACAGAGACGCAGAGACAGAGACACAGAGACACAGAGACAGAGACACGGGGTCGGAGACGCGGAGACAGAGACAAATAGACAGAGATTTAGGGACAGAGACACAGAGACAGTGTCACAGAGACAGAAATGCAGAGACAGAGACACAGAGACAGAGACACAGAGGCACAGAGACAGAGACACAGAGGCACAGAGACAGAGACACAGTGACAGAGACACAGAGACAGAGAATCAGAGACAGAGACACAGAGACAGAGACCCAGAGACAGAGACATAGAGACATAGGCACGGAGGCAGAGACACAGAGACAGAGACACGGAGACGGAGACACAGAGCCACAGAGACAGAGACACAGAGACAGATACACAGAGACAGTGACACAGAGACAGAAATGCAGAGACAGAGACACAGAGACAGAGACAGAGACAGAGACAGAGACAGAGACAGAGACAGAGACAGAGACAGAGACAGAGACAGAGACAGAGACAGAGACAGAGACAGAGACAGAGACAGAGACAGAGACAGAGACAGAGACAGAGACAGAGACAGAGACAGAGACAGAGACAGAGACAGAGACAGAGACAGAGACAGAGACAGAGACACAGAGACACAGAGACAGAGACACAGAGACACAGAGACGCAGAGACAGAGACACAGAGACAGTGACACAGAGACAGAGACACAGAGACAGTGTCACAGAGATAGAGATGCAGAGACAGAGACACAATGACAGAGACAGAGACACAGAGACAGAGAAACAGAGACAGAGACACAGAGACAGAGACAGAGACACAGAGACAGAGACACAGAGACAGAGACACAGAGACAGAGACACAGAGACAGAGACACAGAGACAGAGACACAGAGACAGAGACACAGAGACAGAGACACAGAGACAGAGACACAGAGACAGAGACACAGAGACAGAGACACAGAGACAGAGACACAGAGACAGAGACACAGAGACAGAGACACAGAGACAGAGACACAGATACAGAGACACAGAGACAGAGACACAGAGACAGAGACACAGAGACAGAGACACAGAGACGGAGACACAGAGACAGAGACACAGAGACAGAGACACAGACACAGAGACACAGAGGCACAGAGACAGAGACACAGAGACAGAGACACAGAGACAGGGACACAGAGACAGAGACACAGAGACAGAGACACAGAGACAGAGACACAGAGACAGAGACACAGAGACAGAGACACAGAGACATAGGCACGGAGGCAGAGGCACAGTGACAGAGAAAAAGATAAAGAGGCACAGAGGCAGAGACAGAGACACAGAGATAGAGACACAGAGACAGAAATGCAGAGACAGAGACACAGAGACAGAGACACAGAGGCACAGAGACAGAGACACAGTGACAGAGACACAGAGACAGAGACTCAGAGACAGAGACACAGAGACAGAGACCCAGAGACAGAGACAGAGGCAGAGACAGAGACAGAGACAGAGACAGAGACAGAGACAGAGACAGAGACACAGACAGAGACAGAGACAGAGACAGAGACAGAGACAGAGACAGAGACAGAGACAGAGACAGAGACAGAGACAGAGACAGTGACAGAGACAGAGACAGAGACAGAGACAGAGACAGAGACAGAGACAGAGACACAGAGACACAGAGACAGAGACACAGAGACACAGAGACGCAGAGACAGAGACACAGAGACAGTGACACAGAGACAGAGACACAGAGACAGTGTCACAGAGATAGAGATGCAGAGACAGAGACAGAGACACAGAGACAGAGAAACAGAGACAGAGGCACAGAGACAGAGACAGAGACACAGAGACAGAGACACAGAGACAGAGACACAGAGACAGAGACACAGAGACAGAGACACAGAGACAGAGACACAGAGACAGAGACACAGAGACAGGGACACAGAGACAGAGACACAGAGACAGAGACACAGAGACATAGGCACGGAGGCAGAGGCACAGTGACAGAGAAAAAGATAAAGAGACACAGAGGCAGAGACAGAGACACAGAGACAGAGACACAGAGACAGAAATGCAGAGACAGAGACACAGAGACAGAGACACAGAGGCACAGAGACAGAGACACAGTGACAGAGACACAGAGACAGAGACTCAGAGACAGAGACACAGAGACAGAGACCCAGAGACAGAGGCATAGAGACATAGGCACGGAGGCAGAGACACAGAGACAGAGACACGGAGACGGAGACACAGAGCCACAGAGACAGAGACACAGAGACAGATACACAGAGACAGTGACACAGAGACAGAAATGCAGAGACAGAGACAGAGACAGAGACAGAGACAGAGACAGAGACAGAGACAGAGACAGAGACAGAGACAGAGACAGAGACAGAGACAGAGGCAGAGACAGAGACAGAGACAGAGACAGAGACAGAGACAGAGACAGAGACAGAGACAGAGACAGAGGCAGAGACAGAGACAGAGACAGAGACAGAGACAGAGACCGAGGCACAGACAGAGACAGAGACAGAGACAGAGACAGAGACAGAGACAGAGACAGAGACAGAGACAGAGACAGAGACAGAGACAGAGACAGAGACAGAGACAGAGACAGAGACAGAGACAGAGACAGAGACAGAGACAGAGACAGAGACAGAGACAGAGACAGAGACAGAGACACAGAGACAGAGAAACAGAGACAGAGAAACAGAGACAGAGAAACAGAGACAGAGACACAGAGACAGAGACAGAGACACAGAGACAGAGACACAGAGACAGAGACACAGAGACAGAGACACAGAGACAGAGACACAGAGACAGAGACACAGAGACAGAGACACAGAGACAGAGACACAGAGACAGAGACACAGAGACAGAGACACAGAGACAGAGACACAGAGACAGAGACACAGAGACAGAGACACAGAGACAGAGACACAGAGACAGAGACACAGAGACAGAGACACAGAGATGGAGACACAGAGACAGAGACACAGAGATGGAGACACAGAGACAGAGACACAGAGACAGAGACACAGAGACAGAGACACAGAGACAGAGACACAGACACAGAGACACAGAGGCACAGAGACAGAGACACAGAGACAGAGACACAGAGACAGGGACACAGAGAGAGAGACACAGAGACAGAGACACAGAGACATAGGCACGGAGGCAGAGGCGCAGTGACAGAGAAAAAGATAAAGAGACACAGAGGCAGAGACAGAGACACAGAGACAGAGACACAGAGGCAGAGACACAGAGACGGAGACACAGAGTCAGAGACAAAGATAAAGAGACACAGAGGCAGAGACACAGAGACAGAGACACAGAGACAGAGACACAGAGACAGAGACACAGAGACAGAGACACAGAGACAGAGACACAGACACAGATACAAAGACGCAGAGACAGAGACACGGAGGGAGAGACACAGAGACAGAGACAAAGTTAAAGAGACACAGAGACATGGACAGAGACAGACAGAGAGACAGAGACAGAGACAGAGACAGAGACAGAGACACAGAGACAGAGACACAGAGGCACAGAGACAGAGACACGGAGACAGAGGCACAGAGACAGAGACACAGAGACAGAGACACAGAGACAGAGCCACAGAGACGGAGACACAGAGACAGAGACACAGAGACAGTGACACAGAGACAGAGACACAGAGGCACAGAGACAGAGACACAGACACAGAGACAGAGACAGAGACACAGGGACAGAGACACAGGGACAGAGACACAGAGACAGAGACACAGAGACAGAGACACAGAGACACAGAGACAGAGACACAGAGACAGAGACACAGAGACAGAGACACAGAGACAGAGACAGAGAGACAGAGACAGAGACACAGAGACAGAGACACAGAGACAGAGACACAGAGACACAGAGACAGAGAGACAGAGACACAGAGACAGAGATGCAGAGACAGAGACACAAAGACAGAGACAGGGGCACAGAGACAGAGAAACAGAGACAGAGACACAGAGACAGAGACAAAGATAAAGAGACACAGAGACAGAGACGCAGAGACCGAGACACAGAGGCAGGGACACAGAGGCAGAGACACAGAGACAGAAACACAGAGACAGAGACACTGAGACAGAGACACAGAGACAGAGACACAGAGACAGAGACACAGAGGCACAGAGACAGAGACGCGGAGACAGAGACACAGAGACAGAGACACAGAGACAGAGACACAGAGACAGAGCCACAGAGACGGAGACACAGAGACAGAGACACAGAGCCAGTGACACAGAGACAGAGACACAGAGGCACAGAGACAGAGACACAGACACAGAGACAGAGACAGAGACACAGAGACAGAGACACAGAGACAGAGACACAGAGACAGAGACACAGAGACAGAGACACAGAGACGCAGAGACAGAGACACAGAGACAGAGACACAGAGACAGAGACAGAGAGACAGAGACACAAAGACAGGGACAGAGACACAGAGTAAGAGACACAGAGACAGAGACACAGCGACAGAATCGCAGAGACAGAGACACAGAGACAGAGACACAGAGATAGAGGCACACAGACACAGAGGCAGAGACACAGAGATAGAAACACAGAGACAGAGACACTGAGACAGAGACACAGAGACAGAGACACAGAGGCACAGAGACAGAGACACAGAGACGGAGACACAGCGACAGAGACACAGAGACAGGGACACAGAGACAGAGACACAGAGACAGAGACACAGAGACGCAGAGACAGGCACACAGAGACAGAGACACAGAGATAGTGTCACAGAGACTGAGACGCAGAGACAGACACACAGAGACATAGGCACGGAGGCAGAGACACAGTGACAGAGACAAAGATAAAGAGACACAGAGACAGAGACACGGAGACACAGAGACGCAGAGACAGAGACACAGAGACACAGAGACAGAGACACGGAGTCGGAGACGCGGAGACAGAGACAAATAGACAGAGATTTAGGGACAGAGACACAGAGACAGTGTCACAGAGACAGAAATGCAGAGACAGAGACACAGAGACAGAGACAGAGACAGTGACAGAGACAGAGACACAGAGACACAGAGACAGAGACACAGAGACAGAGACACAGAGACAGAGACACAGAGACAGAGACACAGAGACAGAGACAGAGAGACAGAGACACAAAGACAGGGACAGAGACACAGAGTAAGAGACACAGAGACAGAGACACAGCGACAGAATCGCAGAGACAGAGACACAGAGACAGAGACACAGAGATAGAGGCACACAGACACAGAGGCAGAGACACAGAGACAGAAACACAGAGACAGAGACACTGAGACAGAGACACAGAGACAGAGACACAGAGGCACAGAGACAGAGACACAGAGACGGAGACACAGAGACAGAGACACAGAGACAGGGACAGAGACACAGAGGCACTGAGACAGAGACACAGAGACAGAGACACAGAGACACAGAGACAGAGACAGAGACACAGAGACAGAGACAGAGACAGAGACAGAGACAGAGACAGAGACAGAGACAGAGACAGAGACAGAGACAGAGACAGAGACAGAGACAGAGACAGAGACAGAGACAGAGACAGAGACAGAGACAGAGACAGAGACAGAGACAGAGACAGAGACAGAGACAGAGACAGAGACAGAGACAGAGACAGAGACAGAGACAGAGACAGAGACAGAGACAGAGACAGAGACAGAGACAGAGACAGAGACAGAGACGGAGACGGAGACAGAGCCAGAGACAGAGACAGAGACACAAAGACAGGGACAGAGACACAGAGTAAGAGACACAGAGACAGAGACACAGCGACAGAATCGCAGAGACAGAGACACAGAGACAGAGACACAGAGATAGAGGCACAGAGACACAGAGGCAGAGACACAGAGACAGAAACACAGAGACAGAGACACTGAGACAGAGACACAGAGACAGTGACACAGAGGCACAGAGACAGAGACACAGAGACGGAGACACAGAGACAGAGACACAGAGACAGGGACACTGAGACAGAGACGGAGACAGAGACAGAGACAGAGACAGAGACAGAGACAGAGACAGAGACAGAGACGGAGACGGAGACAGAGACAGAGACAGGGACAGAGAGACGCAGAGACAGAGACAGAGACAGAGACAGAGACAGAGACAGAGACGGAGACGGAGACAGAGACAGAGACAGAGACACAGAGACAGAGGCACAGAGACACAGAGACACAGAGACACAGAGACGCAGAGACAGAGACACAGAGACAGTGAGACAGAGACAGAGACACAGAGACAGAGACATAGAGACAGTGACACAGAGAAAGAGACACAGAGACAGTGACACAGAGACAGAGACACAGAGGCACAGAGACAGAGACACAGACACAGAGACAGAGACACAGAGACAGAGACACAGAGACAGAGACACAGAGACAGAGACACAGAGACAGAGACACAGAGACAGAGACACAGAGACACAGAGACAGAGACACAGAGACAGAGACACAGAGACAGAAACACAGAGACAGAGACAGAGACGGAGACAGAGACAGAGACAGAGACAGAGACAGAGACAGAGACAGAGACAGAGACAGAGACAGAGACAGAGACAGAGACAGAGACAGAGACGCAGAGACAGAGACAGAGACAGACAGAGAGACAGAGACAGAGACAGAGACAGTGACAGAGACAGAGACAGAGACAGAGACAGAGACAGAGACAGAGACAGAGACAGAGACAGAGACAGAGACAGAGACACAGAGACGGAGATACATAGACAGAGACACAGAGGCACAGAGACAGGGACACAGACACAGAGACAGAGACAGAGACACAGAGACAGAGAGACGCAGAGACAGAGACAGAGACAGAGACAGAGACAGAGAGAGAGACAGAGACAGAGACAGAGACAGAGACAGAGACAGAGACAGAGACAGAGACAGAGACAGAGACGGAGACGGAGACAGAGACAGACAGAGACAGAGACAGAGACACAGAGACAGATGCACAGAGACACAGAGACACAGAGACACAGAGACGCAGAGACAGAGACACAGAGACAGTGAGACAGAGACAGAGACACAGAGACAGAGACACAGAGACAGAGACACAGAGACACAGAGACAGAGAGACAGAGACACAGAGACAGAGATGCAGAGACAGAGACACAAAGACAGAGACAGGGGCACAGAGACAGAGAAACAGAGACAGAGACACAGAGACAGAGACAAAGATAAAGAGACACAGAGACAGAGACGCAGAGACCGAGACACAGAGGCAGGGACACAGAGGCAGAGACACAGAGACAGAAACACAGAGACAGAGACACTGAGACAGAGACACAGAGACAGAGACACAGAGACAGAGACACAGAGGCACAGAGACAGAGACACGGAGACAGAGACACAGAGACAGAGACACAGAGACAGAGACACAGAGACAGAGCCACAGAGACGGAGACACAG
Organism: Megachile willughbiella; assembly: GCA_945859595.2. Classification (NCBI taxonomy): domain Eukaryota; kingdom Metazoa; phylum Arthropoda; class Insecta; order Hymenoptera; family Megachilidae; genus Megachile; species Megachile willughbiella. The sequence goes on from CAMAOD020000232.1 coordinate 1,128,157, forward strand.
AGACAGAGACACAGAGCCAGTGACACAGAGACAGAGACACAGAGGCACAGAGACAGAGACACAGACACAGAGACAGAGACAGAGACACAGAGACAGAGACACAGAGACAGAGACACAGAGACAGACACACAGAGACACAGAGACAGAGACACAGAGACAGAGACACAGAGACAGAGACAGAGAGACAGAGACACAAAGACAGGGACAGAGACACAGAGTAAGAGACACAGAGACAGAGACACAGCGACAGAATCGCAGAGACAGAGACACAGAGACAGAGACACAGAGACAGAGACACAGAGATAGAGGCACACAGACACAGAGGCAGAGACACAGAGACAGAAACACAGAGACAGAGACACTGAGACAGAGACACAGAGACAGAGACACAGAGGCACAGAGACAGAGACACAGAGACGGAGACACAGAGACAGAGACACAGAGACAGGGACACAGAGACAGAGACACAGAGACAGAGACACAGAGACACAGAGACAGAGACACGGAGTCGGAGACGCGGAGACAGAGACAAATAGACAGAGATTTAGGGACAGAGACACAGAGACAGTGTCACAGAGACAGAAATGCAGAGACAGAGACACAGAGACAGAGACAGAGACAGTGACAGAGACAGAGACACAGAGACAGAGACAGAGACACAGAGACAGAGACACAGAGACAGAGACACAGAGACAGAGACACAGAGACAGAGACACAGAGACAGAGACACAGAGACAGAGACACAGAGACAGAGACAGAGACACAGAGACATTGAAACAGAGACAGAGACACAGAGACAGAGACAGAGACACAGAGACAGAGACACAGAGACAGAGACACAGAGACAGAGACACAGAGATAGTGTCACAGAGACTGAGACGCAGAGACAGAGACACAGAGACATAGGCACGGAGGCAGAGACAGTGACAGAGACAAAGATAAAGAGACACAGAGACAGAGGCACGGAGACACAGAGACGCAGAGACAGAGACACAGAGACACAGAGACAGAGACACAGACACAGAGACAGAGACACAGAGACAGAGACACAGAGACAGAGACACAGAGACAGAGACACAGAGACAGAGACACAGAGACAGAGACACAGAGACAGAGACACAGAGACAGAGACACAGAGACAGAGACACAGACACAGAGACACAGAGACAGAGACACAGAGACAGAGACACAGGGACAGAGACACAGAGACACAGAGACAGAGACACAGAGACAGAGATGCAGAGACATAGACACAAAGACAGAGACAGGGACACAGAGACAGAGAAACAGAGACAGCGACACAGAGACAGAGACATAGACAGAGACACAGAGACAGAGAGACAGAGACAGAGACACAGGGACAGAGACACAGAGACAGAGACACAGAGACAGAGACACAGAGGCACTGAGACAGAGACACAGAGACAGAGACACAGAGACACAGAGACAGAGACAGAGACACAGAGACAGAGACAGAGACACAGAGACACAGAGACAGAGACACAGAGACAGAGACACAGAGACAGAAACACAGAGACAGAGACAGAGAGACAGAGACACAAAGACAGGGACAGAGACACAGAGAAAGGGACACAGAGACAGAGACACATCGACAGAATCGCAGAGACAGAGACACAGAGACAGAGACAGAGACAGAGACAGAGACAGAGACAGAGACAGAGACAGAGACAGAGACAGAGACAGAGACAGAGACAGAGACAGAGACAGAGACAGAGACAGAGACAGAGACAGAGACAGAGACAGAGACAGAGACAGAGACACAGAGACACAGAGACAGAGACACAGAGACACAGAGACGCAGAGACCGAGACACAGAGACAGTGACACAGAGACAGAGACACAGAGACAGTGTCACAGAGATAGAGATGCAGAGACAGAGACACAAAGACAGAGACAGAGACACAGAGACAGAGAAACAGAGACAGAGACACAGAGACAGAGACAGCGACACAGACACAGAGACAGAGACACAGAGACAGAGACACAGAGACAGAGACACAGAGACAGAGACACAGGGACAGAGACACAGAGACAGAGACACAGAGGCACTGAGACAGAGACACAGAGACAGAGACACAGAGACAGAGACAGAGACACAGAGGCAGAGACAGAGACAGAGACAGAGACAGAGACAGAGACAGAGACAGAGACAGAGACAGAGACAGAGACAGAGACAGAGACAGAGACAGAGACAGAGACAGAGACAGAGACAGAGACAGAGACAGAGACAGAGACAGAGACAGAGACAGAGACAGAGACAGAGACAGAGACAGAGACAGAGACACAGAGACGGAGATACAGAGACAGAGACGCAGAGACAGAGACACAGAGACAGAGCCACAGAGACGGAGACACAGAGACAGAGACACAGAGACAGTGACACAGAGACAGAGACACAGAGGCACAGAGACAGAGACGCAGACACAGAGACAGAGACACAGAGACAGAGACACAGAAACACAGAGACAGAAACACAGAGACAGAGACACAGAGACAGAGACACAGGGACAGAGACACAGAGACAGAGACCCAGAGACAGAGACATAGAGACATAGGCGCGGAGGCAGAGACACAGAGACAGAGACGCGGAGACGGAGACACAGAGCCACAGAGACAGAGACACAGAGACAGATACACAGAGGCAGTGACACAGAGACAGAAATGCAGAGACAGAGGCACTGAGACAGAGACACAGAGACAGAGACACAGAGACAGAGACACAGAGACAGAGACAGAGACACAGAGGCAGAGACAGAGACAGAGACAGAGACAGAGACAGAGACAGAGACAGAGACAGAGACAGAGACAGAGACAGAGACAGAGACAGAGACAGAGACAGAGACAGAGACAGAGACAGAGACAGAGACAGAGACAGAGACAGAGACAGAGACAGAGACAGGGACAGAGACAGAGACAGAGACAGAGACAGAGACAGAGACAGAGACAGAGACAGAGACAGAGACAGACACAGAGACAGAGACAGAGACAGAGACAGAGACAGAGACAGAGACAGAGACAGAGACAGAGACAGAGACAGAGACAGAGACAGAGACAGAGACAGAGACAGAGACAGAGACAGAGACAGAGACAGAGACAGAGACAGAGACGGAGACGGAGACAGAGACAGAGACAGAGACAGAGACACAGAGACAGAGGCACGAAGACGCAGAGACACAGAGACACAGAGACGCAGAGACAGAGACACAGAGACAGTGAGACAGAGACGGAGACTCAGAGACAGAGACATAGAGACAGTGACACAGAGAAAGAGACACAGAGACAGAGACACAGAGACAGAGACCCAGAGACAGAGACATAGAGACATAGGCACGGAGGCAGAGAAACAGAGACAGAGACACGGAGACAGAGACACAGAGACAGAGACACAGAGACAGAGACACAGAGACAGAGACACAGAGACAGAGACACAGAGACAGAGACACAGAGACAGAGACACAGAGACAGAGACACAGAGACAGAGACACAGAGACAGAGACACAGAGACAGAAACACAGAGACAGAGACAGAGACAGAGACAGAGACAGAGACAGAGACACAGACAGGGACAGAGACAGAGACGGAGACAGAGACAGAGACAGAGACAGAGACAGAGACAGAGACAGAGACAGAGACAGAGACAGAGACAGAGACAGAGACAGAGACACAGAGACACAGAGACAGAGACACAGAGACACAGAGACGCAGAGACCGAGACACAGAGACAGTGACACAGAGACAGAGACACAGAGACAGTGTCACAGAGATAGAGATGCAGAGACAGAGACACAAAGACAGAGACAGAGACACAGAGACAGTGAAACAGAGACAGAGACACAGAGATAGAGACAGAGACACAGAGACAGAGACACAGAGACAGAGACACAGAGACAGAGACACAGAGACAGAGACACAGAGACAGAGATACAGAGACGGAGACAGAGACACAGAGACAGAGACACAGAGACAGAGACACAGAGACAGAGACACAGAGACAGCGACACAAAGACAGAGACACAGAGACAGAGACACAGAGACAGAGACACAGAGACAGAGACACAGAGACAGAGACACAGAGACGGAGACACAGAGACAGAGACACAGAGACAGAGACACAGACACAGAGACACAGAGGCACAGAGACAGAGACACAGAGACGGAGACACAGAGACAGAGACACAGAGACAGGGACACAGAGGCAGAGACACAGAGACAGAGACACAGAGACGCAGAGACAGACACACAGAGACAGAGACACAGAGATAGTGTCACAGAGACTGAGACGCAGAGACAGAGACACAGAGACATAGGCACGGAGGCAGAGATACAGTGACAGAGACAAAGATAAAGAGACACAGAGACAGAGACACGGAGACATAGAGACGCAGAGACAGAGACACAGAGACACAGAGACAGAGACACGGAGTCGGAGACGCGGAGACAGAGACAAATAGACAGAGATTTAGGGACAGAGACACAGAGACAGTGTCACAGAGACAGAAATGCAGAGACAGAGACACAAAGACAGAGACACAGAGGCACAGAGACAGAGACACAGAGAAAGAGACACAGAGACAGAGACACAGAGACAGAGACACAGAGACAGAGACACAGATACAGAGACACAGAGACAGAGACTCAGAGACAGAGACACAGAGACAGAGACACAGAGATGGAGTCACAGAGACAGAGACACAGAGACAGAGACACAGACACAGAGACACAGAGGCACAGAGACAGAGACACAGAGACAGAGACACAGAGGGAAGGACACAGAGACAGAGACACAGAGACAGAGACACAGAGACATAGGCACGGAGGCAGAGGCACAGTGACAGAGAAAAAGATAAAGAGACACAGAGGCAGAGACAGAGACACAGAGACAGAGACACAGCGGCAGAGACACAGAGACAGAGACACAGAGACACAGAGACAGAGACACGGAGTCGGAGACGCGGAGACAGAGACAAATAGACAGAGATTTAGGGACAGAGACACAGAGACAGTGTCACAGAGACAGAAATGCAGAGACAGAGACACAGAGACAGAGACAGAGACAGAGACAGAGACAGAGACAGAGACAGAGACAGAGACAGAGACAGAGACAGAGAAAGAGACAGAGACAGAGACAGAGACAGAGACAGAGACATAGACAGAGACAGAGACAGAGACAGAGACAGAGACAGAGACAGAGACAGAGACAGAGACAGAGACAGAGACAGAGACAGAGACAGAGACAGAGACAGAGACACAGAGACACAGAGACAGAGACACAGAGACACAGAGACGCAGAGACCGAGACACAGAGACAGTGACACAGAGACAGAGACACAGAGACAGTGTCACAGAGATAGAGGTGCAGAGACAGAGACACAAAGACAGAGACAGAGACACAGAGACAGAGAAACAGAGACAGAGACACAGAGACAGAGACAGAGACACAGAGACAGAGACACAGAGACAGAGACACAGAGACAGAGACACAGAGACAGAGACACAGAGACAGAGACACAGAGACAGAGACACAGAGACAGAGACACAGAGACAGAGACACAGAGACAGAGACAGAGACACAGAGACATTGAAACAGAGACAGAGACACAGAGACAGAGACAGAGACAGAGACACAGAGACAGAGACACAGAGACAGAGACACAGAGATAGTGTCACAGAGACTGAGACGCAGAGACAGAGACACAGAGACATAGGCACGGAGGCAGAGACAGTGACAGAGACAAAGATAAAGAGACACAGAGACAGAGGCACGGAGACACAGAGACGCAGAGACAGAGACACAGAGACACAGAGACAGAGACACAGACACAGAGACAGAGACACAGAGACAGAGACACAGAGACAGAGACACAGAGACAGAGACACAGAGACAGAGACACAGAGACAGAGACACAGAGACAGAGACACAGAGACAGAGACACAGAGACAGAGACACAGAGACACAGAGACAGAGACACAGAGACAGAGATGCAGAGACAGAGACACAAAGACAGAGACAGGGACACAGAGACAGAGAAACTGAGACAGCGACACAGAGACAGAGACATAGACAGAGACACAGAGACAGAGACACAGAGACAGAGACACAGGGACAGAGACACAGAGACAGAGACACAGAGACAGAGACACAGAGGCACAGAGACAGAGACACAGAGACAGAGACACAGAGACACAGAGACAGAGACAGAGACACAGAGACAGAGACAGAGACACAGAGACACAGAGACAGAGACACAGAGACAGAGACACAGAGACAGAAACACAGAGACAGAAACACAGAGACAGAGACAGAGACAGAGACAGAGACAGAGACACAGACAGGGACAGAGACAGAGACGGAGACAGAGACAGAGACAGAGACAGAGACAGAGACAGAGACAGAGACAGAGACAGAGACAGAGACAGAGACAGAGACACAGAGACACAGAGACAGAGACACAGAGACACAGAGACGCAGAGACCGAGACACAGAGACAGTGACACAGAGACAGAGACACAGAGACAGTGTCACAGAGATAGAGATGCAGAGACAGAGACACAAAGACAGAGACAGAGACACAGAGACAGTGAAACAGAGACAGAGACACAGAGATAGAGACAGAGACACAGAGACAGAGACACAGAGACAGAGACACAGAGACAGAGACACAGAGACAGAGACACAGAGACAGAGATACAGAGACGGAGACAGAGACACAGAGACAGAGACACAGAGACAGAGACACAGAGACAGAGACACAGAGACAGCGACACAGAGACAGAGACACAGAGACAGAGACACAGAGACAGAGACACAGAGACAGAGACACAGAGACAGATACACAGAGACGGAGACACAGAGACAGACACACAGAGACAGAGACACAGACACAGAGACACAGAGGCACAGAGACAGAGACACAGAGACGGAGACACAGAGACAGAGACACAGAGACAGGGACACAGAGGCAGAGACACAGAGACAGAGACACAGACACAGAGACACAGAGGCACAGAGACAGAGACACAGAGACGGAGACACAGAGACAGAGACACAGAGACAGGGACACAGAGGCAGAGACACAGAGACAGAGACACAGAGACGCAGAGACAGACACACAGAGACAGAGACACAGAGATAGTGTCACAGAGACTGAGACGCAGAGACAGAGACACAGAGACATAGGCACGGAGGCAGAGATACAGTGACAGAGACAAAGATAAAGAGACACAGAGACAGAGACACGGAGACATAGAGACGCAGAGACAGAGACACAGAGACACAGAGACAGAGACACGGAGTCGGAGACGCGGAGACAGAGACAAATAGACAGAGATTTAGGGACAGAGACACAGAGACAGTGTCACAGAGACAGAAATGCAGAGACAGAGACACAGAGACAGAGACACAGAGGCACAGAGACAGAGACACAGTGACAGAGACACAGAGACAGAGACTCAGAGACAGAGACACAGAGGCAGAGACCCAGAGACAGAGACATAGAGACATAGGCACGGAGGCAGAGACACAGAGACAGAGACACAGAGCCACAGAGACAGAGACACAGAGACAGATACACAGAGACAGTGACACAGAGACAGAAATGCAGAGACAGAGACACAGAGACAGAGACAGAGACAGAGACAGAGACAGAGACAGAGACAGAGACAGAGACAGAGACAGAGACAGAGACAGAGACAGAGACAGAGACAGAGACAGAGACAGAGACAGAGACAGAGACAGAGACAGAGACAGAGACAGAGACAGAGACAGAGACAGAGACAGAGACAGAGACAGAGACAGAGACAGAGACAGAGACAGAGACAGAGACAGAGACAGAGACAGAGACAGAGACAGAGACAGAGACAGAGACAGAGACAGAGACAGAGACAGAGACAGAGGCAGAGACAGAGACAGAGACAGAGACAGAGACAGAGACAGAGACAGAGACAGAGACAGAGACAGAGACAGAGACAGAGACAGAGACACAGACGGAGACGGATACAGAGACAGAGACAGAGACAGAGACACAGAGACACAGAGACGCAGAGACAGAGACACAGAGACAGTGACACAGAGACAGAGACACAGAGACAGTGTCACGGAGATAGAGATGCAGAGACAGAGACACAATGACAGAGACAGAGACACAGAGACAGAGAAACAGAGACAGAGACACAGAGACAGAGACAGAGACACAGAGACAGAGACACAGAGACAGAGACACAGAGACAGAGACACAGAGACAGAGACACAGAGACAGAGACACAGAGACAGTGACACAGAGACAGAGACACAGATACAGAGACACAGAGACAGAGACACAGAGACAGAGACACAGAGACAGAGACACAGAGATGGAGACACAGAGACAGAGACACAGAGACAGAGACACAGACACAGAGACACAGAGGCAGAGACAGAGACACGGAGACAGAGACACAGAGACAGAAATGCAGAGACAGAGACACAGAGACAGAGACACAGAGGCACAGAGACAGAGACACAGTGACAGAGACACAGAGACAGAGACTCAGAGACAGAGACACAGAGACAGTGTCACGGAGATAGAGATGCAGAGACAGAGACACAATGACAGAGACAGAGACACAGAAACAGAGAAACAGAGACAGAGACACAGAGACAGAGACAGAGACACAGAGACAGAGACAGAGACAGAGACAGAGACAGAGACAGAGACAGAGACAGAGACAGAGACAGAGACAGAGACAGAGACAGAGACAGAGACAGAGACAGAGACGGAGACGGAGACGGAGACAGAGACAGAGACAGAGACAGAGACACAGAGACAGAGGCACAGAGACACAGAGACACAGAGACACAGAGACGCAGAGACAGAGACACAGAGACAGTGAGACAGAGACAGAGACACAGAGGCACTGAGACAGAGACACAGAGACAGAGACAAAGAGGCACAGAGACAGAGACAGAGACAGAGACAGAGACACAGAGACAGAGACAGAGACAGAGACAGAGACGGAGACAGAGACAGAGACAGAGACAGAGACAGAGACAGAGACACAGAGACGGAGATACAGAGACAGAGACACAGAGGCAGAGACACAGAGACGGAGACAGAGACAGAGACACAGAGACAGAGACACAGACACAGAGACAGAGACACAGAGACAGAGACACAGAGACAAAGACACAGAGACAGAGGCAGAGACAGAGACACAGAGACAGAGACAGACAGAGAGACAGAGACAGAGACAGAGACAGAGACAGTGACAGAGAGAGAGACAGAGACAGAGACAGAGACAGAGACAGAGACAGAGACAGTGACAGAGACAGAGGCAGAGACAGAGGCAGAGACAGAGACAGAGACAGAGACAGAGACAGAGACAGAGACAGAGACAGAGACACAGAGACAGAGACACAGACACAGACACAGAGACAGGGGCAGACAGACAGAGACACAGAGACAGGGACACAGAGACAGAGACACAGAGACAGAGACACAGAGACAGAGACACAGAGACAGAGACAAAGATAAAGAGACACAGAGACAGAGACGCAGAGACCGAGACACAGAGGCAGAGACACAGAGGCAGAGACACAGAGAGAGACACAGAGACAGAGACACTGAGACAGAGACACAGAGACAGAGTTACAGAGACAGAGACACAGGGAGAGAGACTCAGAGACAGAGACACAGAGACAGAGACGCACAGACAGAGACATGGAGACATAGGCACGGAGGCAGAGACACACAGACAGAGACAGAGACACAGAGACAGAGACACAGAGGCACAGAGACAGAGACACAGACACAGAGACAGAGACTCAGAGACAGAGACACAGAGACAGAGACACAGAGACAGAGACACAGAGACAGAGACACAGATACACAGAGACAGAGACAGAGACAGAGACAGAGACACAGAGACACAGAGACAGAGACACAGAGACACAGAGACGCAGAGACCGAGACACAGAGACAGTGACACAGAGACAGAGACACAGAGACAGTGTCACAGAGATAGAGGTGCAGAGACAGAGACACAAAGACAGAGACAGAGACACAGAGACAGAGAAACAGAGACAGAGACACAGAGACAGAGACAGAGACACAGAGACAGAGACACAGAGACAGAGACACAGAGACAGAGACACAGAGACAGAGACACAGAGACAGAGACACAGAGACAGAGACACAGAGACAGAGACAGAGACACAGAGACATTGAAACAGAGACAGAGACACAGAGACAGAGACAGAGACAGAGACACAGAGACAGAGACACAGAGACAGAGACACAGAGATAGTGTCACAGAGACTGAGACGCAGAGACAGAGACACAGAGACATAGGCACGGAGGCAGAGACAGTGACAGAGACAAAGATAAAGAGACACAGAGACAGAGGCACGGAGACACAGAGACGCAGAGACAGAGACACAGAGACACAGAGACAGAGACACAGACACAGAGACAGAGACACAGAGACAGAGACACAGAGACAGAGACACAGAGACAGAGACACAGAGACAGAGACACAGAGACAGAGACACAGAGACAGAGACACAGAGACAGAGACACAGAGACAGAGACACAGAGACAGAGACACAGAGACACAGAGACAGAGACACAGAGACAGAGATGCAGAGACAGAGACACAAAGACAGAGACAGGGACACAGAGACAGAGAAACTGAGACAGCGACACAGAGACAGAGACATAGACAGAGACACAGAGACAGAGACACAGAGACAGAGACACAGGGACAGAGACACAGAGACAGAGACACAGAGACAGAGACACAGAGGCACAGAGACAGAGACACAGAGACAGAGACACAGAGACACAGAGACAGAGACAGAGACACAGAGACAGAGACAGAGACACAGAGACACAGAGACAGAGACACAGAGACAGAGACACAGAGACAGAAACACAGAGACAGAAACACAGAGACAGAGACAGAGACAGAGACAGAGACAGAGACACAGACAGGGACAGAGACAGAGACGGAGACAGAGACAGAGACAGAGACAGAGACAGAGACAGAGACAGAGACAGAGACAGAGACAGAGACAGAGACACAGAGACACAGAGACAGAGACACAGAGACACAGAGACGCAGAGACCGAGACACAGAGACAGTGACACAGAGACAGAGACACAGAGACAGTGTCACAGAGATAGAGATGCAGAGACAGAGACACAAAGACAGAGACAGAGACACAGAGACAGTGAAACAGAGACAGAGACACAGAGATAGAGACAGAGACACAGAGACAGAGACACAGAGACAGAGACACAGAGACAGAGACACAGAGACAGAGACACAGAGACAGAGATACAGAGACGGAGACAGAGACACAGAGACAGAGACACAGAGACAGAGACACAGAGACAGAGACACAGAGACAGCGACACAGAGACAGAGACACAGAGACAGAGACACAGAGACAGAGACACAGAGACAGAGACACAGAGACAGATACACAGAGACGGAGACACAGAGACAGACACACAGAGACAGAGACACAGACACAGAGACACAGAGGCACAGAGACAGAGACACAGAGACGGAGACACAGAGACAGAGACACAGAGACAGGGACACAGAGGCAGAGACACAGAGACAGAGACACAGACACAGAGACACAGAGGCACAGAGACAGAGACACAGAGACGGAGACACAGAGACAGAGACACAGAGACAGGGACACAGAGGCAGAGACACAGAGACAGAGACACAGAGACGCAGAGACAGACACACAGAGACAGAGACACAGAGATAGTGTCACAGAGACTGAGACGCAGAGACAGAGACACAGAGACATAGGCACGGAGGCAGAGATACAGTGACAGAGACAAAGATAAAGAGACACAGAGGCAGAGACACAGAGACAGAGACACAGACACAGAGACACAGAGGCACAGAGACAGAGACACAGAGACGGAGACACAGAGACACAGAGGCACAGAGACAGAGACACAGAGACAGAGACACAGAGACACAGAGACAGAGACAGAGACACAGAGACAGAGACAGAGACACAGAGACACAGAGACAGAGACACAGAGACAGAGACACAGAGACAGAAACACAGAGACAGAAACACAGAGACAGAGACAGAGACAGAGACAGAGACAGAGACACAGACAGGGACAGAGACAGAGACGGAGACAGAGACAGAGACAGAGACAGAGACAGAGACAGAGACAGAGACAGAGACAGAGACAGAGACAGAGACAGAGACACAGAGACACAGAGACAGAGACACAGAGACACAGAGACGCAGAGACCGAGACACAGAGACAGTGACACAGAGACAGAGACACAGAGACAGTGTCACAGAGATAGAGATGCAGAGACAGAGACACAAAGACAGAGACAGAGACACAGAGACAGTGAAACAGAGACAGAGACACAGAGATAGAGACAGAGACACAGAGACAGAGACACAGAGACAGAGACACAGAGACAGAGACACAGAGACAGAGACACAGAGACAGAGATACAGAGACGGAGACAGAGACACAGAGACAGAGACACAGAGACAGAGACACAGAGACAGAGACACAGAGACAGCGACACAGAGACAGAGACACAGAGACAGAGACACAGAGACAGAGACACAGAGACAGAGACACAGAGACAGATACACAGAGACGGAGACACAGAGACAGACACACAGAGACAGAGACACAGACACAGAGACACAGAGGCACAGAGACAGAGACACAGAGACGGAGACACAGAGACAGAGACACAGAGACAGGGACACAGAGGCAGAGACACAGAGACAGAGACACAGACACAGAGACACAGAGGCACAGAGACAGAGACACAGAGACGGAGACACAGAGACAGAGACACAGAGACAGGGACACAGAGGCAGAGACACAGAGACAGAGACACAGAGACGCAGAGACAGACACACAGAGACAGAGACACAGAGATAGTGTCACAGAGACTGAGACGCAGAGACAGAGACACAGAGACATAGGCACGGAGGCAGCGATACAGTGACAGAGACAAAGATAAAGAGACACAGAGACAGAGACACGGAGACATAGAGACGCAGAGACAGAGACACAGAGACACAGAGACAGAGACACGGAGTCGGAGACGCGGAGACAGAGACAAATAGACAGAGATTTAGGGACAGAGACACAGAGACAGTGTCACAGAGACAGAAATGCAGAGACAGAGACACAGAGACAGAGACACAGAGGCACAGAGACAGAGACACAGTGACAGAGACACAGAGACAGAGACTCAGAGACAGAGACACAGAGGCAGAGACCCAGAGACAGAGACATAGAGACATAGGCACGGAGGCAGGGACACAGAGACAGAGACACGGAGACGGAGACACAGAGCCACAGAGACAGAGACACAGAGACAGATACACAGAGACAGTGACACAGAGACAGAAATGCAGAGACAGAGACACAGAGACAGAGACAGAGACAGAGACAGAGACAGAGACAGAGACAGAGACAGAGACAGAGACAGAGACAGAGACAGAGACAGAGACAGAGACAGAGACAGAGACAGAGACAGAGACAGAGACAGAGACAGAGACAGAGACAGAGACAGAGACAGAGACAGAGACAGAGACAGAGACAGAGACAGAGACAGAGACAGAGACAGAGACAGAGACAGAGACAGAGACAGAGACAGAGACAGAGACAGAGACAGAGACAGAGGCAGAGACAGAGACAGAGACAGAGACAGAGACAGAGACAGAGACAGAGACAGAGACAGAGACAGAGACAGAGACAGAGACACAGACGGAGACGGATACAGAGACAGAGACAGAGACAGAGACACAGAGACACAGAGACGCAGAGACAGAGACACAGAGACAGTGACACAGAGACAGAGACACAGAGACAGTGTCACGGAGATAGAGATGCAGAGACAGAGACACAATGACAGAGACAGAGACACAGAGACAGAGAAACAGAGACAGAGACACAGAGACAGAGACAGAGACACAGAGACAGAGACACAGAGACAGAGGCACAGAGACAGAGACACAGAGACAGAGACACAGAGACAGAGACACAGAAACAGTGACACAGAGACAGAGACACAGATACAGAGACACAGAGACAGAGACACAGAGACAGAGACACAGAGACAGAGACACAGAGATGGAGACACAGAGACAGAGACACAGAGACAGAGACACAGACACAGAGACACAGAGGCAGAGACAGAGACACGGAGACAGAGACACAGAGACAGAAATGCAGAGACAGAGACACAGAGACAGAGACACAGAGGCACAGAGACAGAGACACAGTGACAGAGACACAGAGACAGAGACTCAGAGACAGAGACACAGAGACAGTGTCACGGAGATAGAGATGCAGAGACAGAGACACAATGACAGAGACAGAGACACAGAGACAGAGAAACAGAGACAGAGACACAGAGACAGAGACAGAGACACAGAGACAGAGACAGAGACAGAGACAGAGACAGAGACAGAGACAGAGACAGAGACAGAGACAGAGACAGAGACAGAGACAGAGACAGAGACAGAGACAGAGACAGAGACAGAGACAGAGACGGAGACGGAGACGGAGACAGAGACAGAGACAGAGACAGAGACACAGAGACAGAGGCACAGAGACACAGAGACACAGAGACACAGAGACGCAGAGACAGAGACACAGAGACAGTGAGACAGAGACAGAGACACAGAGGCACTGAGACAGAGACACAGAGACAGAGACAAAGAGGCACAGAGACAGAGACAGAGACAGAGACAGAGACACAGAGACAGAGACAGAGACAGAGACAGAGACGGAGACAGAGACAGAGACAGAGACAGAGACAGAGACAGAGACAGAGACAGAGACAGAGACAGAGACAGAGACAGAGACAGAGACAGAGACACAGACGGAGACGGATACAGAGACAGAGACAGAGACAGAGACAGAGACACAGAGACACAGAGACGCAGAGACAGAGACACAGAGACAGTGACACAGAGACAGAGACACAGAGACAGTGTCACGGAGATAGAGATGCAGAGACAGAGACACAATGACAGAGACAGAGACACAGAGACAGAGAAACAGAGACAGAGACACAGAGACAGAGACAGAGACACAGAGACAGAGACACAGAGACAGAGACACAGAGACAGAGACACAGAGACAGAGACACAGAGACAGAGACACAGAAACAGTGACACAGAGACAGAGACACAGATACAGAGACACAGAGACAGAGACACAGAGACAGAGACACAGAGACAGAGACACAGAGATGGAGACACAGAGACAGAGACACAGAGACAGAGACACAGACACAGAGACACAGAGGCAGAGACAGAGACACGGAGACAGAGACACAGAGACAGAAATGCAGAGACAGAGACACAGAGACAGAGACACAGAGGCACAGAGACAGAGACACAGTGACAGAGACACAGAGACAGAGACTCAGAGACAGAGACACAGAGACAGTGTCACGGAGATAGAGATGCAGAGACAGAGACACAATGACAGAGACAGAGACACAGAGACAGAGAAACAGAGACAGAGACACAGAGACAGAGACAGAGACACAGAGACAGAGACAGAGACAGAGACAGAGACAGAGACAGAGACAGAGACAGAGACAGAGACAGAGACAGAGACAGAGACAGAGACAGAGACAGAGACAGAGACAGAGACAGAGACAGAGACGGAGACGGAGACGGAGACAGAGACAGAGACAGAGACAGAGACACAGAGACAGAGGCACAGAGACACAGAGACACAGAGACACAGAGACGCAGAGACAGAGACACAGAGACAGTGAGACAGAGACAGAGACACAGAGGCACTGAGACAGAGACACAGAGACAGAGACAAAGAGGCACAGAGACAGAGACAGAGACAGAGACAGAGACACAGAGACAGAGACAGAGACAGAGACAGAGACGGAGACAGAGACAGAGACAGAGACAGAGACAGAGACAGAGACACAGAGACGGAGATACAGAGACAGAGACACAGAGGCAGAGACACAGAGACGGAGACAGAGACAGAGACACAGAGACAGAGACACAGACACAGAGACAGAGACACAGAGACAGAGACACAGAGACAAAGACACAGAGACAGAGGCAGAGACAGAGACACAGAGACAGAGACAGACAGAGAGACAGAGACAGAGACAGAGACAGAGACAGAGACAGTGACAGAGAGAGAGACAGAGACAGAGACAGAGACAGAGACAGAGACAGAGACAGTGACAGAGACAGAGGCAGAGACAGAGGCAGAGACAGAGACAGAGACAGAGACAGAGACAGAGACAGAGACAGAGACAGAGACACAGAGACAGAGACACAGACACAGACACAGAGACAGGGGCAGACAGACAGAGACACAGAGACAGGGACACAGAGACAGAGACACAGAGACAGAGACACAGAGACAGAGACACAGAGACAGAGACAAAGATAAAGAGACACAGAGACAGAGACGCAGAGACCGAGACACAGAGGCAGAGACACAGAGGCAGAGACACAGAGAGAGACACAGAGACAGAGACACTGAGACAGAGACACAGAGACAGAGTTACAGAGACAGAGACACAGGGAGAGAGACTCAGAGACAGAGACACAGAGACAGAGACGCACAGACAGAGACATGGAGACATAGGCACGGAGGCAGAGACACACAGACAGAGACAGAGACACAGAGACAGAGACACAGAGGCACAGAGACAGAGACACAGACACAGAGACAGAGACTCAGAGACAGAGACACAGAGACAGAGACACAGAGACAGAGACACAGAGACAGAGACACAGAGACAGAGACACAGATACACAGAGACAGAGACACAGAGACAGAGACACAGAGACAGAGACACAGAGACAGAGACAGAGAGACAGAGACACAAAGACAGGGACAGAGACACAGAGACAGAGACACAGATACAGAGACACAGATACAGAGACACAGAGACAGAGACAGAGACAGAGACAGAGACAGAGACAGAGACAGAGACAGAGACGGAGACAGAGACAGAGACAGAGACACAGAGACAGAGGCACAGAGACACAGAGACACAGAGACACAGAGACGCAGAGACAGAGACACAGAGACAGTGAGACAGATACAGAGACACAGAGACAGAGACATAGAGACAGTGACACAGAGAAAGAGACACAGAGACAGTGTCACAGAGACAGAGATGCAGAGACAGAGACACAAAGACAGAGACAGGGACACAGAGACAGAGAAACAGAGACAGCGACACAGAGACAGAGACAGAGACACAGAGACAGAGACACAGAGACAGAGACACAGAGACAGAGACACAGGGACAGAGACACAGAGACAGAGACACAGAGACAGAGACACAGAGGCACTGAGACAGAGACACAGAGACACAGAGACAGAGACAGAGACACAGAGACAGAGACAGTGACAGAGACAGAGACAGAAACAGTGACAGAGACAGAGACAGAGACGGAGACGGAGACAGAGACAGAGACACAGAGACAGAGGCACAGAGACACAGAGACACAGAGACACACAGACACAGAGACACAGAGACACAGAGACGCAGAGACAGATACACAGAGACAGTGAGACAGAGACAGAGACACAGAGACAGAGCCATAGAGACAGTGACACAGAGAAAGAGACACAGAGACAGTGTTCCAGAGACAGAGATGCAGAGACAGAGACACAAAGACAGAGACAGGGACACAGAGACAGAGGCACAGAGACACAGAGACACAGAGACACAGAGACACAGAGACAGAGCCACAGAGACGGAGACACAGTGACAGAGACACAGAGACAGTGACACAGAGACAGAGACACAGCGACAGAATCGCAGAGACAGAGACACAGAGACAGAGACACAGAGATAGAGACACACAGACTCAGAGACAGAGACCCAGAGACAGAGACACAGAGACAGAGACACAGGGAGAGAGACTCAGAGACAGAGACACAGAGACAGAGACACAGAGACAGAGACACAGAGACAGAGACACAGAGACAGAAACACAGAGACAGAGACACAGCGACAGAATCGCAGAGACAGAGACACAGAGACAGAGACACAGAGATAGAGACACACAGACTCAGAGACAGAGACCCAGAGACAGAGACACAGAGACAGAGACACAGGGAGAGAGACTCAGAGACAGAGACACAGAGACAGAGACAGAGACAGAGACAGAGACAGAGACACAGAGACAGAGACACAGACACAGAGACAGGGGCACACAGACAGAGACACAGAGACACAGAATCACAGAGACACAGAGACAGGGACACAGAGACAGAGACACAGAGACCGAGACACAGAGACAGAGACACAGAGACAGAGACACAGAGACAGAGACACAGAGACAGAGACACAGAGACAGAGACACACAGACAGAGACAGAGACAAAGATAAAGAGACACAGAGACAGAGACGCAGAGACCGAGACACAGAGGCAGAGACACAGCGGCAGAGACACAGAGACAGAGACACACAGACAGAGACACTGAGACAGAGACACAGAGACAGAGACACAGAGACAGAGACACAGGGAGAGAGACTCAGAGACAGAGACACAGAGACAGAGACACAGAGACAGAGACACAGAGACAGAGACACAGGGAGAGAGACTCAGAGACAGAGACACAGAGACAGAGACGCACAGACAGAGACATGGAGACATAGGCACGGAGGCAGAGACACACAGACAGAGACAGAGACACAGAGACAGAGACACAGAGGCACAGAGACAGAGACACAGACACAGAGACAGAGACTCAGAGACAGAGACACAGAGACAGAGACACAGAGACAGAGACACAGAGACAGAGACACAGATACACAGAGACAGAGACACAGAGACAGAGACACAGAGACAGAGACAGAGAGACAGAGACACAAAGACAGGGACAGAGACACAGAGACAGAGACACAGATACAGAGACACAGATACAGAGACACAGAGACAGAGACAGAGACAGAGACAGAGACAGAGACAGAGACAGAGACAGAGACGGAGACAGAGACAGAGACAGAGACACAGAGACAGAGGCACAGAGACACAGAGACACAGAGACACAGAGACGCAGAGACAGAGACACAGACACAGTGAGACAGAGACAGAGACACAGAGACAGAGACATAGAGACAGTGACACAGAGAAAGAGACACAGAGACAGTGTCACAGAGACAGTGTCACAGAGACAGAGATGCAGAGACGGAGACACAAAGACAGAGACAGGGACACAGAGACAGAGGCACAGAGACACAGAGACACAGAGACAGAGAGACACAGAGACAGAGCCACAGAGACGGAGACACAGAGACAGAGACACAGAGACAGTGACACAGAGACAGAGACACAGCGACAGAATCGCAGAGACAGAGACACAGAGACAGAGACACAGAGATAGAGACACACAGACGCAGAGACAGAGACCCAGAGACAGAGACACAGGGAGAGAGACTCAGAGACAGAGACACAGAGACAGAGACACAGAGACAGAAACACAGAGACAGAGGCAGAGACAGAGACAGAGACAGAGACAGAGACAGAGACAGAGACAGAGACAGAGACAGAGACAGAGACAGAGACAGAGACAGAGACAGAGACAGAGACAGAGACAGAGACAGAGACACAGAGACAGAGGCACAGACACACAGAGACACAGAGACCCAGAGACACAGAGACGCAGAGACAGAGACACAGAGACAGTGAGACAGAGACAGAGGCACAGAGACAGAGACATAGAGACAGCGACACAGAGAAAGAGATACAGAGACAGTGTCACAGAGACAGAGATGCAGAGACAGAGACACAGAGACAGAGACACAGGGAGAGAGACTCAGAGACAGAGACACACAGACAGAGACACAGAGACAGAAACACAGAGACAGAGACAGAGACAGAGACAGAGACACAGAGACACAGAGACACAGAGACGCAGAGACAGAGACACAGAGACAGTGACACAGAGACAGAGACACAGAGACAGTGTCACGGAGATAGAGATGCAGAGACAGAGACACAAAGACAGAGACAGAGACACAGAGACAGAGAAACAGAGAAACAGAGACAGAGACACAGAGACAGAGACAGAGACAGAGACAGAGACAGAGACAGAGACAGAGACACAGAGACAGAGACACAGAGGCAGACACACAGAGGCAGAGACACAGACACAGAGACAGAGACACAGAGGCACAGAGACAGAGACACAGAGACAGAGACACAGAGACAGAGACACAGAGACAGAGACAGAGACACAGAGACAGAGACAGACAGAGAGACAGAGACAGAGACAGAGACAGAGACAGTGACAGAGAGAGAGACAGAGACAGAGACAGAGACAGAGACAGAGACAGTGACAGAGACAGAGACAGAGACAGAGGCAGAGACAGAGACAGAGACAGAGATAGAGACAGAGACAGAGACAGAGACAGAGACAGAGACAGAGACACAGAGACAGAGAAACAGAGACAGCGACACAGAGACAGAGACAGAGACACAGAGACAGAGACACAGAGACAGAGACACAGAGACAGAGACACAGGGACAGAGACACAGAGACAGAGACACAGAGACAGAGACACAGAGGCACTGAGACAGAGACACAGAGACACAGAGACAGAGACAGAGACACAGAGACAGAGACAGTGACAGAGACAGAGACAGAAACAGTGACAGAGACAGAGACAGAGACGGAGACGGAGACAGAGACAGAGACACAGAGACAGAGGCACAGAGACACAGAGACACAGAGACACACAGACACAGAGACACAGAGACACAGAGACGCAGAGACAGATACACAGAGACAGTGAGACAGAGACAGAGACACAGAGACAGAGCCATAGAGACAGTGACACAGAGAAAGAGACACAGAGACAGTGTCACAGAGACAGAGATGCAGAGACAGAGACACAAAGACAGAGACAGGGACACAGAGACAGAGGCACAGAGACACAGAGACACAGAGACACAGAGACACAGAGACAGAGCCACAGAGACGGAGACACAGTGACAGAGACACAGAGACAGTGACACAGAGACAGAGACACAGCGACAGAATCGCAGAGACAGAGACACAGAGACAGAGACACAGAGATAGAGACACACAGACTCAGAGACAGAGACCCAGAGACAGAGACACAGAGACAGAGACACAGGGAGAGAGACTCAGAGACAGAGACACAGAGACAGAGACACAGAGACAGAGACACAGAGACAGAGACACAGAGACAGAAACACAGAGACAGAGACACAGCGACAGAATCGCAGAGACAGAGACACAGAGACAGAGACACAGAGATAGAGACACACAGACTCAGAGACAGAGACCCAGAGACAGAGACACAGAGACAGAGACACAGGGAGAGAGACTCAGAGACAGAGACACAGAGACAGAGACAGAGACAGAGACAGAGACAGAGACACAGAGACAGAGACACAGACACAGAGACAGGGGCACACAGACAGAGACACAGAGACACAGAATCACAGAGACACAGAGACAGGGACACAGAGACAGAGACACAGAGACCGAGACACAGAGACAGAGACACAGAGACAGAGACACAGAGACAGAGACACAGAGACAGAGACACAGAGACAGAGACACAGAGACAGAGACAGAGACAAAGATAAAGAGACACAGAGACAGAGACGCAGAGACCGAGACACAGAGGCAGAGACACAGCGGCAGAGACACAGAGACAGAGACACACAGACAGAGACACTGAGACAGAGACACAGAGACAGAGACACAGAGACAGAGACACAGGGAGAGAGACTCAGAGACAGAGACACAGAGACAGAGACACAGAGACAGAGACACAGAGACAGAGACACAGGGAGAGAGACTCAGAGACAGAGACACAGAGACAGAGACGCACAGACAGAGACATGGAGACATAGGCACGGAGGCAGAGACACACAGACAGAGACAGAGACACAGAGACAGAGACACAGAGGCACAGAGACAGAGACACAGACACAGAGACAGAGACTCAGAGACAGAGACACAGAGACAGAGACACAGAGACAGAGACACAGAGACAGAGACACAGATACACAGAGACAGAGACACAGAGACAGAGACACAGAGACAGAGACACAGAGACAGAGACAGAGAGACAGAGACACAAAGACAGGGACAGAGACACAGAGACAGAGACACAGATACAGAGACACAGATACAGAGACACAGAGACAGAGACAGAGACAGAGACAGAGACAGAGACAGAGACAGAGACAGAGACGGAGACAGAGACAGAGACAGAGACACAGAGACAGAGGCACAGAGACACAGAGACACAGAGACACAGAGACGCAGAGACAGAGACACAGACACAGTGGGACAGAGACAGAGACACAGAGACAGAGACATAGAGACAGTGACACAGAGAAAGAGACACAGAGACAGTGTCACAGAGACAGTGTCACAGAGACAGAGATGCAGAGACAGAGACACAAAGACAGAGACAGGGACACAGAGACAGAGGCACAGAGACACAGAGACACAGAGACAGAGAGACACAGAGACAGAGCCACAGAGACGGAGACACAGAGACAGAGACACAGAGACAGTGACACAGAGACAGAGACACAGCGACAGAATCGCAGAGACAGAGACACAGAGACAGAGACACAGAGATAGAGACACACAGACGCAGAGACAGAGACCCAGAGACAGAGACACAGGGAGAGAGACTCAGAGACAGAGACACAGAGACAGAGACACAGAGACAGAAACACAGAGACAGAGGCAGAGACAGAGACAGAGACAGAGACAGAGACAGAGACAGAGACAGAGACAGAGACAGAGACAGAGACAGAGACAGAGACAGAGACAGAGACAGAGACAGAGACAGAGACAGAGACAGAGACAGAGACACAGAGACAGAGGCACAGACACACAGAGACACAGAGACCCAGAGACACAGAGACGCAGAGACAGAGACACAGAGACAGTGAGACAGAGACAGAGGCACAGAGACAGAGACATAGAGACAGCGACACAGAGAAAGAGATACAGAGACAGTGTCACAGAGACAGAGATGCAGAGACAGAGACACAGAGACAGAGACACAGGGAGAGAGACTCAGAGACAGAGACACACAGACAGAGACACAGAGACAGAAACACAGAGACAGAGACAGAGACAGAGACAGAGACACAGAGACACAGAGACAGAGACACAGAGACACAGAGACGCAGAGACAGAGACACAGAGACAGTGACACAGAGACAGAGACACAGAGACAGTGTCACGGAGATAGAGATGCAGAGACAGAGACACAAAGACAGAGACAGAGACACAGAGACAGAGAAACAGAGACAGAGACACAGAGACAGAGACAGAGACAGAGACAGAGACAGAGACAGAGACACAGAGACAGAGACACAGAGGCAGACACACAGAGGCAGAGACACAGACACAGAGACAGAGACACAGAGGCACAGAGACAGAGACACAGAGACAGAGACACAGAGACAGAGACACAGAGACAGAGACAGAGACACAGAGACAGAGACAGACAGAGAGACAGAGACAGAGACAGAGACAGAGACAGTGACAGAGAGAGAGACAGAGACAGAGACAGAGACAGAGACAGAGACAGTGACAGAGACAGAGACAGAGACAGAGGCAGAGACAGAGACAGAGACAGAGACAGAGACAGAGACAGAGACAGAGACAGAGACAGAGACACAGAGACAGAGACACAGACACGGAGACAGGGGCAGACAGACAGAGACACAGAGACACAGAATCACAGAGACACAGAGACAGGGACACAGAGACAGAGACACAGAGACAGAGACACAGAGACAGAGACACAGAGACAGAGACACAGAGACAGAGACAAAGATAAAGAGACACAGAGACAGGGACGCAGAGACCGAGACACAGAGACAGAGACACAGAGACAGAGACACAGAGGCACAGAGACAGAGACACAGAGACAGAGACACAGAGACAGAGACACAGAGACAGAGACACAGAGACAGAGACACAGAGACAGAGACACAGAGACAGAGACACAGAGACAGTGTCACAGAGATAGAGATGCAGAGACAGAGACACAAAGACAGAGACAGAGACACAGAGACAGAGAAACAGAGACAGAGACACAGAGACAGAGACAGAGACAGAGACAGAGACAGAGACAGAGACACAGAGACAGAGACACAGAGGCAGACACACAGAGGCAGAGACACAGACACAGAGACAGAGACACAGAGGCACAGAGACAGAGACACAGAGACAGAGACACAGAGACAGAGACACAGAGACAGAGACAGAGACAGAGACACAGAGACAGAGACAGACAGAGAGACAGAGACAGAGACAGAGACAGAGACAGTGACAGAGAGAGAGACAGAGACAGAGACAGAGACAGAGACAGAGACAGAGACAGTGACAGAGACAGAGACAGAGACAGAGGCAGAGACAGAGACAGAGACAGAGACAGAGACAGAGACAGAGACAGAGACAGAGACAGAGACACAGAGACAGAGACACAGACACAGAGACAGGGGCAGACAGACAGAAACACAGAGACACAGAATCACAGAGACACAGAGACAGGGACACAGAGACAGGGACACAGAGACAGAGACACAGAGACAGAGACACAGAGACAGAGACACAGAGACAGAGACACAGAGACAGAGAGACAGAGACACAAAGACAGGGACAGAGACAGAGACAGAGACAGAGACAGAGACAGAGACGGAGACAGAGACAGAGACAGAGACAGAGACAGAGACAAAGACAGAGACAGAGACAGAGACAGAGACAGAGACACACACACAGAGACAGGGGCACACAGACAGAGACACAGAGACACAGAATCACAGAGACACAGAGACAGGGACACAGAGACAGAGACACAGAGACAGAGACACAGAGACAGAGACAAAGACAGAGACAGAGACAGAGACAGAGACAGAGACACACACACAGAGACAGGGGCACACAGACAGAGACACAGAGACACAGAATCACAGAGACACAGAGACAGGGACACAGAGACAGAGACACAGAGACAGAGACACAGAGACAGAGACACAGAGACAGAGACACAGAGACACAGACACAGAGACAGAGACACAGAAACAGAGACAAAGATAAAGAGACACAGAGACAGAGACGCAGAGACCGAGACACAGAGGCAGAGACACAGAGGCAGAGACACAGAGACAGAGACACAGAGACAGAGACACTGAGACAGAGACACAGAGACAGAGACACAGAGACAGAGACACAGAGACAGAGACACAGAGGCACTGAGACAGAGACACAGAGACAGAGACACAGAGACACAGAGACAGAGACAGAGACACAGAGACAGAGACAGTGACAGAGACAGAGACAGAAACAGAGACAGAGACAGAGACAGAGACGGAGACGGAGACAGAGACAGAGACAGAGACAGAGAGGCAGAGACACAAAGACAGGGACAGAGACACAGAGACAGAGACACAGATACAGAGACACAGATACAGAGACACAGAGACAGAGACAGAGACAGAGACAGAGACAGAGACAGAGACAGAGACGGAGACAGAGACAGAGACAGAGACACAGAGACAGAGGCACAGAGACACAGAGACACAGAGACACAGAGACGCAGAGACAGAGACACAGAGACAGTGAGACAGAGACAGAGACACAGAGACAGAGACATAGAGACAGTGACACAGAGAAAGAGACACAGAGACAGTGTCACAGAGACAGAGATGCAGAGACACAGACACAAAGACAGAGACAGGGACACAGAGACAGAGAAACAGAGACAGCGACACAGAGACAGAGACAGAGACACAGAGACAGAGACACAGAGACAGAGACACAGGGACAGAGACACAGAGACAGAGACACAGAGACAGAGACACAGAGGCACTGAGACAGAGACACAGAGACAGAGACACAGAGACACAGAGACAGAGACAGAGACAGAGACAGAGACACAGAGACAGAGACAGTGACAGAGACAGAGACAGAAACAGAGACAGAGACAGAGATAGAGACGGAGACGGAGACAGAGACAGAGACAGAGACAGAGACACAGAGACAGAGGCACAGAGACACAGAGACACAGAGACACAGAGACACAGAGACACAGAGACGCAGAGACAGAGACACAGAGACAGTGAGACAGAGAGAGAGACACAGAGACAGAGACATAGAGACAGTGACACAGAGAAAGAGACACAGAGACAGTGTCACAGAGACAGAGATGCAGAGACAGAGACACAAAGACAGAGACAGGGACACAGAGACAGAGGCACAGAGACACAGAGACACAGAGACAGAGAGACACAGAGACAGAGCCACAGAGACGGAGACACAGAGACAGAGACACAGAGACAGTGACACAGAGACAGAGACACAGAGACAGAGGCACAGACACACAGAGACACAGAGACCCAGAGACACAGAGACGCAGAGACAGAGACACAGAGACAGTGAGACAGAGACAGAGGCACAGAGACAGAGACATAGAGACAGCGACACAGAGAAAGAGATACAGAGACAGTGTCACAGAGACAGAGATGCAGAGACAGAGACACAGAGACAGAGACACAGGGAGAGAGACTCAGAGACAGAGACACACAGACAGAGACACAGAGACAGAAACACAGAAACAGAGACAGAGACAGAGACAGAGACAGAGACAGAGACAGAGACAGAGACAGAGACAGAGACAGAGACAGAGACAGAGACAGAGACAGAGACAGAGACAGAGACAGAGTCACAGACAGAGACAGAGACAGAGACAGAGACAGAGACAGAGACAGAGACAGAGACAGAGACAGAGACACAGAGACACAGAGACAGAGACACAGAGACACAGAGACACAGAGACGCAGAGACAGAGACACAGAGACAGTGACACAGAGGCACAGAGACAGAGACACAGAGACAGAGACACAGAGGCAGACACACAGAGGCAGAGACACAGACACAGAGACAGAGACACAGAGGCACAGAGACAGAGACACAGAGACAGAGACACAGAGACAGAGACACAGAGACAGAGACAGAGACACAGAGACAGAGACAGACAGAGAGACAGAGACAGAGACAGAGACAGAGACAGTGACAGAGAGAGAGACAGAGACAGAGACAGAGACAGAGACAGAGACAGTGACAGAGACAGAGACAGAGACAGAGGCAGAGACAGAGGCAGAGACAGAGACAGAGACACAGAGGCACGGAGACAGAGACGCAGAGACAGAGACACAGAGACAGAGACACAGAGACAGAGACACAGAGACAGAGACAGAGACACAGAGACAGAGACAGACAGAGAGACAGAGACAGAGACAGAGACAGAGACAGTGACAGAGAGAGAGACAGAGACAGAGACAGAGACAGAGACAGAGACAGAGACAGTGACAGAGACAGAGACAGAGACAGAGGCAGAGACAGAGACAGAGACAGAGACAGAGACAGAGACAGAGACAGAGACAGAGACAGAGACAGAGACAGAGACACAGAGACAGAGACACAGACACAGAGACAGAGGCACAGAGACACAGAGACACAGAGACACAGAGACGCAGAGACAGAGACACAGAGACAGAGACATAGAGACAGTGACACAGAGAAAGAGACACAGAGACAGTGTCACAGAGACAGAGATGCAGAGACAGAGACACAAAGACAGAGACAGGGACACAGAGACAGAGAAACAGAGACAGCGACACAGAGACAGAGACAGAGACACAGAGACAGAGACACAGAGACAGAGACACAGGGACAGAGACACAGAGACAGAGACACAGAGACAGAGACACAGAGACAGAGACACAGAGACACAGAGACAGAGACAGAGACACAGAGACAGAGACAGTGACAGAGACTGAGACAGAAACAGAGACGGAGACAGAGACAGAGACGAAGACGGAGACAGAGACAGAGACAGAGGCAGAGACACAGAGACAGAGGCACAGAGACACAGAGACACAGAAACACAGAGACGCAGAGACAGAGACACAGAGACAGTGAGGCAGAGACAGAGACACAGATACAGAGACATAGAGACAGTGACACAGAGAAAGAGATACAGAGACAGTGTCACAGAGACGGAGATGCAGAGACAGAGACACAGAGACAGAGACACAGGGAGAGAGACTCAGAGACAGAGACACAGAGACAGAGACACAGAGACAGAAACACAGAGACAGAGACAGAGACAGAGACAGAGACAGAGACAGAGACAGAGACAGAGACAGAGACAGAGACAGAGACAGAGACACAGACAGAGACAGAGACAGAGACAGAGACAGAGACAGAGACAGAGACAGAGACAGAGACAGAGACAGAGACACAGAGACACAGAGACAGAGACACAGAGACACAGAGACGCAGAGACAGAGACACAGAGACAGTGACACAGAGACAGAGACACAGAGACAGTGTCACAGAGATAGAGCTGCAGAGACAGAGACACAAAGACAGAGACAGAGACACAGAGACAGAGAAACAGAGACAGAGACACAGAGACGGAGACAGAGACAGAGACAGAGACAGAGACACAGACACAGACACAGAGACAGAGACACAGAGACAGAGACACAGAGACAGAGACAGAGACACAGAGACAGAGACAGACAGAGAGACAGAGACAGAGACAGAGACAGAGACAGTGACAGAGAGAGAGACAGAGACAGAGACAGAGACAGAGGCAGAGACAGTGACAGAGACAGAGACAGAGACAGAGGCAGAGACAGAGACAGAGACAGAGACAGAGACAGAGACAGAGACAGAGACAGAGACAGAGACAGAGACAGAGACAGAGACACAGAGACAGAGACACAGACACAGACACAGAGACAGGGGCAGACAGACAGAGACACAGAGACACAGAATCACAGAGACACAGAGACAGGGACACAGAGACAGAGACACAGAGACAGAGACACAGAGACAGAGACACAGAGACAGAGACACAGAGACCGAGACAAAGATAAAGAGACACGGAGACAGAGACGCAGAGACCGAGACACAGAGACAGAGACACAGAGACGGAGACACAGAGGCACAGAGACAGAGACACAGAGACAGAGACACAGAGACAGAGGCACAGAGGCAGAGACACAGAGGCAGAGACACAGAGACAGAGACGCAGAAACAGAGACATGGAAACATAGGCACGGAGGCAGAGACACAGAGACAGAGACAGAGACAGAGACAGAGACAGTGACAGAGACAGAGACAGAGACAGAGGCAGAGACAGAGACAGAGACAGAGACAGAGGCAGAGACAGAGACAGAGACAGAGACAGAGACACAGAGACACAGAGACAGAGACACAGAGACACAGAGACGCAGAGACAGAGACACAGAGACACAGAGACGCTGAGACAGAGACACAGAGACAGTGACACAGAGACAGAGACACAGAGACAGTGTCACAGAGATAGAGCTGCAGAGACAGAGACACAAAGACAGAGACAGAGACACAGAGACAGAGAAACAGAGACAGAGACACAGAGACGGAGACAGAGACAGAGACAGAGACAGAGACACAGACACAGACACAGAGACAGAGACACAGAGACAGAGACACAGAGACAGAGACAGAGACACAGAGACAGAGACAGACAGAGAGACAGAGACAGAGACAGAGACAGAGACAGTGACAGAGAGAGAGACAGAGACAGAGACAGAGACAGAGGCAGAGACAGTGACAGAGACAGAGACAGAGACAGAGGCAGAGACAGAGACAGAGACAGAGACAGAGACAGAGACAGAGACAGAGACAGAGACAGAGACACAGAGACAGAGACACAGACACAGACACAGAGACAGGGGCAGACAGACAGAGACACAGAGACACAGAATCACAGAGACACAGAGACAGGGACACAGAGACAGAGACACAGATACAGAGACACAGAGACAGAGACACAGAGACAGAGACACAGAGACCGAGACAAAGATAAAGAGACACGGAGACAGAGACGCAGAGACCGAGACACAGAGACAGAGACACAGAGACGGAGACACAGAGGCACAGAGACAGAGACACAGAGACAGAGACACAGAGACAGAGACACAGAGGCAGAGACACAGAGGCAGAGACACAGAGACAGAGACGCAGAAACAGAGACATGGAAACATAGGCACGGAGGCAGAGACACAGAGACAGAGACAGAGACAGAGACAGAGACAGTGACAGAGACAGAGACAGAGACAGAGGCAGAGACAGAGACAGAGACAGAGACAGAGGCAGAGACAGAGACAGAGACAGAGACAGAGACACAGAGACACAGAGACAGAGACACAGAGACACAGAGACGCAGAGACAGAGACACAGAGACAGAGACACAGAGACCGAGACACAGAGACAGAGACACAGAGACAGAGACAAAGAGACAGAGACACAGAGACAGAGACACAGAGACAGAGACAAAGATAAAGAGACACAGAGACAGAGACGCAGAGACCGAGACACAGAGGCAGAGACACAGAGGCAGAGACACAGAGACAGAGACACAGAGACAGAGACACTGAGACAGAGACACAGAGACAGAGACACAGAGACAGAGACTCAGAGACAGAGACACAGAGACAGAGACACAGAGACAGAGACACAGAGACAGAGACGCAGAGACAGAGACATGGAGACATAGGCACGGAGGCAGAGACACGCAGACAGAGACAGAGAGACAGAGACAGAGACACAGAGGCACGGAGACAGAGACACAGACACAGAGACAGAGACACAGAGACAGAGACACAGAGACAGAGACACAGAGACAGAGACACAGAGACAGAGACACAGAGACAGAGACACAGAGACACAGAGACAGAGACACAGAGACAGAGACACAGGGACAGAGACACAGAGACAGAGACACAGAGACAGAGACACAGAGGCACTGAGACAGAGACACAGAGACAGAGACACAGAGACACAGAGACAGAGACAGAGACACAGAGACAGAGACAGTGACAGAGACAGAGACAGAAACAGAGACAGAGACAGAGACAGAGACGGAGACGGAGACAGAGACAGAGACAGAGACAGAGAGACAGAGACACAAAGACAGTGACAGAGACACAGAGACAGAGACACAGATACAGAGACACAGATACAGAGACACAGAGAGAGAGACAGAGACAGAGACAGGGACAGAGACAGAGACAGAGACAGAGACGGAGACAGAGACAGAGACAGAGACACAGAGACAGAGGCACAGAGACACAGAGACACAGAGACACAGAGACACAGAGACGCAGAGACAGAGACACAGAGACAGTGAGACAGAGACAGAGACACAGAGACAGAGACATAGAGACAGTGACACAGAGAAAGAGACACAGAGACAGTGTCACAGAGACAGAGATGCAGAGACACAGACACAAAGACAGAGACAGGGACACAGAGACAGAGAAACAGAGACAGCGACACAGAGACAGAGACAGAGACACAGAGACAGAGACACAGAGACAGAGACACAGGGACAGAGACACAGAGACAGAGACACAGAGACAGAGACACAGAGGCACTGAGACAGAGACAGACACAGAGACAGAGATAGTGACAGAGACAGAGACAGAGACACAGAGACAGAGATAGTGACAGAGACAGAGACAGAAACAGAGACAGAGACAGAGACAGAGACGGAGACGGAGACAGAGACAGAGACAGAGACAGAGACAGAGACACAGAGACAGAGGCACAGAGACACAGAGACACAGAGACACAGAGACACAGAGACACAGAGACGCAGAGACAGAGACACAGAGACAGTGAGACAGAGACAGAGACACAGAGACAGAGACATAGGGACAGTGACACAGAGAAAGAGACACAGAGACAGTGTCACAGAGACAGAGATGCAGAGACAGAGACACAAAGACAGAGACAGGGACACAGAGACAGAGGCACAGAGACACAGAGACACAGAGACACAGAGACACAGAGACAGAGCCACAGAGACGGAGACACAGAGACAGAGACACAGAGACAGTGACACAGAGACGGAGACACAGCGACAGAATCGCAGAGACGGAGACACAGAGACAGAGACACAGAGATAGAGACACACAGACTCAGAGACAGAGACCCAGAGACAGAGACGCAGGGAGAGAGACTCAGAGACAGAGACACAGAGACAGAGACACAGAGACAGAAACACAGAGACAGAGACAGAGACAGAGACAGAGACAGAGACAGAGACAGAGACAGAGACAGAGACAGAGACAGAGACAGAGACAGAGACAGAGACAGAGACAGAGACACAGAGACAGAGGCACAGACACACAGAGACACGGAGACCCAGAGACACAGAGACGCAGAGACAGAGACACAGAGACAGTGAGACAGAGACAGAGACACAGAGACAGAGACATAGAGACAGTGACACAGAGAAAGAGATACAGAGACAGTGTCACAGAGACAGAGATGCAGAGACAGAGACACAGAGACAGAGACACTGAGACAGAGACACAGAGACAGAGACACAGAGACAGAGACACAGGGAGAGAGACTCAGAGACAGAGACAGAGAGACAGAGACACAGAGACAGAGACACAGAGACAGAGACGCAGAGACAGAGACATGGAGACATAGGCAAGGAGGCAGAGACACAGAGACAGTGTCACAGAGACAGAGATGCAGAGACAGAGACACAAAGACAGAGACAGGGCACAGAGACAGAGAAACAGAGACAGCGACACAGAGACAGAGACAGAGGCACAGAGACAGAGACACAGAGACAGAGACACAGGGACAGAGACACAGAGACAGAGACACAGAGACAGAGACACAGAGGCACTGAGACAGAGACACAGAGACAGAGACAAAGAGACACAGAGACAGAGACATAGAGACAGTGACACAGAGAAAGAGACACAGAGACAGTGTCACAGAGACAGAGATGCAGAGACAGAGACACAAAGACAGAGACAGGGACACAGAGACAGAGGCACAGAGACACAGAGACACAGAGACACAGAGACACAGAGACAGAGCCACAGAGACGGAGACACAGTGACAGAGACACAGAGACAGTGACACAGAGACAGAGACACAGCGACAGAATCGCAGAGACAGAGACACAGAGACAGAGACACAGAGATAGAGACACACAGACTCAGAGACAGAGACCCAGAAACAGAGACACAGAGACAGAGACACAGGGAGAGAGACTCAGAGACAGAGACACAGAGACAGAGACACAGAGACAGAAACACAGAGACAGAGACAGAGACAGAGACAGAGACAGAGACAGAGACAGGGACAGAGACAGAGACAGAGACAGAGACAGAGACAGAGGCAGAGACAGAGACAGAGACAGAGGCAGAGACAGAGACAGAGACAGAGACAGAGACAGAGACAGAGACAGAGACAGAGACAGAGACGGAGACGGAGACAGAGACAGAGCCAGAGACAGACAGACAGAGACAGAGGCACAGACACACAGAGACACAGAGACACAGAGACACAGAGACGCAGAGACAGAGACACAGAGACAGTGAGACAGAGACAGAGACACAGAGACAGAGACATAGAGACAGTGACACAGAGAAAGAGATACAGAGACAGTGTCACAGAGACAGAGATGCAGAGACAGAATCACAGAGACAGAGACACAGGGAGAGAGACTCAGAGACCGAGACACAGAGACAGAGACACAGAGACAGAAACACAGAGACAGAGACAGAGACAGAGACAGAGACAGAGACAGAGACAGAGACAGAGACAGAGACAGAGACAGAGACAGAGACAGAGACAGAGACAGAGACAGAGACAGAGACAGAGACAGAGACAGAGACAGAGACAGAGACAGAGACAGAGACACAGACAGAGACAGAGACAGAGACAGAGACAGAGACAGAGACAGAGACAGAGACAGAGACACAGAGACACAGAGACAGAGACACAGAGACACAGAGACGCAGAGACAGAGACACAGAGACAGTGACACAGAGACAGAGACACAGAGACAGTGTCACAGAGATAGAGATGCAGAGACAGAGACACAGAGACAGAGAAACAGAGACAGAGAAACAGAGACAGAGACACAGAGACAGAGACAGAGACAGAGACAGAGACACAGAGACAGAGACACAGAGGCAGACACACAGAGGCAGAGACACAGACACAGAGACAGAGACACAGAGGCACAGAGACAGAGACACAGAGACAGAGACACAGAGAAAGAGACACAGAGACAGAGACGCAGAGACAGAGACATGGAGACATAGGCACGGAGGCAGAGACACAGTGACAGAGACAGAGACACAGACAGAGACAGAGACAGAGACAGAGACAGAGACATAGACAGAGACAGAGGCAGAGACAGAGACAGAGACAGAGACAGAGACAGAGACAGAAACAGAGACAGAGACAGAGACAGAGACAGAGACAGAGACAGAGACGGAGACGGAGACGGAGACAGAGACAGAGACAGAGACACAGAGACAGAGGCATAGAGACGCAGAGACAGAGACACAGAGACAGTGAGACAGAGACAGAGACACAGAGACAGAGACATAGAGACAGTGACACAGAGAAAGAGACACAGAGACAGTGTCACAGAGACAGAGATGCAGAGACAGAGACACAAAGACAGAGACAGGGCACAGAGACAGAGAAACAGAGACAGCGACACAGAGACAGAGACAGAGACACAGAGACAGAGACACAGAGACAGAGACACAGGGACAGAGACACAGAGACAGAGACACAGAGACAGAGACACAGAGACAGAGACGCAGAGACAGAGACATGGAGACATAGGCACGGAGGCAGAGACACACAGACAGAGACAGAGAGACAGAGACAGAGACTCAGAGGCACGGAGACAGATACACAGACACAGAGGCAGAGACACAGAGACAGAGACACAGAGACAGAGACACAGAGACAGAGACACAGAGACACAGAGACAGAGACACAGAGACAGAGACACAGAGACAGAGACACAGAGACAGAGACACAGGGACAGAGACGCAGAGACAGAGACACAGAGACAGAGACACAGAGGCAGACACACAGAGGCAGAGACACAGACACAGAGACAGAGACACAGAGGCACAGAGACAGAGACACAGAGACAGAGACACAGAGACAGAGACACAGAGACAGAGACAGAGACACAGAGACAGAGACAGACAGAGAGACAGAGACAGAGACAGAGACAGAGACAGTGACAGAGAGAGAGACAGAGACAGAGACAGAGACAGAGACAGAGACAGTGACAGAGACAGAGACAGAGACAGAGGCAGAGACAGAGACAGAGACAGAGACAGAGACAGAGACAGAGACAGAGACAGAGACACAGAGACAGAGACACAGACACGGAGACAGGGGCAGACAGACAGAGACACAGAGACACAGAATCACAGAGACACAGAGACAGGGACACAAGCACGGAGACAGGGGCAGACAGACAGAGACACAGAGACACAGAATCACAGAGACACAGAGACAGGGACACAGAGACAGAGACACAGAGACAGAGACACAGAGACAGAGACACAGAGACAGAGACAAAGATAAAGAGACACAGAGACAGGGACGCAGAGACCGAGACACAGAGACAGAGACACAGAGACAGAGACACAGAGGCACAGAGACAGAGACACAGAGACAGAGGCACAGAGACAGAGACACAGAGACAGAGACAAAGATAAAGAGACACAGAGACAGAGACACAGAGACAGAGACAGAGAGACAGAGACACAAAGACAGGGACAGAGACAGAGACAGAGACAGAGACAGAGACAGAGACAGAGACGGAGACGGAGACAGAGACAGAGACAGAGACAGAGACACAGAGACAGAGACACAGAGACAGAGACACAGAGACAGAGACACAGAGACAGAGACAAAGATAAAGAGACACAGAGACAGAGACGCAGAGACCGAGACACAGAGACAGAGACAGAGACACAGAGACAGAGACACAGAGACAGAGACACAGAGACAGAGACACAGAGACAGAGACAAAGATAAAGAGACACAGAGACAGAGACGCAGAGACCGAGACACAGAGACAGAGACAGAGACAGAAACACAGAGACAGAGACACAGAGGCAGACACACAGAGACAGAGACACAGACACAGAGACAGGGGCACACAGACAGAGACACAGAGACACAGAATCACAGAGACACAGAGACAGGGACACAGAGACACAGACACAGAGACATAGAGACAGAGACACAGAGACAGAGACACAGAGACACAGAGACAGAGACACAGAGACAGAGACACAGAGACAGAGACACAGAGACAGAGACAGAGACACAGAGACAGAGACAGTGACAGAGACAGAGACAGAAACAGAGACAGAGACAGAGACGGAGACGGAGACAGAGACAGAGACAGAGACAGAGAGACAGAGACACAAAGACAGGGACAGAGACACAGAGACAGAGACACAGATACAGAGACACAGATACAGAGACACAGAGACAGAGACAGAGACAGAGACAGAGACAGAGACAGAGACGGAGACAGAGACAGAGACAGAGACACAGAGACAGAGGCACAGAGACACAGAGACACAGAGACACAGAGACACAGAGACGCAGAGACAGAGACACAGAGACAGTGAGACAGAGACAGAGACACAGAGACAGAGACATAGAGACAGTGACACAGAGAAAGAGACACAGAGACAGTGTCACAGAGACAGAGATGCAGAGACACAGACACAAAGACAGAGACAGGGACACAGAGACAAAGAAACAGAGACAGCGTCACAGAGACAGAGACAGAGACACAGAGACAGAGACACAGAGACAGAGACACAGGGACAGAGACACAGAGACAGAGACACAGAGACAGAGACACAGAGGCACTGAGACAGAGACACAGAGACAGAGACACAGAGACACAGAGACAGAGACAGAGACTCAGAGACAGAGACACAGAGACAGAGACACAGAGACAGAGACACAGAGACAGAGACGCAGAGACAGAGACATGGAGACATAGGCACGGAGGCAGAGACACACAGACAGAGACAGAGAGACAGAGACACAGAGACGCAGAGACAGAGACATAGAGACAGTGACACAGAGAAAGAGACACAGAGACAGTGTCACAGAGACAGAGATGCAGACACACAGACACAAAGACAGAGACAGGGACACAGAGACAGAGAAACAGAGACAGCGACACAGAGACAGAGACAGAGACACAGAGACAGAGACACAGAGACAGAGACACAGGGACAGAGACACAGAGACAGAGACACAGAGACAGAGACACAGGGACAGAGACGCAGAGACAGAGACACAGAGACAGAGACACAGAGGCAGACACACAGAGGCAGAGACACAGACGCAGAGACAGAGACACAGAGACAGAGACACAGAGGCAGACACACAGAGGCAGAGACACAGACACAGAGACAGAGACACAGAGGCACAGAGACAGAGACACAGAGACAGAGACACAGAGTCAGAGACACAGAGACAGAGACAGAGACACAGAGACAGAGACAGACAGAGAGACAGAGACAGAGACAGAGACAGAGACAGTGACAGAGAGAGAGACAGAGACAGAGACAGAGACAGAGACAGAGACAGTGACAGAGACAGAGACAGAGACAGAGGCAGAGACAGAGACAGAGACAGAGACAGAGACAGAGACAGAGACAGAGACAGAGACACAGAGACAGAGACACAGACACGGAGACAGGGGCAGACAGACAGAGACACAGAGACACAGAATCACAGTGACACAGAGACAGGGACACAGACGCGGAGACAGGGGCAGACAGACAGAGACACAGAGACACAGAATCACAGAGACACAGAGACAGGGACACAGAGACAGAGACACAGAGACAGAGACACAGAGACAGAGACACAGAGACAGAGACAAAGATAAAGAGACACAGAGACAGGGACGCAGAGACCGAGACACAGAGACAGAGACACAGAGACAGAGACACAGAGGCACAGAGACAGAGACACAGAGACAGAGACACAGAGACAGAGACACAGAGACAGAGACACAGAGACAGTGTCACAGAGATAGAGATGCAGAGACAGAGACACAAAGACAGAGACAGAGACACAGCGACAGAGAAACAGAGACAGAGACACAGAGACAGAGACAGAGACAGAGACAGAGACAGAGACACAGAGACAGAGAAACAGAGGCAGACACACAGAGGCAGAGACACAGACACAGAGACAGAGACACAGAGGCACAGAGACAGAGACACAGAGACAGAGACACAGAGACAGAGACACAGAGACAGAGACACAGAGACAGTGTCACAGAGATAGAGATGCAGAGACAGAGACACAAAGACAGAGACAGAGACACAGAGACAGAGAAACAGAGACAGAGACACAGAGACAGAGACAGAGACAGAGACAGAGACAGAGACACAGAGACAGAGACACAGAGGCAGACACACAGAGGCAGAGACACAGACACAGAGACAGAGACACAGAGGCACAGACACAGAGACACAGAGACAGAGACACAGAGACAGAGACACAGAGACAGAGACACAGAGACAGAGACACAGAGACAGAGACGCAGAGACAGAGACATAGAGACACAGAGACAGAGACACAGAGACAGAGACGCAGAGACAGAGATACAGAGACAGAGACAGAGAGACAGAGACACAAAGACAGGGACAGAGACACAGAGACAGAGACACAGATACAGAGACACAGATACAGAGACACAGAGACAGAGACAGAGACAGAGACAGAGACAGAGACAGAGACAGAGACAGAGACAGAGACAGAGACAGAGACAGAGACAGAGACAGAGACAGAGACAGAGACAGAGACAGAGACGGAGACAGAGACAGAGACAGAGACACAGAGACAGAGGCACAGAGACACAGAGACACAGAGACACAGAGACGCAGGGACAGAGACACAGAGACAGTGAGACAGAGGCAGAGACACAGAGACAGAGACACAGAGACAGTGACACAGAGAAAGAGACACAGAGACAGTGTCACAGAGACAGAGATGCAGAGACAGAGACACAAAGACAGAGACAGGGACACAGAGACAGAGAAACAGAGACAGCGACACAGAGACAGAGACAGAGACACAGAGACAGAGACACAGAGACAGAGACACAGAGACAGAGACACAGGGAGACAGAGACACAGAGACAGAGACACAGAGACAGAGACACAGAGACAGAGACACAGAGACAGAGACACAGAGACACAGAGACGGAGACAGAGACACAGAGACAGAGACAGTGACAGAGACAGAGACAGAAACAGAGACGGAGACAGAGACAGAGACGGAGACGGAGACAGAGACAGAGACAGAGACAGAGACACAGAGACAGAGGCACAGAGACACAGAGACACAGAGACACAGAGACACAGAGACACAGAGACACAGAGACGCAGAGACAGAGACACAGAGACAGTGAGACAGAGACAGAGACACAGAGACAGAGACATAGAGACAGTGACACAGAGAAAGAGACACAGAGACAGTGTCACAGAGACAGAGATGCAGAGGCAGAGACACAGAGACAGAGACAGAGACAGAGACAGAGACACAGAGACAGAGACACAGAGGCAGACACACAGAGGCAGAGACACAGACACAGAGACAGAGACACAGAGGCACAGAGACAGAGACACAGAGACAGAGACACAGAGACAGAGACACAGAGACAGAGACGCAGAGACAGAGACATGGAGACATAGGCACGGAGGCAGAGACACAGTGACAGAGACAGAGACACAGACAGAGACAGAGACAGAGACAGAGACAGAGACATAGACAGAGACAGAGGCAGAGACAGAGACAGAGACAGAGACAGAGACAGAGACGGAGACAGAGACAGAGACACAGAGACGGAGATACAGAGACAGAGACACAGAGGCAGAGACACAGAGACGGAGACAGAGACAGAGACAGAGAGACAGAGACACAAAGACAGGGACAGAGACACAGAGACAGAGACACAGATACAGAGACACAGATACAGAGACACAGAGACAGAGACAGAGACAGAGACAGAGACAGAGACAGAGACAGTGACAGAGACACAGAGACAGAGGCACAGAGACACAGAGACACAGAGACACAGAGACGCAGAGACAGAGACACAGAGACAGTGAGACAGAGACAGTGAGACAGAGACAGAGACACAGAGACAGAGACACAGAGACAGTGACACAGAGAAAGAGACACAGAGACAGTGTCACAGAGACAGAGATGCAGAGACAGAGACACAAAGACAGAGACAGGGACACAGAGACAGAGAAACAGAGACAGCGACACAGAGACAGAGACAGAGACACAGAGACAGAGACACAGAGACAGAGACACAGAGACAGAGACACAGAGACAGAGACGCAGAGACAGAGACATAGAGACACAGAGACAGAGACACAGAGACAGAGACGCAGAGACAGAGATACAGAGACAGAGACAGAGAGACAGAGACACAAAGACAGGGACAGAGACACAGAGACAGAGACACAGATACAGAGACACAGATACAGAGACACAGAGACAGAGACAGAGACAGAGACAGAGACAGAGACAGAGACAGAGACAGAGACAGAGACAGAGACAGAGACAGAGACAGAGACAGAGACAGAGACAGAGACGGAGACAGAGACAGAGACAGAGACACAGAGACAGAGGCACAGAGACACAGAGACACAGAGACACAGAGACGCAGAGACAGAGACACAGAGACAGTGAGACAGAGGCAGAGACACAGAGACAGAGACACAGAGACAGTGACACAGAGAAAGAGACACAGAGACAGTGTCACAGAGACAGAGATGCAGAGACAGAGACACAAAGACAGAGACAGGGACACAGAGACAGAGAAACAGAGACAGCGACACAGAGACAGAGACAGAGACACAGAGACAGAGACACAGAGACAGAGACACAGAGACAGAGACACAGGGACAGAGACACAGAGACAGAGACACAGAGACAGAGACACAGAGGCACTGAGACAGAGACACAGAGACAGAGACACAGAGACAGAGACACAGAGACAGAGACACAGAGACAGAGACACAGAGACACAGAGACGGAGACAGAGACACAGAGACAGAGACAGTGACAGAGACAGAGACAGAAACAGAGACGGAGACAGAGACAGAGACGGAGACGGAGACAGAGACAGAGACAGAGACAGAGACACAGAGACAGAGGCACAGAGACACAGAGACACAGAGACACAGAGACACAGAGACACAGAGACACAGAGACGCAGAGACAGAGACACAGAGACAGTGAGACAGAGACAGAGACACAGAGACAGAGACATAGAGACAGTGACACAGAGAAAGAGACACAGAGACAGTGTCACAGAGACAGAGATGCAGAGACAGAGACACAGAGACAGAGACAGAGACAGAGACAGAGACACAGAGACAGAGACACAGAGGCAGACACACAGAGGCAGAGACACAGACACAGAGACAGAGACACAGAGGCACAGAGACAGAGACACAGAGACAGAGACACAGAGACAGAGACACAGAGACAGAGACGCAGAGACAGAGACATGGAGACATAGGCACGGAGGCAGAGACACAGTGACAGAGACAGAGACACAGACAGAGACAGAGACAGAGACAGAGACAGAGACATAGACAGAGACAGAGGCAGAGACAGAGACAGAGACAGAGACAGAGACAGAGACGGAGACAGAGACAGAGACACAGAGACGGAGATACAGAGACAGAGACACAGAGGCAGAGACACAGAGACGGAGACAGAGACAGAGACAGAGAGACAGAGACACAAAGACAGGGACAGAGACACAGAGACAGAGACACAGATACAGAGACACAGATACAGAGACACAGAGACAGAGACAGAGACAGAGACAGAGACAGAGACGGAGACAGAGACAGAGACAGTGACAGAGACACAGAGACAGAGGCACAGAGACACAGAGACACAGAGACACAGAGACGCAGAGACAGAGACACAGAGACAGTGAGACAGAGACAGAGACACAGAGACAGAGACATAGAGACAGTGACACAGAGAAAGAGACACAGAGACAGTGTCACAGAGACAGAGATGCAGAGACACAGACACAAAGACAGAGACAGGGACACAGAGACAGAGAAACAGAGACAGCGACACAGAGACAGAGACAGAGACACAGAGACAGAGACACAGAGACAGAGACACAGGGACAGAGACACAGAGACAGAGACACAGAGACAGAGACACAGAGGCACTGAGACAGAGACACAGAGACAGATACACAGAGACACAGAGACAGAGACAGAGACACAGAGACAGAGACAGTGACAGAGACAGAGACAGAAACAGAGACAGAGACAGAGACAGAGACGGAGACGGAGACAGAGACAGAGACAGAGACAGAGACACAGAGACAGAGGCACAGAGACACAGAGACACAGAGACACAGAGACACAGAGACACAGAGACGCAGAGACAGAGACACAGAGACAGTGAGACAGAGAGAGAGACACAGAGACAGAGACATAGAGACAGTGACACAGAGAAAGAGACACAGAGACAGTGTCACAGAGACAGAGATGCAGAGACAGAGACACAAAGACAGAGACAGGGACACAGAGACAGAGGCACAGAGACACAGAGACACAGAGACACAGAGACACAGAGACAGAGCCACAGAGACGGAGACACA
This sequence comes from Megachile willughbiella, assembly GCA_945859595.2. NCBI lineage: Eukaryota > Metazoa > Arthropoda > Insecta > Hymenoptera > Megachilidae > Megachile > Megachile willughbiella. Next base: position 1,170,808 of record CAMAOD020000232.1, read on the forward strand.
GAGACAGAGACACAGAGACAGTGACACAGAGACAGAGACACAGCGACAGAATCGCAGAGACAGAGACACAGAGACAGAGACACAGAGATAGAGACACACAGACGCAGAGACAGAGACCCAGAGACAGAGACACAGGGAGAGAGACTCAGAGACAGAGACACAGAGACAGAGACACAGAGACAGAAACACAGAGACAGAGACAGAGACAGAGACAGAGACAGAGACAGAGACAGAGACAGAGACAGAGACAGAGACAGAGACAGAGACAGAGACAGAGACAGAGACAGAGACACAGAGACAGAGGCACAGACACACAGAGACACAGAGACCCAGAGACACAGAGACGCAGAGACAGAGACACAGAGACAGTGAGACAGAGACAGAGGCACAGAGACAGAGACATAGAGACAGCGACACAGAGAAAGAGATACAGAGACAGTGTCACAGAGACAGTGATGCAGAGACAGAGACACAGAGACAGAGACACAGCGAGAGAGACTCAGAGACAGAGACACACAGACAGAGACACAGAGACAGAAACACAGAGACAGAGACAGAGACAGAGACAGAGACAGAGACAGAGACAGAGACAGAGACAGAGACAGAGACAGAGACAGAGACAGAGACAGAGACAGAGACAGAGACAGAGACAGAGACAGAGACAGAGACACAGACAGAGACAGAGACAGAGACAGAGACAGAGACAGAGACAGAGACAGAGACAGAGACAGAGACAGAGACAGAGACAGAGACAGAGACAGAGACAGAGACAGAGACACAGAGACACAGAGACAGAGACACAGAGACACGGAGACGCAGAGACAGAGACACAGAGACAGTGACACAGAGACAGAGACACAGAGACAGTGTCACGGAGATAGAGATGCAGAGACAGAGACACAAAGACAGAGACAGAGACACAGAGATAGAGAAACAGAGACAGAGACACAGAGACAGAGACAGAGACAGAGACAGAGACAGAGACAGAGACACAGAGACAGAGACACAGAGGCAGACACACAGAGACAGAGACACAGAGGCACAGAGACAGAGACACAGAGACAGAGACACAGAGACAGAGACACAGAGACAGAGACAGAGACACAGAGACAGAGACAGACAGAGAGACAGAGACAGAGACAGAGACAGAGACAGTGACAGAGAGAGAGACAGAGACAGAGACAGAGACAGAGACAGAGACAGTGACAGAGACAGAGACAGAGACAGAGGCAGAGACAGAGACAGAGACAGAGACAGAGACAGAGACAGAGACAGAGACACAGAGACAGAGACACAGACACGGAGACAGGGGCAGACAGACAGAGACACAGAGACACAGAATCACAGAGACACAGAGACAGGGACACAGAGACAGAGACACAGAGACAGAGACACAGAGACAGAGACACAGGGACAGAGACACAGAGACAGAGACACAGAGACGGAGATACAGAGACAGAGACACAGAGGCAGAGACACAGAGACGGAGACAGAGACAGAGACAGAGAGACAGAGACACAAAGACAGGGACAGAGACACAGAGACAGAGACACAGATACAGAGACACAGATACAGAGACACAGAGACAGAGACAGAGACAGAGACAGAGACAGAGACAGAGACAGAGACGGAGACAGAGACAGTGACAGAGACACAGAGACAGAGGCACAGAGACACAGAGACACAGAGACACAGAGACGCAGAGACAGAGACACAGAGACAGTGAGACAGAGACAGAGACACAGAGACAGAGACATAGAGACAGTGACACAGAGAAAGAGACACAGAGACAGTGTCACAGAGACAGAGATGCAGAGACACAGACACAAAGACAGAGACAGGGACACAGAGACAGAGAAACAGAGACAGCGACACAGAGACAGAGACAGAGACACAGAGACAGAGACACAGAGACAGAGACACAGGGACAGAGACACAGAGACAGAGACACAGAGACAGAGACACAGAGGCACTGAGACAGAGACACAGAGACAGAGACACAGAGACACAGAGACAGAGACAGAGACACAGAGACAGAGACAGTGACAGAGACAGAGACAGAGACTGAAACAGAGACAGAGACAGAGACAGAGACGGAGACGGAGACAGAGACAGAGACAGAGACAGAGACAGAGACACAGAGACAGAGGCACAGAGACACAGAGACACAGAGACACAGAGACACAGAGACACAGAGACGCAGAGACAGAGACACAGAGACAGTGAGACAGAGAGAGAGACACAGAGACAGAGACATAGAGACAGTGACACAGAGAAAGAGACACAGAGACAGTGTCACAGAGACAGAGATGCAGAGACAGAGACACAAAGACAGAGACAGGGACACAGAGACAGAGGCACAGAGACACAGAGACACAGAGACACAGAGACACAGAGACAGAGCCACAGAGACGGAGACACAGAGACAGAGACACAGAGACAGTGACACAGAGACAGAGACACAGCGACAGAATCGCAGAGACAGAGACACAGAGACAGAGACACAGAGATAGAGACACACAGACGCAGAGACAGAGACCCAGAGACAGAGACACAGGGAGAGAGACTCAGAGACAGAGACACAGAGACAGAGACACAGAGACAGAAACACAGAGACAGAGACAGAGACAGAGACAGAGACAGAGACAGAGACAGAGACAGAGACAGAGACAGAGACAGAGACAGAGACAGAGACAGAGACAGAGACAGAGACAGAGACAGAGACAGAGACAGAGACACAGAGACAGAGGCACAGACACACAGAGACACAGAGACCCAGAGACACAGAGACGCAGAGACAGAGACACAGAGACAGTGAGACAGAGACAGAGGCACAGAGACAGAGACATAGAGACAGCGACACAGAGAAAGAGATACAGAGACAGTGTCACAGAGACAGTGATGCAGAGACAGAGACACAGAGACAGAGACACAGGGAGAGAGACTCAGAGACAGAGACACACAGACAGAGACACAGAGACAGAAACACAGAGACAGAGACAGAGACAGAGACAGAGACAGAGACAGAGACAGAGACAGAGACAGAGACAGAGACAGAGACAGAGACAGAGACAGAGACAGAGACAGAGACAGAGACAGAGACAGAGACAGAGACAGAGACAGAGACACAGACAGAGACAGAGACAGAGACAGAGACAGAGACAGAGACAGAGACAGAGACAGAGACAGAGACAGAGACAGAGACAGAGACAGAGACAGAGACAGAGACAGAGACAGAGACACAGAGACACAGAGACAGAGACACAGAGACACGGAGACGCAGAGACAGAGACACAGAGACAGTGACACAGAGACAGAGACACAGAGACAGTGTCACGGAGATAGAGATGCAGAGACAGAGACACAAAGACAGAGACAGAGACACAGAGATAGAGAAACAGAGACAGAGACACAGAGACAGAGACAGAGACAGAGACAGAGACAGAGACACAGAGACAGAGACACAGAGGCAGACACACAGAGGCAGAGACACAGACACAGAGACAGAGACACAGAGGCACAGAGACAGAGACACAGAGACACAGAGACAGAGACACAGAGACAGAGACACAGAGACAGAGACAGAGACACAGAGACAGAGACAGACAGAGAGACAGAGACAGAGACAGAGACAGAGACAGTGACAGAGAGAGAGACAGAGACAGAGACAGAGACAGAGACAGAGACAGTGACAGAGACAGAGACAGAGATAGAGGCAGAGACAGAGACAGAGACAGAGACAGAGACAGAGACAGAGACAGAGACAGAGACACAGAGACAGAGACACAGACACGGAGACAGGGGCAGACAGACAGAGACACAGAGACACAGAATCACAGAGACACAGAGACAGGGACACAGAGACAGAGACACAGAGACAGAGACACAGAGACAGAGACACAGGGACAGAGACACAGAGACAGAGACACAGAGACAGAGACACAGAGACAGAGACACAGAGACAGAGACACAGAGACAGAGACACAGAGACAGTGTCACAGAGATAGAGATGCAGAGACAGAGACACAAAGACAGAGACAGAGACACAGAGACAGAGAAACAGAGACAGAGACACAGAGACAGAGACAGAGACAGAGACAGAGACAGAGACAGAGACACAGAGACAGAGAAACAGAGGCAGACACACAGAGGCAGAGACACAGACACAGAGACAGAGACACAGAGGCACAGAGACAGAGACAGAGAGACAGAGACACAGAGACAGAGACACAGAGACAGAGACACAGAGACAGAGACACAGAGACAGAGACACAGAGACAGAGACACAGAGACAGAGACAGAGACACAGAGACAGAGACAGACAGAGAGACAGAGACAGAGACAGAGACAGAGACAGTGACAGAGAGAGAGACAGAGACAGAGACAGAAACAGAGACAGAGACAGTGACAGAGACAGAGACAGAGACAGAGGCAGAGACAGAGAGAGAGACAGAGACAGAGACAGAGACAGAGACAGAGACAGAGACAGAGACAGAGACAGAGACACAGAGACAGAGACACAGACACAGAGACAGGGGCAGACAGACAGAGACACAGAGACACAGAATCACAGAGACACAGAGACAGGGACACAGAGACAGAGACACAGAGACAGAGACACAGAGACAGAGACACAGAGACAGAGACACAGAGACAGAGACACAGAGACAGAGACACAGAGACAGAGACACAGAGACAGAGACAAAGATAAAGAGACACAGAGACAGAGACGCAGAGACCGAGACACAGAGACAGAGACAGAGACAGAGACACAGAGACAGAGACACAGAGGCAGACACACAGAGACAGAGACACTGACACAGAGACACAGAGACAGAGACACAGAGACAGAGACACAGAGACAGAGACAAAGATAAAGAGACACAGAGACAGAGACACAGAGACAGAGACACAGAGACAGAGACAGAGAGACAGAGACACAAAGACAGGGACAGAGACAGAGACAGAGACAGAGACAGAGACAGAGACGGAGACAGAGACAGAGACAGAGACAAAGACAGAGACAGAGACAGAGACAGAGACAGAGACACAGACACGGAGACAGGGGCAGACAGACAGAGAAACAGAGACACAGAATCACAGAGACACAGAGACAGGGACACAGAGACAGAGACACAGAGACAGAGACACAGAGACAGAGACACAGGGACAGAGACACAGAGACAGAGACACAGAGACGGAGATACAGAGACAGAGACACAGAGGCAGAGACACAGAGACGGAGACAGAGACAGAGACAGAGAGACAGAGACACAAAGACAGGGACAGAGACACAGAGACAGAGACACAGATACAGAGACACAGATACAGAGACACAGAGACAGAGACAGAGACAGAGACAGAGACAGAGACAGAGACAGAGACGGAGACAGAGACAGTGACAGAGACACAGAGACAGAGGCACAGAGACACAGAGACACAGAGACACAGAGACGCAGAGACAGAGACACAGAGACAGTGAGACAGAGACAGAGACACAGAGACAGAGACATAGAGACAGTGACACAGAGAAAGAGACACAGAGACAGTGTCACAGAGACAGAGATGCAGAGACACAGACACAAAGACAGAGACAGGGACACAGAGACAGAGAAACAGAGACAGCGACACAGAGACAGAGACAGAGACACAGAGACAGAGACACAGAGACAGAGACACAGGGACAGAGACACAGAGACAGAGACACAGAGACAGAGACACAGAGGCACTGAGACAGAGACACAGAGACAGAGACACAGAGACACAGAGACAGAGACAGAGACACAGAGACAGAGACAGTGACAGAGACAGAGACAGAGACTGAAACAGAGACAGAGACAGAGACAGAGACGGAGACGGAGACAGAGACAGAGACAGAGACAGAGACAGAGACACAGAGACAGAGGCACAGAGACACAGAGACACAGAGACACAGAGACACAGAGACACAGAGACGCAGAGACAGAGACACAGAGACAGTGAGACAGAGAGAGAGACACAGAGACAGTGACACAGAGACAGAGACACAGCGACAGAATCGCAGAGACAGAGACACAGAGACAGAGACACAGAGATAGAGACACACAGACGCAGAGACAGAGACCCAGAGACAGAGACACAGGGAGAGAGACTCAGAGACAGAGACACAGAGACAGAGACACAGAGACAGAAACACAGAGACAGAGACAGAGACAGAGACAGAGACAGAGACAGAGACAGAGACAGAGACAGAGACAGAGACAGAGACAGAGACAGAGACAGAGACAGAGACAGAGACAGAGACAGAGACACAGAGACAGAGGCACAGACACACAGAGACACAGAGACCCAGAGACACAGAGACGCAGAGACAGAGACACAGAGACAGTGAGACAGAGACAGAGGCACAGAGACAGAGACATAGAGACAGCGACACAGAGAAAGAGATACAGAGACAGTGTCACAGAGACAGTGATGCAGAGACAGAGACACAGAGACAGAGACACAGGGAGAGAGACTCAGAGACAGAGACACACAGACAGAGACACAGAGACAGAAACACAGAGACAGAGACAGAGACAGAGACAGAGACAGAGACAGAGACAGAGACAGAGACAGAGACAGAGACAGAGACAGAGACAGAGACAGAGACAGAGACAGAGACAGAGACAGAGACAGAGACAGAGACAGAGACAGAGACACAGACAGAGACAGAGACAGAGACAGAGACAGAGACAGAGACAGAGACAGAGACAGAGACAGAGACAGAGACAGAGACAGAGACAGAGACAGAGACAGAGACAGAGACAGAGACACAGAGACACAGAGACAGAGACACAGAGACACGGAGACGCAGAGACAGAGACACAGAGACAGTGACACAGAGACAGAGACACAGAGACAGTGTCACGGAGATAGAGATGCAGAGACAGAGACACAAAGACAGAGACAGAGACACAGAGATAGAGAAACAGAGACAGAGACACAGAGACAGAGACAGAGACAGAGACAGAGACAGAGACACAGAGACAGAGACACAGAGGCAGACACACAGAGGCAGAGACACAGACACAGAGACAGAGACACAGAGGCACAGAGACAGAGACACAGAGACACAGAGACAGAGACACAGAGACAGAGACACAGAGACAGAGACAGAGACACAGAGACAGAGACAGACAGAGAGACAGAGACAGAGACAGAGACAGAGACAGTGACAGAGAGAGAGACAGAGACAGAGACAGAGACAGAGACAGAGACAGTGACAGAGACAGAGACAGAGATAGAGGCAGAGACAGAGACAGAGACAGAGACAGAGACAGAGACAGAGACAGAGACAGAGACACAGAGACAGAGACACAGACACGGAGACAGGGGCAGACAGACAGAGACACAGAGACACAGAATCACAGAGACACAGAGACAGGGACACAGAGACAGAGACACAGAGACAGAGACACAGAGACAGAGACACAGGGACAGAGACACAGAGACAGAGACACAGAGACAGAGACACAGAGACAGAGACACAGAGACAGAGACACAGAGACAGAGACACAGAGACAGTGTCACAGAGATAGAGATGCAGAGACAGAGACACAAAGACAGAGACAGAGACACAGAGACAGAGAAACAGAGACAGAGACACAGAGACAGAGACAGAGACAGAGACAGAGACAGAGACAGAGACACAGAGACAGAGAAACAGAGGCAGACACACAGAGGCAGAGACACAGACACAGAGACAGAGACACAGAGGCACAGAGACAGAGACAGAGAGACAGAGACACAGAGACAGAGACACAGAGACAGAGACACAGAGACAGAGACACAGAGACAGAGACACAGAGACAGAGACAGAGACACAGAGACAGAGACAGACAGAGAGACAGAGACAGAGACAGAGACAGAGACAGTGACAGAGAGAGAGACAGAGACAGAGACAGAAACAGAGACAGAGACAGTGACAGAGACAGAGACAGAGACAGAGGCAGAGACAGAGAGAGAGACAGAGACAGAGACAGAGACAGAGACAGAGACAGAGACAGAGACAGAGACAGAGACAGAGACACAGAGACAGAGACACAGACACAGAGACAGGGGCAGACAGACAGAGACACAGAGACACAGAATCACAGAGACACAGAGACAGGGACACAGAGACAGAGACACAGAGACAGAGACACAGAGACAGAGACACAGAGACAGAGACACAGAGACAGAGACACAGAGACAGAGACACAGAGACAGAGACACAGAGACAGAGACAAAGATAAAGAGACACAGAGACAGAGACGCAGAGACCGAGACACAGAGACAGAGACAGAGACAGAGACACAGAGACAGAGACACAGAGGCAGACACACAGAGACAGAGACACTGACACAGAGACACAGAGACAGAGACACAGAGACAGAGACACAGAGACAGAGACAAAGATAAAGAGACACAGAGACAGAGACACAGAGACAGAGACACAGAGACAGAGACAGAGAGACAGAGACACAAAGACAGGGACAGAGACAGAGACAGAGACAGAGACAGAGACAGAGACGGAGACAGAGACAGAGACAGAGACAAAGACAGAGACAGAGACAGAGACAGAGACAGAGACACAGACACGGAGACAGGGGCAGACAGACAGAGACACAGAGACACAGAATCACAGAGACACAGAGACAGGGACACAGAGACAGAGACACAGAGACAGAGACACAGAGACAGAGACACAGGGACAGAGACACAGAGACAGAGACACAGAGACGGAGATACAGAGACAGAGACACAGAGGCAGAGACACAGAGACGGAGACAGAGACAGAGACAGAGAGACAGAGACACAAAGACAGGGACAGAGACACAGAGACAGAGACACAGATACAGAGACACAGATACAGAGACACAGAGACAGAGACAGAGACAGAGACAGAGACAGAGACAGAGACAGAGACGGAGACAGAGACAGTGACAGAGACACAGAGACAGAGGCACAGAGACACAGAGACACAGAGACACAGAGACGCAGAGACAGAGACACAGAGACAGTGAGACAGAGACAGAGACACAGAGACAGAGACATAGAGACAGTGACACAGAGAAAGAGACACAGAGACAGTGTCACAGAGACAGAGATGCAGAGACACAGACACAAAGACAGAGACAGGGACACAGAGACAGAGAAACAGAGACAGCGACACAGAGACAGAGACAGAGACACAGAGACAGAGACACAGAGACAGAGACACAGGGACAGAGACACAGAGACAGAGACACAGAGACAGAGACACAGAGGCACTGAGACAGAGACACAGAGACAGAGACACAGAGACACAGAGACAGAGACAGAGACACAGAGACAGAGACAGTGACAGAGACAGAGACAGAGACTGAAACAGAGACAGAGACAGAGACAGAGACGGAGACGGAGACAGAGACAGAGACAGAGACAGAGACAGAGACACAGAGACAGAGGCACAGAGACACAGAGACACAGAGACACAGAGACACAGAGACACAGAGACGCAGAGACAGAGACACAGAGACAGTGAGACAGAGAGAGAGACACAGAGACAGAGACATAGAGACAGTGACACAGAGAAAGAGACACAGAGACAGTGTCACAGAGACAGAGATGCAGAGACAGAGACACAAAGACAGAGACAGGGACACAGAGACAGAGGCACAGAGACACAGAGACACAGAGACACAGAGACACAGAGACAGAGCCACAGAGACGGAGACACAGAGACAGAGACACAGAGACAGTGACACAGAGACAGAGACACAGCGACAGAATCGCAGAGACAGAGACACAGAGACAGAGACACAGAGATAGAGACACACAGACGCAGAGACAGGGACCCAGAGACAGAGACACAGGGAGAGAGACTCAGAGACAGAGACACAGAGACAGAGACACAGAGACAGAAACACAGAGACAGAGACAGAGACAGAGACAGAGACAGAGACAGAGACAGAGACAGAGACAGAGACAGAGACAGAGACAGAGACAGAGACAGAGACAGAGACAGAGACAGAGACACAGAGACAGAGGCACAGACACACAGAGACACAGAGACCCAGAGACACAGAGACGCAGAGACAGAGACACAGAGACAGTGAGACAGAGACAGAGGCACAGAGACAGAGACATAGAGACAGCGACACAGAGAAAGAGATACAGAGACAGTGTCACAGAGACAGTGATGCAGAGACAGAGACACAGAGACAGAGACACAGGGAGAGAGACTCAGAGACAGAGACACACAGACAGAGACACAGAGACAGAAACACAGAGACAGAGACAGAGACAGAGACAGAGACAGAGACAGAGACAGAGACAGAGACAGAGACAGAGACAGAGACAGAGACAGAGACAGAGACAGAGACAGAGACAGAGACAGAGACAGAGACAGAGACAGAGACACAGACAGAGACAGAGACAGAGACAGAGACAGAGACAGAGACAGAGACAGAGACAGAGACAGAGACAGAGACAGAGACAGAGACAGAGACAGAGACAGAGACAGAGACAGAGACACAGAGACACAGAGACAGAGACACAGAGACACGGAGACGCAGAGACAGAGACACAGAGACAGTGACACAGAGACAGAGACACAGAGACAGTGTCACGGAGATAGAGATGCAGAGACAGAGACACAAAGACAGAGACAGAGACACAGAGATAGAGAAACAGAGACAGAGACACAGAGACAGAGACAGAGACAGAGACAGAGACAGAGACACAGAGACAGAGACACAGAGGCAGACACACAGAGGCAGAGACACAGACACAGAGACAGAGACACAGAGGCACAGAGACAGAGACACAGAGACACAGAGACAGAGACACAGAGACAGAGACACAGAGACAGAGACAGAGACACAGAGACAGAGACAGACAGAGAGACAGAGACAGAGACAGAGACAGAGACAGTGACAGAGAGAGAGACAGAGACAGAGACAGAGACAGAGACAGAGACAGTGACAGAGACAGAGACAGAGATAGAGGCAGAGACAGAGACAGAGACAGAGACAGAGACAGAGACAGAGACAGAGACAGAGACACAGAGACAGAGACACAGACACGGAGACAGGGGCAGACAGACAGAGACACAGAGACACAGAATCACAGAGACACAGAGACAGGGACACAGAGACAGAGACACAGAGACAGAGACACAGAGACAGAGACACAGGGACAGAGACACAGAGACAGAGACACAGAGACAGAGACACAGAGACAGAGACACAGAGACAGAGACACAGAGACAGAGACACAGAGACAGTGTCACAGAGATAGAGATGCAGAGACAGAGACACAAAGACAGAGACAGAGACACAGAGACAGAGAAACAGAGACAGAGACACAGAGACAGAGACAGAGACAGAGACAGAGACAGAGACAGAGACACAGAGACAGAGAAACAGAGGCAGACACACAGAGGCAGAGACACAGACACAGAGACAGAGACACAGAGGCACAGAGACAGAGACAGAGAGACAGAGACACAGAGACAGAGACACAGAGACAGAGACACAGAGACAGAGACACAGAGACAGAGACACAGAGACAGAGACAGAGACACAGAGACAGAGACAGACAGAGAGACAGAGACAGAGACAGAGACAGAGACAGTGACAGAGAGAGAGACAGAGACAGAGACAGAAACAGAGACAGAGACAGTGACAGAGACAGAGACAGAGACAGAGGCAGAGACAGAGAGAGAGACAGAGACAGAGACAGAGACAGAGACAGAGACAGAGACAGAGACAGAGACAGAGACACAGAGACAGAGACACAGACACAGAGACAGGGGCAGACAGACAGAGACACAGAGACACAGAATCACAGAGACACAGAGACAGGGACACAGAGACAGAGACACAGAGACAGAGACACAGAGACAGAGACACAGAGACAGAGACACAGAGACAGAGACACAGAGACAGAGACACAGAGACAGAGACACAGAGACAGAGACAAAGATAAAGAGACACAGAGACAGAGACGCAGAGACCGAGACACAGAGACAGAGACAGAGACAGAGACACAGAGACAGAGACACAGAGGCAGACACACAGAGACAGAGACACTGACACAGAGACACAGAGACAGAGACACAGAGACAGAGACACAGAGACAGAGACAAAGATAAAGAGACACAGAGACAGAGACACAGAGACAGAGACACAGAGACAGAGACAGAGAGACAGAGACACAAAGACAGGGACAGAGACAGAGACAGAGACAGAGACAGAGACAGAGACGGAGACAGAGACAGAGACAGAGACAAAGACAGAGACAGAGACAGAGACAGAGACAGAGACACACACACAGAGACAGGGGCACACAGACAGAGACACAGAGACACAGAATCACAGAGACACAGAGACAGGGACACAGAGACAGAGACACAGAGACAGAGACACAGAGACAGAGACACAGAGACACAGACACAGAGACAGAGACACAGAGACAGAGACAAAGATAAAGAGACACAGAGACAGAGACGCAGAGACCGAGACACAGAGGCAGAGACACAGATGCAGAGACACAGAGACAGAGACGCAGAGACAGAGACATGGAGACATGGGCACGGAGGCAGAGACACAGAGACAGAGACAGAGACACAGAGACAGTGACACAGAGACAGAGACACAGAGGCACAGAGACAGAGACACAGACACAGAGACAGAGACACAGAGACAGAGACACAGAGACAGAGACACAGAGACAGAGACACAGAGACAGAGACACAGAGACAGAGACACAGAGACAGAGACACAGAGACAGAAACACAGAGACAGAGACAGAGACAGAGACAGAGACAGAGACAGAGACAGAGACAGAGACAGAGACAGAGACAGAGACAGAGACAGAGACAGAGACAGAGACAGAGACAGAGACACAGAGACAGAGGCACAGACACACAGAGACACAGAGACCCAGAGACACAGAGACGCAGAGACAGAGACACAGAGACAGTGAGACAGAGACAGAGGCACAGAGACAGAGACATAGAGACAGCGACACAGAGAAAGAGATACAGAGACAGTGTCACAGAGACAGTGATGCAGAGACAGAGACACAGAGACAGAGACACAGGGAGAGAGACTCAGAGACAGAGACACACAGACAGAGACACAGAGACAGAAACACAGAGACAGAGACAGAGACAGAGACAGAGACAGAGACAGAGACAGAGACAGAGACAGAGACAGAGACAGAGACAGAGACAGAGACAGAGACAGAGACAGAGACAGAGACAGAGACAGAGACAGAGACAGAGACAGAGACAGAGACACAGACAGAGACAGAGACAGAGACAGAGACAGAGACAGAGACAGAGACAGAGACAGAGACAGAGACAGAGACAGAGACAGAGACAGAGACAGAGACAGAGACAGAGACACAGAGACACAGAGACAGAGACACAGAGACACGGAGACGCAGAGACAGAGACACAGAGACAGTGACACAGAGACAGAGACACAGAGACAGTGTCACGGAGATAGAGATGCAGAGACAGAGACACAAAGACAGAGACAGAGACACAGAGATAGAGAAACAGAGACAGAGACACAGAGACAGAGACAGAGACAGAGACAGAGACAGAGACAGAGACACAGAGACAGAGACACAGAGGCAGACACACAGAGGCAGAGACACAGACGCAGAGACAGAGACACAGAGGCACAGAGACAGAGACACAGAGACACAGAGACAGAGACACAGAGACGGAGACACAGAGACAGAGACAGAGACACAGAGACAGAGACAGACAGAGAAACAGAGACAGAGACAGAGACAGAGACAGTGACAGAGAGAGAGACAGAGACAGAGACAGAGACAGAGACAGAGACAGTGACAGAGACAGAGACAGAGATAGAGGCAGAGACAGAGACAGAGACAGAGACAGAGACAGAGACAGAGACAGAGACAGAGACAGAGACACAGAGACAGAGACACAGACACGGAGACAGGGGCAGACAGACAGAGACACAGAGACACAGAATCACAGAGACACAGAGACAGGGACACAGAGACAGAGACACAGAGACAGAGACACAGAGACAGAGACACAGGGACAGAGACACAGAGACAGAGACACAGAGACAGAGACACAGAGACAGAGACACAGAGACAGAGACACAGAGACAGAGACACAGAGACAGTGTCACAGAGATAGAGATGCAGAGACAGAGACACAAAGACAGAGACAGAGACACAGAGACAGAGAAACAGAGACAGAGACACAGAGACAGAGACAGAGACAGAGACAGAGACAGAGACAGAGACACAGAGACAGAGAAACAGAGGCAGACACACAGAGGCAGAGACACAGACACAGAGACAGAGACACAGAGGCACAGAGACAGAGACAGAGAGACAGAGACACAGAGACAGAGACACAGAGACAGAGACACAGAGACAGAGACACAGAGACAGAGACACAGAGACAGAGACAGAGACACAGAGACAGAGACAGACAGAGAGACAGAGACAGAGACAGAGACAGAGACAGTGACAGAGAGAGAGACAGAGACAGAGACAGAAACAGAGACAGAGACAGTGACAGAGACAGAGACAGAGACAGAGGCAGAGACAGAGAGAGAGACAGAGACAGAGACAGAGACAGAGACAGAGACAGAGACAGAGACAGAGACAGAGACACAGAGACAGAGACACAGACACAGAGACAGGGGCAGACAGACAGAGACACAGAGACACAGAATCACAGAGACACAGAGACAGGGACACAGAGACAGAGACACAGAGACAGAGACACAGAGACAGAGACACAGAGACAGAGACACAGAGACAGAGACACAGAGACAGAGACACAGAGACAGAGACACAGAGACAGAGACAAAGATAAAGAGACACAGAGACAGAGACGCAGAGACCGAGACACAGAGACAGAGACAGAGACAGAGACACAGAGACAGAGACACAGAGGCAGACACACAGAGACAGAGACACTGACACAGAGACACAGAGACAGAGACACAGAGACAGAGACACAGAGACAGAGACAAAGATAAAGAGACACAGAGACAGAGACACAGAGACAGAGACACAGAGACAGAGACAGAGAGACAGAGACACAAAGACAGGGACAGAGACAGAGACAGAGACAGAGACAGAGACAGAGACGGAGACAGAGACAGAGACAGAGACAGAGACAGAGACAGAGACAAAGACAGAGACAGAGACAGAGACAGAGACACACACACAGAGACAGGGGCACACAGACAGAGACACAGAGACACAGAATCACAGAGACACAGAGACAGGGACACAGAGACAGAGACACAGAGACAGAGACACAGAGACAGAGACACAGAGACACAGAGACAGAAACACAGAGACAGAGACAGAGACAGAGACAGAGACAGAGACAGAGACAGAGACAGAGACAGAGACAGAGACAGAGACAGAGACAGAGACAGAGACAGAGACAGAGACACAGAGACAGAGGCACAGACACACAGAGACACAGAGACCCAGAGACACAGAGACGCAGAGACAGAGACACAGAGACAGTGAGACAGAGACAGAGGCACAGAGACAGAGACATAGAGACAGCGACACAGAGAAAGAGATACAGAGACAGTGTCACAGAGACAGTGATGCAGAGACAGAGACACAGAGACAGAGACACAGGGAGAGAGACTCAGAGACAGAGACACACAGACAGAGACACAGAGACAGAAACACAGAGACAGAGACAGAGACAGAGACAGAGACAGAGACAGAGACAGAGACAGAGACAGAGACAGAGACAGAGACAGAGACAGAGACAGAGACAGAGACAGAGACAGAGACAGAGACAGAGACAGAGACACAGACAGAGACAGAGACAGAGACAGAGACAGAGACAGAGACAGAGACAGAGACAGAGACAGAGACAGAGACAGAGACAGAGACAGAGACAGAGACAGAGACACAGAGACACAGAGACAGAGACACAGAGACACGGAGACGCAGAGACAGAGACACAGAGACAGTGACACAGAGACAGAGACACAGAGACAGTGTCACGGAGATAGAGATGCAGAGACAGAGACACAAAGACAGAGACAGAGACACAGAGATAGAGAAACAGAGACAGAGACACAGAGACAGAGACAGAGACAGAGACAGAGACAGAGACACAGAGACAGAGACACAGAGGCAGACACACAGAGGCAGAGACACAGACACAGAGACAGAGACACAGAGGCACAGAGACAGAGACACAGAGACACAGAGACAGAGACACAGAGACAGAGACACAGAGACAGAGACACAGAGACAGAGATAGAGACACAGAGACAGAGACAGACAGAGAGACAGAGACAGAGACAGAGACAGAGACAGTGACAGAGAGAGAGACAGAGACAGAGACAGAGACAGAGACAGAGACAGTGACAGAGACAGAGACAGAGATAGAGGCAGAGACAGAGACAGAGACAGAGACAGAGACAGAGACAGAGACAGAGACAGAGACAGAGACACAGAGACAGAGACACAGACACGGAGACAGGGGCAGACAGACAGAGACACAGAGACACAGAATCACAGAGACACAGAGACAGGGACACAGAGACAGAGACACAGAGACAGAGACACAGAGACAGAGACACAGGGACAGAGACACAGAGACAGAGACACAGAGACAGAGACACAGAGAGAGACACAGAGACAGAGACACAGAGACAGAGACACAGAGACAGTGTCACAGAGATAGAGATGCAGAGACAGAGACACAAAGACAGAGACAGAGACACAGAGACAGAGAAACAGAGACAGAGACACAGAGACAGAGACAGAGACAGAGACAGAGACAGAGACAGAGACACAGAGACAGAGAAACAGAGGCAGACACACAGAGGCAGAGACACAGACACAGAGACAGAGACACAGAGGCACAGAGACAGAGACAGAGAGACAGAGACACAGAGACAGAGACACAGAGACAGAGACACAGAGACAGAGACACAGAGACAGAGACACAGAGACAGAGACAGAGACACAGAGACAGAGACAGACAGAGAGACAGAGACAGAGACAGAGACAGAGACAGTGACAGAGAGAGATACAGAGACAGAGACAGAAACAGAGACAGAGACAGTGACAGAGACAGAGACAGAGACAGAGGCAGAGACAGAGAGAGAGACAGAGACAGAGACAGAGACAGAGACAGAGACAGAGACAGAGACAGAGACAGAGACACAGAGACAGAGACACAGACACAGAGACAGGGGCAGACAGACAGAGACACAGAGACACAGAATCACAGAGACACAGAGACAGGGACACAGAGACAGAGACACAGAGACAGAGACACAGAGACAGAGACACAGAGACAGAGACACAGAGACAGAGACACAGAGACAGAGACACAGAGACAGAGACACAGAGACAGAGACAAAGATAAAGAGACACAGAGACAGAGACGCAGAGACCGAGACACAGAGACAGAGACAGAGACAGAGACACAGAGACAGAGACACAGAGGCAGACACACAGAGACAGAGACACTGACACAGAGACACAGAGACAGAGACACAGAGACAGAGACACAGAGACAGAGACAAAGATAAAGAGACACAGAGACAGAGACACAGAGACAGAGACACAGAGACAGAGACACAGAGACAGAGACAGAGAGACAGAGACACAAAGACAGGGACAGAGACAGAGACAGAGACAGAGACAGAGACAGAGACGGAGACAGAGACAGAGACAGAGACAGAGACAGAGACAGAGACAAAGACAGAGACAGAGACAGAGACAGAGACACACACACAGAGACAGGGGCACACAGACAGAGACACAGAGACACAGAATCACAGAGACACAGAGACAGGGACACAGAGACAGAGACACAGAGACAGAGACACAGAGACAGAGACACAGAGACACAGACACAGAGACAGAGACACAGAGACAGAGACAAAGATAAAGAGACACAGAGACAGAGACGCAGAGACCGAGACACAGAGGCAGAGACACAGATGCAGAGACACAGAGACAGAGACGCAGAGACAGAGACATGGAGACATGGGCACGGAGGCAGAGACACAGAGACAGAGACAGAGACACAGAGACAGTGACACAGAGACAGAGACACAGAGGCACAGAGACAGAGACACAGACACAGAGACAGAGACACAGAGACAGAGACACAGAGACAGAGACACAGAGACAGAGACACAGAGACAGAGACGCAGAGACAGAGACACAGAGACAGAGACACAGAGACAGAGACACAGAGACAGAGACGCAGAGACAGAGACATAGAGACACAGAGACAGAGACACAGAGACAGAGACGCAGAGACAGAGACACAGAGACAGAGACAGAGAGACAGAGACACAAAGACAGGGACAGAGACACAGAGACAGAGACACAGATACAGAGACACAGATGCAGAGACACAGAGACAGAGACAGAGACAGAGACAGAGACAGAGACAGAGACAGAGACAGAGACAGAGACGGAGACAGAGACAGAGACAGAGACACAGAGACAGAGGCACAGAGACACAGAGACACAGAGACACAGAGACGCAGAGACAGAGACACAGAGACAGTGAGACAGAGGCAGAGACACAGAGACAGAGACACAGAGACAGTGACACAGAGAAAGAGACACAGAGACAGTGTCACAGAGACAGAGATGCAGAGACAGAGACACAAAGACAGAGACAGGGACACAGAGACAGAGAAACAGAGACAGCGACACAGAGACAGAGACAGAGACACAGAGACAGAGACACAGAGACAGAGACACAGGGACAGAGACACAGAGACAGAGACACAGAGACAGAGACACAGAGGCACTGAGACAGAGACACAGAGACAGAGACACAGAGACAGAGACACAGAGACACAGAGACAGAGACAGAGACACAGAGACAGAGACAGTGACAGAGACAGAGACAGAAACAGAGACGGAGACAGAGACAGAGACGGAGACGGAGACAGAGACAGAGACAGAGACAGAGACACAGAGACAGAGGCACAGAGACACAGAGACACAGAGACACAGAGACACAGAGACACAGAGACACAGAGACGCAGAGACAGAGACACAGAGACAGTGAGACAGAGACAGAGACACAGAGACAGAGACAGAGACATAGAGACAGTGACACAGAGAAAGAGACACAGAGACAGTGTCACAGAGACAGAGATGCAGAGACAGAGACACAGAGACAGAGACAGAGACAGAGACAGAGACACAGAGACAGAGACACAGAGGCAGACACACAGAGGCAGAGACTCAGACACAGAGACAGAGACACAGAGGCACAGAGACAGAGACACAGAGACAGAGACACAGAGACAGAGACACAGAGACAGAGACGCAGAGACAGAGACATGGAGACATAGGCACGGAGGCAGAGACACAGTGACAGAGACAGAGACACAGACAGAGACAGAGACAGAGACAGAGACAGAGACATAGACAGAGACAGAGGCAGAGACAGAGACAGAGACAGAGACAGAGACGGAGACAGAGACAGAGACACAGAGACGGAGATACAGAGACAGAGACACAGAGGCAGAGACACAGAGACGGAGACAGAGACAGAGACAGAGACAGGGACACAGACACAGACACAGAGACAGAGACACAGAGACAGAGACAGAGACAGAGACACAGAGACAGAGACAGACAGAGAGACAGAGACAGAGACAGAGACAGAGACAGTGACAGAGAGAGAGACAGAGACAGAGACAGAGACAGAGACAGAGACAGTGACAGAGACAGAGACAGAGACAGAGGCAGAGACAGAGACAGAGACAGAGACAGAGACAGAGACACAGAGACAGAGACGCAGACACAGACGCAGAGACAGGGGCAGACAGACAGAGACACAGAGACACAGAATCACAGAGACACAGAGACAGGGACACAGAGACAGGGACACAGAGACAGAGACACAGAGACAGAGACACAGAGACAGAGACACAGAGACAGAGACAAAGATAAAGAGACACAGAGACAGAGACGCAGAGACCGAGACACAGAGACAGAGACACAGAGACAGAGACACAGAGGCACAGAGACAGAGACACAGAGACAGAGACACAGAGACAGAGACACAGAGACAGAGACACAGAGACAGAGACACAGAGACAGAGACGCAGAAACAGAGGCATGGAGACATAGGCACGGAGGCAGAGACACAGAGACAGAGACAGAGACAGAGACAGAGACAGAGACACAGAGACAGAGACACAGACACAGAGACAGGGGCACACAGAGAGAGACACAGAGACACAGAATCACAGAGACACAGAGACAGGGACACAGAGACAGAGACACAGAGACCGAGACACAGGGACAGAGACACAGAGACAGAGACACAGAGACAGAGACACAGAGACAGAGACACAGAGACAGAGACACAGAGACAGAGACAAAGATAAAGAGACACAGAGACAGAGACGCAGAGACAGAGACACAGGGAGAGAGACTCAGAGACAGAGACACAGAGACAGAGACACAGAGACAGAGACACAGAGACAGAGACACAGAGACAGAGACGCAGAGACAGAGACATGGAGACATAGGCACGGAGGCAGAGACACACAGACAGAGACAGAGAGACAGAGACAGAGACACAGAGGCACGGAGACAGAGACACAGACACAGAGACAGAGACACAGAGACAGAGACACAGAGACAGAGACACAGAGACAGAGACACAGAGACAGAGACACAGAGACAGAGACACAGAGACACAGAGACAGAGACACAGAGACAGAGACACAGAGACAGAGACACAGAGACAGAGACAGAGACACAGAGACAGAGACAGTGACAGAGACAGAGACAGAAACAGAGACAGAGACAGAGACAGAGACGGAGACGGAGACAGAGACAGAGACAGAGACAGAGAGACAGAGACACAAAGACAGGGACAGAGACACAGAGACAGAGACACAAATACAGAGACACAGATACAGAGACACAGAGACAGAGACAGAGACAGAGACAGAGACAGAGACAGAGACAGAGACAGAGACAGAGACAGAGACGGAGACAGAGACAGAGACAGAGACACAGAGACAGAGGCACAGAGACACAGAGACACAGAGACACACAGAGACAGAGACACAGACACAGTGAGACAGAGACAGAGACACAGAGACAGAGACATAGAGACAGTGACACAGAGAAAGAGACACAGAGACAGTGTCACAGAGACAGAGATGCAGAGACACAGACACAAAGACGGAGACAGGGACACAGAGACAGAGAAACAGAGACAGCGACACAGAGACAGAGACAGAGACACAGAGACAGAGACACAGAGACAGAGACGCAGGGACAGAGACACAGAGACAGAGACACAGAGACAGAGACACAGAGGCACTGAGACAGAGACACAGAGACAGAGACACAGAGACACAGAGACAGAGACAGAGACACAGAGACAGAGATAGTGACAGAGACAGAGACAGAAACAGAGACAGAGACAGAGACAGAGACGGAGACGGAGACGGAGACAGAGACAGAGACAGAGACAGAGACACAGAGACAGAGGCACAGAGACACAGAGACACAGAGACACAGAGACACAGAGACACAGAGACGCAGAGACAGAGACACAGAGACAGTGAGACAGAGACAGAGACACGGAGACAGAGACATAGAGACAGTGACACAGAGAAAGAGACACAGAGACAGTGTCACAGAGACAGAGAT